>CM076575.1:1050568494-1050898903 GCA_034641835.2 Pinus albicaulis | reverse complement strand
TGCCACACCACTTCCAGGTGGGCGACAAAGTATGGCTACATTTGCAGAAGGAGCGCCTCACTGGACCTCACCGCAAGCTTCGCCCACTCCGATACGGGCCGTACACCATCACCAAAGCTGTAGGTAACAATGCCTTCGAGCTTAGTATTCCACCATTCCTTGGTCTGCACCCAGTCTTCAATGTGGATCGCCTTCGTCCTTACTTTCCACCTCTGCTGGACACCTCGGACATTGCGGAACAACTCACACCAACAGAGTTAAACCCAGACTGCATGGAACAGGCCACCACAGATTGTATCATGGACATGCAAATCAAGAACACTCGTCAACAGCAGATCCAACTGTATCGGGTTGTCAAAGCTGGCCAACTCCTGCACCAAGGAAAGTGGTTCACCAGGGACCAAGTTCAGCTGAAATTTCCTCATCTCATGGAGGAACTTAACGCAATGGGGACCATTGCTTCCTAAGGGGGGAGGAATGATCCAGGTGGATATTGGTGGCCACCTGCCTATTCCACTTGGGCCCCCACCATTGTCTCTTTCAGTTTTTTAGTTTTGGCATAACTTACTATTTTTAGCAGTTTTTCGGGTCCTGAACTTCCGGAGCCGTTTTGAGGCCCTAAACGACGTTTTTTGGGTATGAAAGCGCCAGCGAATTTTTCGATAAAATTCGTCCCGACAGCTGTAGTCCTCGGATAGAGCTTTCTAATGATGTATCATATGCGTCAAACGGAGATAGTATGCCAAAGTTACGTCCCTGGGAAGTTGAAACGCCAATTTACCCAAACGGGGCCCATAGTTTTGGCGCTTCATCTCCTAGGGTTAGGTTTTTGGGATGTTTAGGGTTCTCCATTGTTTCTCAATAATAAATAGGCCCTCGCGCCTCATTGTAAAGAAGTTGAGAGGTCTGTAGCCACCACATCTCTTCTCAGAGATAACTACCAGTGCCCTAGCTAGTTTTATTTCCATTCTGTTTGTAAGCAAATTTCAGTTCTTTGTCATTAATGAAATGAAGTCTTATTTCCGTTGCATCTCTGTATTTATGGTTATATGTTTATTCTATTATGTTCCAACATAAATCCAAATCAGTGGTATTAGAGCCGTCTGCTTTTCTCGATCCTTCTTTGCATGTCCCCAACGAGGTCGGGGTATAAGGAGCTAGGGATTGATCTGGTGGAACCTTTGCAAGATCAGCCTCGCAAACCTCGACGGACGCCCATGGGGGACGAAAAGAAAGATGAGGGAGCAGGAGATCCTATCAAAATATTGCTCGAGGAGGCCCTCGAAAAACAAAGGAATGTGATGATGGATAGCTTTGCTCAGATCCTTCAACGGCTGCCCACCGGCGGCGCATCTGCATCCAGTAGCCACTCTGGAGTTGCGACTCCCTTTAAGGTACAAGTAAATTTTGACATTCCCATATTTGAGGGTCAAATAGACGCGGATGCCGTAGATAGATGGTTGAATCTATTAGAAGGATATTTCTCTGTTCATGACTTTTCAGACCGGGAGAAGATTATTTTTGCACTCCTCAAAGCTACCCCCCATGTTAAGGACTGGTGGGAAACCTACTGTGAGAACAAAGACCAGACAGAACCCTCTCTGTTCTCAGCCGTACCAACTTGGAATTCTTTCCGGGACGCCGTCAAGGAACAGTACTATCCTGTGGGGAGCTATGAGGACAAGTACATACAATGGACCACGCTGCGACAACAAAGGGATCAAGATGTGCATGAGCTGACGAATCTGTTCCATACACTGCGCACAAAGTTGGGTATCAAAGATTCAGAGAAACATCTGGTGCTAAAGTATCGCAGCTGTCTGCACAAATACATTCAGGAGGAAATGGAGTTCCTTGACATCTCCTCGCTTGGTACGGCATAACGGTATGCTGCCAAGATTGAGCAGAAATTCAAGCAGAAGAAGCGAGACTTTGGATCTGCGAATCAAAAGCAAGGGAAAGGTGCTTCCAAACCGCAGAACAAAGGACCGAGCCAAGGCATGGCGGCTAAAGACAACTCATCGAAGCCACAAGAAAAGAACAGCACCGCAAAGCCAAAGAAGGACAGGGGAAAGTGGTGTGAGTTCCATAAGAGCTCCACTCACAACACAAGTGAGTGTCGGGCCAAGCAGTCGCTAGTGGCCGAGATGAGGGCTTCTGAGTCAGATGCATGCTCCGACTCCGAATCAGAACCTGAAAAGGGGAATGAAAAGGGAAACAGATTATTGATGCGGAGCCCAACGCCACTGTTGCCACTACAAAGGTCCAGAAGGAGGAACCGGAAGATCCAGAGGAGGAGGAACGTCTCTTCCACTCCGAGATGTGGGTAAAGGGCTCCCCTGTACAGTTCATTGTCGACAATGGGAGCCAAAAGAACCTCATTTCAGCAGACGCCGTGAAGCGGTTGGGCTTTCCGACCACAGCTCACCCACATCCATACACCATCGGGTGGCTTCACCAAGGACGAGATCTCCGCGTCAGCCAGCAGTGTCGCCTTCCCTATAGCATCAAGCCCTTCACGGATGAGGTATTATGTGATGTTGCTCCTATTGATGTTTCTGATGTATTATTAGGACAACCATACTTGTGGAAGCGTCATGCTGTGTATGAGTCTCGACCTCGTGCTGTTATTATTACTTTGGGAAATAAGTTGTACAGGATACCAGAGGTACCACCTCCTACGACTATCTCTTTGGTTACTGCAAAACAATGTAGTAAGCTCATTTCCCAAACCGGGAAATTCGTTTTTCTGATGATCCGCCCCCAGGGCAAGAAGAAGACTATGGCCACGACCTCCAGACAGGGACCCTCTGCACGACAACAACAAATGGATAAGGTTGTGGAGGAGTACGGGGACATCTTCACCTCACCCACAGGGGTTCCTCTGCACTGCCAGGTCAAGCACCCGATTGATCTGACCCCGGGTGCGCCACTACCCAATGGACCGATCTATCGACGCTCTGTTCTGGAAAATGATGAAATCAAGAGGCAGATTCAGGAGCTGTTGCAGAAAGGTCACATCAGACCAAGTTCATCGCCCTGTGGGAGCCCGATCGTGTTGGTACGGAAGAAGGATGGGACGTGGAGACTCTGTATTGACTATCGGGCGCTGAACAAGATCACTGTCCGGAATAGGTACCCAATCCCACGGATTGATGACCTTCTGGACCAACTCCAAGGTGCAAAATATTTCAGTAAGATCGACCTGAAGTCTGGGTATCACCGGGTACCAATTGAACCCTCTGATGTGTGGAAGACTGCCTTCAAAGCTAAGGAAGGCCTTTTTGAATGGCTGGTCATGCCTTTCGGGTTGACGAATGCTCCCGCAACCTTCATGAGGATGATGGACGACATCTTGCGGCCATTCACCAACTCATTCGTAGTGGTGTACTTGGATGACATTCTGATCTTCGGCAAGACTTGGGAAGAGCACCTTCATCACATCCGACAAGTCCTCCAAACACTGCGGCAACACAAGTTGTGTGCCAATTTGGAGAAGTGCACGTTTGGCATGACCCAGGTTCAATATATGGGATACATTATTGATGAAAGGGGGGTGCATGTGGATCCGGCCAAGATCCAAGTCTCATTCGGGATTGGCCGGCCCCGACTACTATATGAGAGCGCGGCTTTGGGTCTTGCTAATCTCTACCGCAGGTTCATGTTGGGATTCTCTCATATCCCTTGGCCCTTAAGGTGAGTCACCAAGAGGAAGCGAGAGCAAAATTCTTTAATTCGAACCTCAAACGAAGCGTTCAAAGAATTGAAAAATCGCCTACGGTACGCCCCACGATCACTCACCTTACCGGACTTTGTGACCATTTGAGATCGAGAAAAATGCCTCTGACTATGCTATTAGGGCAGTTCTTACTCAACAGGGACATCCAGTGGCATTTCACAGTGAGACATTGTCTGACACAGTTCGCAAGTACCCCACATATGACAAAGAAATGTACTCCATTGTGCAAGCTTGTCGACAATGGAAGCATTACATTTTGGGGAAGGAAGCAATCATCCACACAGACCAGGCCTGAGTTCATACGGACACAAGGGAAGTTGCGGAATGATCGCCTGGACGAGGTCACATATAACGATTTCATTTGAACATCAAGTACAAGAGGTAGCACAATAATGTTGCAGTTACTCGTGAGCCACCGATCGTGGCGCTCACCACCGTGCTCAACTCTTGTGGGCACGAGACTTCTGATTGGCCTCTTCTCTATGAGAGTGACCAAGAATTCGGCCACACTTACAAGGCACTCTTGGGGGGTACGCAAGTTCAAAATTTTTACCTCCAAGATGCACTTTTATGTCACCTGGGACACCTTTGTGTTCCTTCAAGTGAGCGTGCCAAGATGATCTGGGAAGCCCACTACAGTCGCGTCACTGTGCATTTCGGGGTCGAGAAAATAGTAGCAATACTACATAAGTATTTCTATTGGCCGAACCTTCGAAAGGATGTCAAGAAGCACATCAAATACTACATTGCTTGTGCCATTGCCAAACCGACCATCAAGAAGCAAGGCCTATATACTCCAATACACGATCGGCAGTAGGAATCCATCTCCATGGATTACATGTTGGAGCTGCCTTCTACTAAGAATGGAAATGAGTGTGTTTCGTGGTCGTTGAATTGGCCAGTTCTCGAAGATGATCAACATGGCGTACCTTAAGAAGAATATCCACCGGCGAGAAGCCAACTGCTAAACTCTTCTTTGAACGAGTGTGGGTGCACTTTGGGATCCCACGATCACATCATATCAGATCGAGATCAGCGACTATCGGCATTTTTGAATAGGCCTGCAGTCAATGTTGGACACAAAGCTCACCAAGTCCACATCTTTCCATCCCCAAACAGATGGCCAGACAGAGGTCGTCAATAGAATGATTGTACACATTCTGCGCATGTACAATTCAAATAATCCACGCAAATGGTACGAGAGCCTCCCCTATGTACAACATAGTTATAATTAGGCTCTCCACAGTTCAATCGACCATAGCCCCTTTCGGGTGGGCTTGGGATTCTAGCCACTATGTCCCATTGATGTAGCCATGCCATTTGCAGCTGCTCAGGCCGATTCAGCCCATGTCCAGTCTGAAGTTGACAAAGCAAGTAGCTTCATCGAGTGCACTCAACACATCCGCGAATAGGTTCATGATATATTGGACGAGACGATGCGAAGTACAAACAACGCCATGATCAGCAGGGTGCCACACCACTCGGTGGGCGACAAAGTATGGCTACATTTGCGGAAGGGAGCGCCTCCTTGGACCTCACCGCAAGCTTCGCCCGCTCCGATACGGGCCGTACACACCCATCACCGAGCTGTAGGTAACGGTGCCTTCGAGCTTAGTATTCCACCATTCCTTGGTACCGCACCAGGTCTTCAATGTGGATCGCCTTCGTCCTTACTTTCACCTGGACACCTCGGACATTACGGGAGCAACTCACACCAGCGAGGTTAAGCCAATTTGCATGGAACGAGGCCTGCAGTTGTATCATGGACATGCAAATTAAGAACACTCTTCAACGGAAGATCCAACTATATCAGGTTGACAAAGCTGGCCAAATCCTGCACCAAGGAAAGTAGTTCACCAGGGACGAAGTTCAGCAGAAGTTTCCTCATGTCATGGAGGAACTTAACGCAATGGGGACCATTGCTTCTAAGGAGGTGATCCAGGTGGATATTGGTGGCCACCCACCTATTCCACTTGGCCCCCCACCATTGTCTCTTCCAGTTTTTCAGTTTCGGCATAACTTACTATTTTTAGCAGTTTTTCGGGTCCTGAACTTCCGGAGCCGTTTTGAGGCCCTAAACGACGTTTTTTGGGTATGAAAGCGCCAGCGAATTTTCTGATAAAATTCGTCCTGACAGTTGTAGTCCTCGGATAGAGCTTTCTAATGATGTATCATATGCGTCAAACGGAGATAGTATGCCAAAGTTACGTCCCTGGGAAGTTGAAACACCAATTTACCCAAACGGGGCCCATAGTTTTGACGCTTCATCTCCTAGGGTTAGGTTTTTGGGATGTTTAGGGTTCTCCATTGTTTCTCAATAATAAATAGGCCCTCGCGCCTCATTGTAAAGCAGTTCAGAGGTCTGTAGCCACCACATCTCTTCTCAGAGATAGCTACCAGTACATGCGAAGTACAAACAACGCCATGATCAACACCGGGTGCCACACCACTTCCAGGTGGGCGACAAAGTATGGCTACATTTGCAGAAGGAGCGCCTCACTGGACCTCACCGCAAGCTTCGCCCGCTCGGATACGGGCCGTACACCATCACCAAGGCTGTAGGTAACAATGCCTTCGAGCTTAGTATTCCACCATTCCTTGGTCGCACCCAGTATTCAATGTGGATCGCCTTCGTCCCTTCTTTCCCTCTCACGGACACCTCGGACGTGCCGGGGCACGCACACCAACGAGTTAAACCCAGACGCATGGAACGGGCCACCACGGTGTATCATGGACATGCAAATCAGGAGCACTCGCCAACGGCGGATCCAGCGTATCGGGTTGTTAAAAAGACGCCAACTCTGCACCAAGGAAAGTGGTTCTGGGGTGATGTTTCGGCGAAATTTCCTCATCTCATGGAGGAACTTAACGCAATGGGGACCATTGCTTCCCTGAAAGGAGGAATGATTCGCTCCTCGTCCGGTGGCCACCGCCCTGTTCCGCCTGGGCCCCCACCATTGTCTCTTTCGGTTTTTCAGTTCTTCGAGCTTAGTATTCCACCATTCCTTGGTCTGCACCCAGTCTTCAATGTGGATCGCCTTCGTCCTTACTTTCCACCTCTGCTGAACACCTCGGACATTGCAGAACAACTCACACCAACAGAGTTAAACCCAGACTGCATGGAACAGGCCACCACAGATTGTATCATGGACATGCAAATTAAGAACACTCGCCAACAGAGGATCCAACTGTATCGGGTTGTCAAAGCTGGCCAACTCCTGTACCAAGGAAAGTGGTTCACCAGGGACCAAGTTCAGCAGAAATTTCCTCATCTCATGGAGGAACTTAACGCAATGGGGACCATTGCTTCCTAAGGGGGAGGAATGATCCAGGTGGATATTGGTGGCCACCCGCCTATTCCACTTGGGCCCCCACCATTGTCTCTTTCAGTTTTTCCGTTTTGGCATAACTTACTATTTTTAGCAGCTTTTCGGGTCCTGAACTTCCGGAGCTGTCTGAGTCCAACACTGCTTTTTAAATACCAAAGTTGTAGTCCCCTTGACAGAGCTTTCTAATGATGTATCATGTAAGGCCAAACGGAGATAGTATGCCAGCCATGTCTCTCGGGAAGTTGAAACACCAATTTACCCAAACTGGGGCCCATAGTTTTGGCGCTTCATCTCCTAGGGTTAGGTTTTTGGGATGTTGAGGGTTCTCCATTGTTTCTCAATAATGGGCCAGGGCTCCAGCCTCATTGTAACTCGCTCGTAGGCCTCTAGCTGCCACATCTCTTCTCGCAGATAGCTACCAGCGCCCTAGCTACGTATCTATCATTCTACAAATTTCTGGGCTTCTTTGATATTAATGAAATGAAGTGTTATTTCCGCTGCATATCTGTATTTATGGTTATGTGTTTATTCTGTTGTGTTCCTGCATAAATCCGGATCATGCATTGATGGATTCGAGAGATGGACTTGCTTTGGTCTTTAGCAGGTTCTGTGAACAAAGTCTGGAAGTGATCAATCAACTCTTCAGAGATCTCCTCATGTTGTACCAGCCGCCTGCCATCCGATCCATTGAGGGAGAAGATCCAGTTGAACTATCTATGTTTTAACATAGTCCCATGAATTTTTTTTGTCTTACGCTCCCCCTCTTTGAGCAATTGAACTCATGATTTTTGTCTCCAAAATATTTCTTCCTGTTTTCGCCGTTGCTCTAGATCATTTAGTGCCTGACTCTGCTGAGTAGTGACGACTTCAGTCCTCAATTACATAATGATTTTTTGTTGGATTGATCACATTTATTCCTCGATCCTCCATTTTTCCCAATGGATATTACCAAAATTGGATTGGTTCTATTATTTGATTTTCCGTTTTAATTGCTTCAGCTTTAATTGCAAAGATTTCATTGGATTGTGACCAGTCACCTAGATTGATTTCCGCTATGCTTCTATATTAGCAAGGAAGTCTGACTTGTCAATCCAAAAAGATTCAAAGCAAAAGGGGTGGTTACATAGGGCCATTCTCAGATCAATCTCTGAGCATATGGGCCAATGTTCTGATCCCAGGAAAGGGAGAATTGACACTTCAAGAAATAGATCCTATTGGAGGATACCATTAGAAATAATAAAACAATCCATGCATGATGCGATATAGTTTTTACCTCCTTGTATATTATTCAAGGTGAAAGATCCATTCTTGAAGTCGATGTCCTCGACACCCAAATATTGGATAGTCTCCTGAAAGGAAATGGAGATCGGATCCAACCACTTGAAGCCAACCTTTTTATCACCTAGATCCTTAATCAGGTTAAATTCACCTTCCAAAATCCAGTTGGTATCCCCTAGGAGCTCCTTTAGGTGTTGGAAACCTCTGAGAAAATTAGCCTTCGTCCCTGACAGTGTGGGGCCATAAACCCCTATTAGCCAAACTTTGTCTGGGGTACCTATGCATTTAAATTGGTCGAAAAGGGTATTTGGATAAGTGATCTAGATTCCAAAGGAAATGGATTGGGGATCTGAGAGGATACCCAGTCCTCCTGCACTACCCCTTGTATCTAATGCCATGAATTCCATCAAAGGCCAACTCCTACTAGTTATTTCTCTGAGCTTTTCCCGCGTTACTTTAGTTTCCTCCAAATTTATGATATCCGGATTCTCCATTTGAATATGTTCCTTTAGGTACCTCAACTTTCCCTTTGAGTTGTGGCTTCTTATGTTCCATGATACAATATTCATTGTTAGGTCCCTATATCACTAGTATAGTCCCTTATTATTGTTAGTGTAACCCCCTTATTGTTATTATTGTACCCTTGTAACCCCCATTTTGTTATTATTGTGCCCTTAAATTATTATTAGGTCAAGCTAGGATTACATTGTGGCCCACTAGGATTACATTATGGCCCCATGGACTCCTATATATAGAAAGGAGGTTTTGTAAATTGTATCATCCAAGAATTGTGCATTTATGTAACATGAGGTTTCTAAGTGGCTTATTTCTAAAGCGTTGATATCTCTTTTCTTCTATTTTTGAAGCTGGTTACACAACATTTGGTATCAGAGGTTTGGATTCTAGGGTTTCGCTGCTCCAAACAAGTCATCGTGGCATTTTCACTATAACTTTTTTTCTACGAAGTTTCAGAAGCTGAAATTTTTAGGGTGTGAAGCTGAAATCTTGAGGCAGATTTTCTAAAAATTTTAGAGCTTGGTTCGCAATATTTTCGGAGATATCATCTATGGAAGTTAGGTATTTTTTCAAGATCCTAAACAGGTCATCGTGGAATTTTCGCTATAAATTTTTTTCTACGAAGGTTCAGAATCTGAAATGCGTATGGTGCGAAGTTGAAATCCTAAGGAAATTCGTCAAAAAATTTCAGAGCTTGGTTCGCAATATTTTTGGAGATATGATCTGTGGAAGGTAGTGCTTTTTCAGGCTCCTGAATTTCATCTCAAAGAGGTGATCGTGGGAAAAGTTCAATAACTCTCTCTCTGGGCAGTGGATTTGAGTTCCGTTAAAAGTGGCTGCAAGTACACAAACTGTAGTTTCTTGGCTATAAATTTCAGAGACAAAGGACGAAACAGTGACACGTGGCAAGTCCTACAAGTTTGCTCTACTGAACCAGTCCAGAATTAGGTCATTTTGGGAGATTGGACACAAATTTGTCTTGGGGAATCCAAATTAGATCAGACCCGTGGCATTTGAAAGAAGCTTCAGAGGGCTACTACAGGGCTGAATTTCAGATATTGAAGATTTTCAATTACAGAGATAATTCAATTTCAATATTGAGCTCCTCAAAGCAAGTAAAAGGTGTGTATTTTTTTTCCGAATTGCATAAGTCTTGTTTGAAGAATCAAGTTGAATTGATTCCAAGGGCATATTGTAGAATAGATATCAATATTGGATTCTAAAATGGCCCCTAAAAAGAATTCAACACCCATTAAGCCTTCAGAAGGCTCTACCATGACTCATGAAGATTAAGAATTGCAACATGATCTATCAAAATTACAAGAGCAAGTGCAACAAATTTCACTCTCGCAAAGAGCAACAAAAAATGAAATGGAAGTTTTGAAGAAAGGCATGGAAGCAAAGATGGACGGTTTGAAGAAAGGCATGGAAGCTAAGATGGATGGCGTGGAAGTGAAGATGGAAGGTTTGAAGAAAGGCGTTAGAAGCTAAGATGGATGGTGTGCAAGCTAAGATGGATGGCGTGCAAGCTAAGATGGATGGCGTGGAAGCTAAGATGGATGGCATGGAGGCCGGCATGGAATCTAATATGGATGACATGGAAGCTAAGATCGATGAGAAAATGGAAAACATGAAGAATTTTCCAAAAGCAGACATGGAAGGTTTGACAAAGTTGATACAAGAAAGGTTTCCCAATGGTGAAAAGATAGTAGAAGAACCTCATGATGAGAACAAAATAAATGTTAATTGTGATTTCATAAACTCTAATGTTGGCGGGAAGAACCACCATATTCCAAAGATGGATATGAGGAAGTTTGATGGAAAGGATCCTGTAACATGGATACTACAGATGGAGCAATATTTTGATCTCCATAACGTGCAAACACACAAAAGGTACGCATTGCAACTTTACATTTAGAACAAAATACATTTGTATGGTATCGATGGCTTTGCTCCCGTAAAAAAATTGTCACTTGGTCAATTTTTACGGAGGAAATGATAGCACATTATGAGAATACAAAGAGCAACACCTTCTTTAGCCAATTGATAAATCTCAAACAAAAGGGTTTAGTGGGGCAGCACATTGAGGACTTCCAAAAATTGAATATAAGGGTAACTGATATTCCAGAGGAACACAGGATTGATCTCTTCATAGGCACTTTAAAGGATAACATCCAACATCAAGTTCGCGTTTTGGAACCTGATTCATTGGAGAAGGCATTCAGGTTGGCAAGAAAAATTGAATGTAAAATTATGGCGACAAGGAAGCCTACCACTCACTTCTATAAAGAAGGAAGTGTTGCTATGCCTAGATTTTCACAACCTACAAGGTTGACACCACAACAATTGGAAGAAAAAAGAGAAAAATGTCTTTGTTACAGTTGTGATAGCAAATACACTAAAGGTCATAAGTGTGCTGAGAAGAAATTATTTTACATAGATTGTGAAGAGGAAGAAGAAAATGAACAAGAAGAGGATATACACCAGGAACCAGCCCTAGAAGAGGAAGAAATGAATCTAACCATATCATGTAATGCACTGGCAGGAATTACCACTCCTCAAACTCTCAAGATAAAAGGACAAATCAAGAAGAAAAAGGTAATAGTGTTGATTGATTCAGGTAGCACCCATAATTTTATTCATTGTAAGGTAGCCAAGGAATTAAATTGTTTCCTATACTCAGCACCAGAATGTCAAGTGATGGTTGCAAATGGAGGAACTATAAATTGCTCTGGAAAATGCCATAATATCAAGCTAACCATGGGGGAATATGTATCGACTAGTCCAATGCTTGCCATTCCTATGGGAGGTGCTGATGTTTTACTAGGAGTACAATGGTTACAATGTTTGGGGACGGTAGCTTTTAATTTTCAAGAACTTTTCTTGAAATTTTTTTCAGAAGGAAAGGAATTCGAATTATGGGGTATTGTGGGGAAGCCAGGAAGGATAATAAGCTCTAATGTCATGACAAAGCTTCTAAAAAAAGAACAGCGAGGCGTAATTGCACAATTATGCTCACTAGAAGTTCCAACATCAAAATCATCTATTTCTGCAGATCTCCAACAAGTCTTGGACAATCATTCCAAGGTGTTTGAAACTCCCAAAGGACCCCCACCTATTCGTGATCATGATCATGCTATTCATTTGATTCCAGGAAGTGTTCCTCCAAACATTCGGCCTTATAGATATCCTTACTTCCAAAAGAGCGAAATTGAACGCATGATTGCAGAAATGTTAGAGGCGGGTATAATTCAACCTAGTCAAAGTTCTTTCTCTGCTCCCGTAGTATTGGTACACAAGAAGGATGGATCATGGCGAATGTGTCTGGATTATAGGGAGCTCAATAAGCTCACCATTAAAGATAAATTTCCCATTCCGGTGATTGGTGAATTATTGGATGAATTACATGGAGCAATTTATTTTACCAAGTTGGATCTTCGTTCAGGATATCATCAAATTAGAATGAAGACTGAAGATATTCCAAAAACAGCATTTCGAACTCATGAGGTCATTATGAATTTTTGGTCATGCCTTTTGGTCTTACCAATGCACCTTCTACATTTCAAGGGTTGATGAATTCCATTTTCAAACCCTTCCTTAGAAAATTTGTGCTAGTATTTTTTAATGATATACTAATCTACAGCAGGTCTTGGAAGGATCATGTTGAACATGTTGACAGGGTGCTCAAACTATTGCAGGAGAAACAATTATATGCAAAAAAATCCAAATGTTTCTTTGGAGTACAAGAGGTGGAATATCTGGGTCATATTGTATCTCACGAGGGTGTTAAAGTAGACCCTAACAAAATTAAAGCCATTAAGGAATGAAAAGTCCCCACAACCATAAAGAAGTTGCGAGGATTTCTCGGGTTAACAGGGTATTATCGCAAGTTTGTTAAGAATTATGGGAGAATAGCAGCACCTCTAACAACATTATCAGGGAGGGAGAAAAGCTCATAGATATAGCTTTGTAATATTATCAGAAGAAAAACCAGAGAGCCAGGTGGTTGAAGAAGTGAAAAATGAGGAAAAATAAGAAGGTAAATAAGAAGAAATGGTGCAGCCGATAGAAGATAGTGGAAAACAGACTGATATCCCAACGATTTTGAAGGAGATGCAAAAATGAACCTAAGAGAGGTAGGAACAAAGGAACCAAAGTTGCAGGAAATAGTATAATGGGAGGATTTCGACCTCTAGAATATGGTGGAACAAGTGAGAAAATAGGGACTAGAGGCTATCCTAGCTAATAAAATGGATAATTCCAGTATCTATACCCAATGAGAGAAGAGATGAAAATAAGAGGTCAAAAAATGTTGTATCTAGAAATAGCTGACATGGGAGTAAAAGAAATGGGATCTCAGATGGTTTTGGAGCCATGGAATAACCATCAGAAAAGATGGTAGAAGTCTAATAATGTTTCCCTCCATGATTTGGGATCCATGTTAATAAATTCAGGTAAAATGTTAGAGTTAAGCTCACGACCCCTTAATTGTAGTTAAATCATGAAAGTTTGAACATGGAATATAAGAGGCATAAGTAGCCATAGGAAACAACGATTACTTAAGAACAATATTAAATGGAATAAATAGTCCTTATTTTATTGCAAGAAACAACATGCTCTACAGATAAAATCAAGGAATTAAGTAGGAAATTAGGGATGAGGTTTGAGATAATGGAGGTCATAGTGCATGGTTTTGCAGGGGGACTGGCGATTAGATGGAACCCCTAATATTTGATAATACTTGATGTGGAAGCAACTAGGTCATATTTATCTTTGGAAATGTAGGTTATAGGGAATCCATGATCTCTGGTGTTTACAAATGTTTACAGGCCTCAAAGAATTGCAGAGAAGACCAAACTCCTTCAATATTTGTGAAAGATAAGAACTAAGAAAGGTCATCTCCCTTGGCTGATGGGGTGGGACTTCAATATGATAACCTCTCTATTAGAAAAAAAGGGGGGCCAAATACATGTAAACTAAGATGCTGAGGCATTCAAGGAATTAATTCAGGACACCAAACTTATTGACACAGAAACTGTTAATGGTTGTTTCACATGGACTAATAAGCGTAGAGGGAAACATCAAGTTGCATCCAAAATTGACATGTTTTTAATTTCATAGGATTTGCTGATGCGAGGGATATGTGCAGAAGCAAATATGCTTCCCTGTGGAGGATTAGATCACTGACTGGTGATATTAATGATTGCAATGCTAGGTGCACCCAAAAATAGACCATTTTGATTTTAAGCCTTATGGTTGGATCACCAAGTGTCTTTATGGAGAATATTAGAAGATGGTGGGGGGAAAATATCCCAGTTAGGGGCTCCAAAATGTACACCTTACAGGCAAGGTTAAAATATATCAAATTAAATTTAAAGTAGTGGAATAAGTTAGAATTTGGCAACATATTTCAAGAAAAAAATAAATTGGAACAAAATATGGAAACATTGCAACAAAATATGATCACAGAAGGCTACTAGGAGGAAAGCAGAGGAGAGGATATGGATCTATTGAAGCTGTGGGAGGAAAAATGCATACAATAGGAAATTCTATGGAGACATAAATCCTAAGTGTTATGGCTCAAGGAGGGTGAGAAGAACACTAAGTTATTTCATCGCTCAATGATAGAATGTAGAAATTCCAACCGAATCCTAGGAATTAAGGATGAGATGGGGTACACCTAAAAAGTGTATTAGGGTATTGAGAACATACTCGTTCAAAACTTATAAAAAATAGCATAGGGGTCTCCAGTGGATAGGTGAGATAATATACAAAGGATTTTTTGGCATATCCCTTAGTTGGTCACGAAGGAACACAATAAGAATTTGAACAATCCAGTCTCCATGGAAGAAGTGGCCCTAGTAGTGAATGAAATGCCCAATGGAAAAGACCCCGAACAGGATGAATTTATTATTTATTTATTTAAAGAATGCTGGGATGTAGTTAAACAAGATATATATGAGGTATTAGCAGATTCACAGGATTCAACAACAATTCTCAAAGCCTTGAATTCAAAATTTATCGCCCTCATTCCAAACGAAGAAAGGGCCAACACTTAAGAGAAATTCGAGCCAATAACCCTATGTAATATGATATAAAAGATCATATCAAAAGTAGCTACAAATGGGATGAAAATGATTCTTCCATGTATGATATCAGTAGAAAAATTTGGTTTGGTCGAGGAGAGACAAATTTTGGATAACTTTATTCTTGTGCATGAGATAGCTCACTCGTTGAAGACCCAAAAAAAGGCGGATATGATTATTCGACTAGATTTTTCTAAGGCTTATGATAATATTAGTTGAGATTATATGAAATTGTTTCTAGGAGCATTTAGGTTTTAGGGGTGTTGGATTGAGTGGATTATGGCCTTGGTATCATCCCCCAATTTTTCAATCCTAGTTAATGGAGCTTCGACAAAACTTTTCTTCATGTCTAGAGGGATATGACAAGGGGACCCCATGTCTCCCCTTCTGTTTGTTGGCAAAATAATGAAATTTGGGAAAGACCTAGGTTCAAGCTTAGAGGCCAACAAGATTTTGTTGTAGTCTAGGACAACTCCAGAATTTTCACCTTGCTTGAAGGAGAGCAAGGAGTCTCGCCCAAGGCATGGTGTGATGTTACTGAGATAGGAGAACCAAAACCACAACATAAAAGTGAAGCTAGTCCTCTATTATCCAACATAAATACACTATGATTATGCATGGAACAATGTTTATGACATAAAATTCGATGATGGGATCAACCATATCGAATACCTTAAATAGAGATGTCAGAAATTTTTTAAATAATCCCATAAAACACCATACATTATCAGACATTCATTCAATATGAAAATCATGACCATAGAAAGCATTTCTATATTATATTAGTCTTCCATGACAACATATTACATTCATGATCAGAGTCTCCACAGAGCTATATTGTTGGGGCCCTTTTTTTTGAAAACTTGTTTGGAATATTTTGTATTTTGAATAAAGGATGACCTTTTTTTGGTTGCGGCAAGATGACACATGGCAATCGCGACCGAGTCGCAACTACCGTAAGCCGTGGAGCTATCAAGGTGGCGCAGAAGCAAGAGATAACTGAAGAAAGCAAATGCATGAGGATATACAGCAGAAGATAGGAAGCAGAACACACAGACGACAAGAGAGAAGCCGGAAGCAGTTGAAGAAGGACACAGAGAAGAACTAACAGTTGCGAAAGAGGGTGGATAAATAGTAGTCACCCGGCCGAGAGGAAGAAGAGAGACACAGGAGATGGAACGCAGGGCGACTGAAGGAGATCAATCAGGATATCTCTGTAGTTCCTAGGGTTCTCTCATTTACCTTTCTGTTATGTAAGGCATCTGTAATAGACTGTAAGCTCTCCTTGCGGAAGCTATGTAACGAAGGTGGTGGATGAAGATATCAATACAATTGCAGGTTACTGTCTTACTGTGTAATTATTATGCATGCATAATGGTTGCGATGGTTTAAAATTTTATTTTCTTAATACCTGTTTATGCTTTGAATGTTCTTGCAGATAGGTCTATGTTTATGCAATCTGTTTTATGGTAATCATGAGTTGCGGATCTATTCCTTGCCATCGATCTGTTCCCATCTTGCATGTGGTTTCGGCATGCCTCGGGTGAGACTCTCTGCTCTCCGGAGTAGGGTGATAATGCCGCCGTGGTTCTAGACTGCAATGGATTCCCTTGTTGGCCACAACTCCTGAACCTGGGTCTTGCCTGCGAGACCTGATTCCTCGCCAACAAATGGTTTCGTTGCCGGGACCCGCATGATAAGAGGGGAACTAGATCATGGTCTCAAGGATCTATGAAGGTGAAATACGACGATGGTGGGATAATCATCTCGACCAATTTATTGCTCAGCAAGCAGAGTTGACCAAGAAAAAGGAGGCAGCGATCAAAGATCTCATCCTCTTCTTAGATTCAGCCAGTGATACGTACGAGATCCTCTGGGGGAAGTTCCCTAGTGACCTCTACAATTGGTTGCGGAGGTTACGGACAAAGGTGCCTAAGGACGGCTCGAGGAAGATAAATCGCAAGTGGGTGCATGAGGATCTGGTAGCTCTGCATCGGTTGGACAATGAATTGACCCACGCGGTGGATTTCTGGGTAGAGACCATTTTGGGTGGATATATTGTAGAGTTTTCCGCAGAGTGCTACCAATCCTTCTCGAAGGCTGAAGCTACCTTCTGCTCTGGGCTAAGAGGGAGGCTGCTCAAGGAGATTCCACTGTGGATTAAGGCCCTGATGGTGGATGAAGGGCTAATGGAATTCCAAAAGGAAAGTATGGAAGCGTAAAACTTTGGTGCTGGGGGAAGGGCGAAAGGGACAGATGCTACGTAGAATGTGAGGCAAGAAGTGGGGAATGGATGCCGAGGCCGCACGGAAGTTGAGGGAGCGACGTGCCCATCGACGGGCGCAGATTGTCGATAGGTGGCGAAAACGGGTGATGTGGGATTTGAAATGAAGGGAAACCGACAGGAAGAACCAGAAGGAGGTGCCTCAGAGAATAGGAATTATGGACGCGGATACCCAGGAAGGAGAAGGGACCGTTGTGGGAGTACGGCGGGTGCATGGGAGCCCAGCTAAGTGAGAAAGGGAGACATTGATTGATGAAGACGATGCAGGTATGCAGCCCCACGAGAGCTCCGATGGTGAATGGTACGTCGTGATGCAGCGACTGTTTCAGGAGCGGACGACATTCATTTCTCCAGGCAGCCCCGCTTCCAACATTCTGCATGGCAAGGATCCCTACCTTCTCCTGGTACTTTATCAACCTGTGAGCAATATTTTTGTTAAGTTACAAGCATTGAGTCAATTACATAGCAGTTCATTGTCGACAACGCCACACGTTTGTAGTAGCGGCACCAGTAATATCGCATTTCCTAGCGGAATAATCACGCAACCAGGACTTGGAGGCTTTATCCTGGTTAGCCCTCTGCAAGTAAATATGGCGGGGTCTTTCACCCGGTATCCAGAGTTCTCTGGCTGGGGCAATGAAGATATAGAGAAACATTGGTATCTGTGTGAAGCCATATGGAGGGCTCGGCAGACGCCAGATGCAGGGAAGTTAATAGAGTTCCAGACCATGCTCAGAGAGAGGGCTCTGCGATGGTTTATCAAATGGTCCAAGGCCCATCCTAATCCAGTAATTGTGGACGTTAAGCGGGATTTTTTCTAGGAATTTAAACTTCCCCAGACGGACCAACAGGGTCTGTCCGAGCTCTGGGAAATTAAGCAGAAAGAAGGAGAGACCGCATGGGAGCTGATGCGGCGATTCAAGGACGCGATCGGGAAACTCAGTTACCCGATCGACCCAAACCATCAGAGGGACTGGTTCATCAAGGCTTTGCTTCCCTTGACGCGAACTCCCCTCACCCAACAGAAGATTGACAACTTGTAGGATGATTTAGAGCAGGCCATGAAGATAGAGGCCATGGCAGGTTACCCTCAGGAACATCGAGGAGGGCCGGCCCCGCCAGATCCCTCCTTGTTGGGACTACAACACCAGATCGCTAGTCTGACGGAAAAGCTCAAGGAGATGCAACCTATAAGGCCAGCCAGGCTGAATGTTTGGTGCACTCATTGCCTATTTGAAGGCCACGTCGCAACTGAATGTCCTCGGCTGCGTGGCACGTGTGTGGGACCCTCGGTCGCGGCGATCCAGGGGGGTCCACTCACCGGGGGAGGCACGGCGATGAATCCGCAAGGAATATACTAGCCGCAACAGCCTTACGTGGGGTTCCCACCTCAATCGAACCCCGCCACCATGGAGTACTACGAGATTTTTCGGACGATGGGGCATCCCCCTCGGATGTGCCCGATACTACAAAAGTACTCCAATGTCCCAAACAACGTATACTGTGAGTTTTGTGCTTCCACGACTCACAACATGGAGTAGTGTAGGGCTCTCGACGCACTCGCAGACCAGTTGGACCGACCCTCCTACAAGGTGAATGAGACTCTCAGGGGGAGAGGACGCGGTATGCACAGAGGCCGTGTAGGGGGGCGAGGTCCGGTGAAATGTTACAACTGTGACCAGGAGGGTCATGTGGCTTAGGAATGCCCCCTACCGTGACGTCCTTGGTGTTCTTAGTGCCGCGTGAACGCCCATGCAACAGAGGACTGTCCGGAGCTCATCAAGAAGTTGGAGGAACGGGCGCGGCAGTGGGGAACGAATTTTTTAAATTCAGAGCCGCAAGGGACCGCGACCCCGGCCATGAAGAATGTCGCGATCGTGACACGGGGTGGCAAGAAGACGGGTGAGGACGCCCATGGAAGGGAGCCGGTACAGGCTATTCGACATGCCTCCCCCAAACAACTGATCTGGCCAGATGCACAGAAGAAGTACTTCCAGGAGGCTGTGGAGGCCTTTGCTCAGCTGCGGGAAGCCGGGGGCCTTGAGCTACCCCCGACGACTGGTTCAGGCGAACAGAGCACCACGGGGACCCTGATTGAGGAATGGTTTCACCTGTTCCTCAAAATTGTTGACAATGCTTCGCTACGAGACCATCTCAAGCATACTCTGCAGGATGCACTACAGGGGAATACCGGGCCAAGGGAACCTGGGGACACCGCACCTCAGTGTGTGCGGCGAGTTAAACGAAACAAGCGACGAACAGGAAAGGAGTTATGGCTTAACATGCAGGTTGCAGGCTTCCAAATCAGCGACACCATGCTTGATTTGGGATCTGACGTCAACATTCTACCGCAAAAGACGTGGGAGGCTCTTGGACGACCATGGCTGACCTACTCGCCAATCCAACTCCGAATGGCGAACCAGTACTGCATTCTGCCGATCGGCTGACTCAAAGGCGTCGAGGTCGAAATTGCGGGGATGAAGACTTACACAGATTTTGAGGTTATTGATATTATAGGGGACAAGGATCCTTATCCTTCCTTATTAGGCATCGATTGGGCTTTTGAGAATTATGCCATCATCGACCTAAAAAAGGAGCTGATGATTTTCGAGGATGGGGAGGTATGGGTCACGCAGCCCCTCGACCCGTATCAAGGTTCGCGATATACCGAAACTGTGGACAACCCGGAGGATGCTCATATGATGGATTACCTTTATCAGATGACTGCAGGGAAGCGGGACGATTATATGAATCCGACGGCAACCGGCTCCGTCAGCTGGCGCAGTGTCCAGAGCTTGGAGTTGGGGTCAGAGCTCGCATGAGAAGACTGGCAGCAGGGGGGGTACGAAACCAGCACGTGGAGATGTGCAGCCATTGCCCGAGTCAGTTGGATTGGTGCTGAGTTTAGAGCATACCCCACCCTGTCAAACATGCAGGCTGTGAATACCTTTATTGCAAAGGTGGAAGACACAGTTCCAGAAAGCCACAGAATACCACTTTTGGACGTCGCACTACAGTCCACGTCAGCAAGGTGGTGGCAGAACCACCGCACCACCTTGTCGCGGTGGAGTTGCGCGACTCAAGCTTTGAAGGCACGGTTTAAAGAGGATGAAGTCCCTCGAAGCGGGCATAGATACCAGGGGAATTCCGATCCATGGGCCCACTTGAAGAGCTGTGAGGAACAGTGGCGAGGTCTAGGATACCCGCAAGAGTTGTGGGTACATCGGTTTATCCACTCCTTGGATACAATCCCCAGGCCTGGTACTTGGAAGAGGAGCAGAAACGTGGAACCCACTCTTGGCAGGAAGTCATGGACAAGTTTGTTCGGTGATGCTCGTTTGAAGGGGAGACAGAGCAGGAATCTTGGGCACTACAAGCGATCAAGGTTGTCCTATTTGTCCGCGACCCCAAGGTCGATGGGGCCACGGTTGCACCATGCCCTGCGGCCAGATGTGAGTTGGTTTTCCAATGGACAGACAGAGATCCAGACGATGACAGTCTGGAGGACCTCAGGCACCTATATTTTGAAGAAAAGGAAGGCGAGCAGAACCTCAACGACGAACCGACCACCAAAGGAATCCATTTATAGTCGCTAAAGACAAAGAAGTTGAACATCGGTACAGAGGACAAGCCCAAGTTGGCTACTGTTGGAGATTACTAGGATGAGGGGACGACCAAGGAAATCTTCAGCCTCCTCCAAGAATACGAAGAATTATTCCCTTCATCGGTTGCAGATCTGAAGGGTATCAAGGGCGACCTCGGAGAAATGCGCACTGTGCTAAAACCAGATGCCCGACCCGTAAAGCATCGACCCTACCGGCTGAACCCACGAATCAAAGAAAAGGTTAATATGGAGATTGAAAAGATGCTGGCTGTAGGTCTCATCTTTCCAGTGGAAGAATCAGAGTGGGTGAGCCCTATCGTCATTTAGAATAAGAAGGACAAGGCAGAGATACGTGTCTGTGTCGATTACAGAAGTCTGAACAACGCTTGCATCCATGATTCGTTTCCCACTCCTTTTAGCGATGAAGTCTTGGATCATGTTGCGGGAAATGAAGCTTATTCCTTCACAGATGGTTTTTCAGGTTACCATCAGGTGCGCATTGTGGAAGAGGACAAGCCGAAAATGACATTCACCACTGAATGGGGATTGTTTGCATACCACGTAATGCCGTTCAGTTTGAAAAACGCTCCAGCTGTGTTTTCCCGGATTGTTATTGCTGCTTTTCAGGAGTACATACACAAGTTCCTGGAAGTCTACATGGACGATTGGACTGCCTACAGTCTGCTGAAGAAACATGCCACCCTGTTGCGTATTATGTTTGATCGGTGTCGACAGTTGCAGATTTACTTGAACTTGAAGAAATGTATTTTTGCAGTTCCTTTCGGCACGCTGTTAGGACACGTGGTGTGCAAGAAAGGGGTCTGCGTCGACCCCGCCAAGGTCGTCGTAATAGTCCACATGGAAGCCCCCGAAACCGTGAAGCAGTTGCGGGCACTGCTCGGGAACACAAGATATTACAGGCGGTTTATCCACAATTACGCAAAGATCACTGCCCCTTTGGAGAAATTATTGCGGAAGTCAGAAATATTCCAGTGGACAGAAGAGTGTCGGAAGGCTCTTAACATTTTGAAGGAGAAGCTGGCGATGACACCTATACTTGTTCACCCAGACTGGGATAAGCAGTTCCATGTGCATATTGATGCTTCCAGTATTGCACTTGGGGCTGTCTTGGCGTAACCAGGAGACACGATAGTTGATCATCCAGTCTACTTCACCAGCTGCAAATTGTCTAATGCGGAGAAGAATTACACCACTACCGAACGGGAGGCATTGGCAATGGTGTACTCTCTCCAGAAGTTCCGCCACTACCTTCTTGGAGGAAAATTTAAGTTCTTTACGGAGCACTCTGCATTGAAGTACTTGGTAAATAAGCCTGTTTTGGAAGGATGGATCTGTCGTTGGCTGCTGCTCTTTCAAGAATTTTTGTTTGAGGTGATCGTCAAGCCCGGGAGGTTGAACGTCGGGCCCGACCATTTATACAGGTTGGAGATAGGGGAGGACGACGACTCACTTGATGATCAGCTGCCGGATGCTGAACTCTTTCAGGTCGAAGCAGTACCAGATTACTTAGCCGAAATTGCCACCTATCTGACCACGGGGAAATGCCCTCAGGATTACACCCCGCTCCATAAACGGTAGTTGGTCATCCGTGCTGCCGAATACCAACTGATTGCCGGGCAACTGTATAAGCTGGGTCTTGATGAGGTTTTGTGCTGGTGCGTCCTTGACCACGAGCGCGAAGCGGTGATGTGGGAATGCCACAGCGGTGTCGCAGGAGGGCACGTGGGTGCGAAACCAACCGCAAGGAAGGTGCTCCAAGATGGCTTGTGGTGACCGACAGTACTTGCCGATTGTAAAGCATTTGTGAAGCATTGCGACGTGTGCCAGCAGACGGGGAGGCCTTCTCACAGGGACGAACTTCCATTGCACCCAGTGCATGTGTTGCGGCCGTTCGAGAAATGGGCCATCGACTTTGTAGGCCCCATCGGCCCGGTCGCCAGGCACTCCAAGGCCCGATACATCATTACCGCAATCGACTACCTCACCCGATGGGCTAAGGCAGTGGTGGTACGAGACTGCATGACGGATACAGCAGCATGGTTTATCTTTGAAAACATCATCAACAGGTTTGGCTGCCCACGAAGTTTAACCAGCGATCAAGGTACGCACTTCCTTAATGACACGGTAAAGTCGCTGTTGGACACATTTATGATTCAGCATCACAAAATCAACCCATACCATCCGCAGGCCAATGGTACTATTGAAGCGTTTAATAAAATTCTTGAAAAGGGGTTAACAAAGATCTGTAACGCCTAGTGGGATGAATGGCTACCAGCTGCGCTCTGGGCCTACCGGACTACGGTGAAGCGCTTGACCAATCAAACCCCTCGTCTGGGCTATGTATGTGGTCGAAGTCGATCCCTACGAGTTCGAAGGTACAAGTCTTTTAATTGCCACGCGTAGGATTCACGGTGATGCAGCTCCGGGTTGGGAAATACGACAGTGCAACTTTGATAGACGCCAGCCTTTCCAACGCCTCTGAATTCCCGGCGCTCAATTGGCAAGTATATATGGAACACTATTACAGCACAGCTGGGAACTCCGCCAACCAAATTTTACCAGCATTCCAGGGCCTTCAACAGTATTCTCTCATGAATCTCAGAAATCTTCCGGTCTTCGGGACCACCAGACCAGTTTTGCAGTGCACTTGGTTCTTACTTAGCCGCATTCAGAATGGGTCCTTGTGGCTGAAAAAGAAAATTCCCATTCATGCTGAAATGGTGCAGATGTCTCGACCCCATGCCAGACCACCTCTAAGCGCGCATGGAAATCCGGGGATGTAGACCTATATAGCAAATATGGCACCCAGCGGGGAGGGAAGGGAGCCAAGATAGAGCTCATTAACACGCTCGAGATTAAATTTGCTTGCTACCTCATTGCCAACAAGACAACAAGGCACTACACCAAGGGTGAATGCACCTTGGACACCATCTCTATTGCAGAGCACTGCGTTCAGGGTGCCAAGCTGAATTGGTGCTCCTTTCTCTTGAAAGAGCTATTTGATGCGTGCGAAGAGAACTACAAGCGCACGACCAGCTTCATTTATGGATACTTGATCATCACTTTTGCCATGTGGAAATGGCACACCCCTCTTGTCAGGCTACCCGCAGAAATTCCAGAGGGCCAGCCTCTTGCGATGAAATTTTTTCCATGGAAGGTGTCGCCTGATCCGAGCACCAAGCAGGTGAATGCCGAAGCATTTCAGACCTGGTACGGCTTAATGATGGACGTCGTAGCCAGCCAGCAGTGGGTGCCCAGGAACCTGTTGGACGAGTATAGCGAGCAAGTGTGGTTCGGGATAAGTCACCGGCATACTTACCTCCGACCCTCTTGCGTGCCGGAAGAAACCTTCCACATGACGCCGTTGAAGTTCCAGCTGGACGATGCCACTTTCCACCGCGAAGTCTGTTCGTGGCTGAGGGTCACGAAGCACATTCGCAACAGCATCCCCAGGTACAACTTTGAGTGGATGTTGCCATTGCAACAGCCTACCGAGACAGATGCGACAACCCCATTATAGGAACTTCCAGAACCGCTTGTCCCCGTCGTCCACCACTTTAATACACAGGTGTGGAATTTCAATGCGGTAGCTCAGGTTATTTCCAGTGGTGCCTCACCGTTCCCTTTATTTTCTGAATTTCAGATGTCTCGGTCTACTTTGCACACCCCCACCACTCCGCTTACTTCTCCCCTCCCAACTATTTTATTTACCTCTGCAAGCCCAATTGTCACCCCCATGGGAGGAAAGGGCCCGACCCCTGAGAAATTAGAAACTCCTCCAGCCAAGTGGGCCCGCACCACCGTAGCCAATCCGGTGGTGGACCTTATTGATGATGATCCACCACTACCCCCAATTACAGGGGCATTGATCCAGGAAGAACCCCTTATTGACCCTTCCGAGTTTATTAACATTCTCCCTCCATCCACATATCCACTTCCATCCACCGTTCCACCTCCACCTACCACTTCATCCGATCCATCAAATTCATCTTCCACTGTGTCCAACCCACTCATCCGAGAACTCTTTGGTGGGGACCACGGGGCTGAAGTTGACTCCCGTACTGCTACCGTAGTACCACCAGTCGACCCCGTAGGCGCACCCTAGGTTTCTTTATCTGCTATATTTACCCAGCTGGCAAAAATTGGGGCCGACTCAGCCGAGGCTCAGCCTGAGCATGCTGAACCTCCCCTCACTGGCCAGACCGATCAGCAGGAGCAGCCAGATTTGAATATGGCCAACTCAACGCAGCAACAGGCACCGCCATCCCCTTAAGAGCATTCCAACCGCTCAGTTGCCAGTGGGAAACCCCTCCAAGAAAGGCGGCCGGACCAGGGTGCTTCGGGCACATCTCACTTAGAAACATGGGGTACAACACAACTATACTTATTCATTCAGCGGGCGGCCCAGCAGGCCGAGAAGCTTCGCTCAGAGCTGTAGCAGCAGTGCGAAGAGCAGCAAAAATAGATCATGGCACTTACTGAACAACGCAACCAACTTATCATGTTACAGGACCGCCTGAGAGATCAGATAGCCAACGTAACTCAGGTATTTTCAGGCCCTTGGTAAAGGCTCATTATACCCCGCTGCCTGCTGATGTCGTGGAGCAGAATGTCATTGTCCAAGCCTTCTACATTCGGACTGCGCTTATTGGTCTCCATCGGGAAAATACGGAGCTCCGCGCAGCATTAGACGCGCGCCCAGCACTGCCCGACCCAACGGCTACCTATTCAGCCCAGGTTACCGCAAAGTAGGGCCAGGCAACCCAGATGCAGGAAACGCTCATCTCTGTGGCGCGCAAGGTGCACGACCTCCTGAAGGGTCTCCAGGAATGTTCACTGGCCTTGACTGTCAAAGCACAACCAATTTCTGCACAGCTGCAGCAGGTTTCCCGGGAAATTCAAGAGGTCACAGACCCCGCAAGGTTAGACCAATTATACACCTAGGCGGATGAGCTTGAAGTACAGATCCAAAAAACAGAAGCCAATTCTGTAGCGGCCAAACAGGTAATTCGTGAGCTCCACCCGCCCCTCCAAAACAACGCCAGGACGATGCAACAACTAGCCGTCGAGGCTGAAACCCAAATTAGCACGATGTTCGGGGCTGTCTCGGCACCCCTAGAAGAGGCCGCTGTCACCAGGATCGCTGACGCCACAGATTCACTCTTACAGGGGTGGCAGCAAGCTGTATCGGCCTTCATGGAGCTTAAAGCTACAACGTTCTGCAGAGTCCCGGAGTTGGGGCCCTTGTTCGAACAACTGGCAGAAGGCGCACAACGAGAACATGAACAAGTTGAGGGCGCACAACAGGAGCAGGTAAAAAATGAAGGCACACAGGCCAAACAGGGCACGAGATCAAGCGGGGCGATGGAGATAGAGACTGTCATCTGTGATTGACTCGGGGACGAGTCAAGAAACTGTGGTCGGGGCCTGTTGGGGCCCTTGTTTTTGAAAAATTGTTTGGAATATTTTGTATTTTGAGTAAAGGATGACATTTTTTTGGTTGCGGCAAGATGACACATGGCAATCGCAACCGAGTCACAACTACCGTAAGCCGCGGAGCTATCAAGGTGGCGCAGAAGCAAGAGATAACTGAAGAAAGTAGATGCATGAGGATATACAATAGAAGACAGGAAGCAGAACACACAGACAACAAGAGAGAAGTCGGAAGCAGCTAAAGAAGGACACAGAGAAGAACTAACAGTTGCGAAAGAGGGTGGATAAATAGCAGTCACCCGGCCGAGAGGAAGAAGAGAGACATAGGAGACGGAACGCAGGGCGACTGAAGGAGATTAGCCAGGATATCTCTGTAGTTCCTCGGGTTCTCTCATTTACCTTTCTGTTATGTAAGGCATCTGTAATAGAATGTAAGCTCTCCTTGCGGAAGCTATGTAACGAAGGTGGTGGATGAAGATATCAATAAAATTGCAGGTTATTGTCTTACTGTGTAATTCTTATGCATGCATAATGGTTGTGATGGTTTAAAATTTTATTTGCTTAATACCTGTTTATGCTCTAAATGTTCTTGCGGATAGATCTATGTTTATGCAATCTGTTTTATGGTAATCATGAGTTGCGGATCTATTCCTTGCCATCGATCTGTTCCCATCTTGCATGTGGTTGCGGCATGCCTCGGGTGAGACTCTCTGCTCTCCGGAGTAGGGTGATAATGCCGCCGTGGTTCTAGAATACAGCGGATTCCCTTGTTGGCCACAACTTCTAAACCTGGGTGTTGCCTGCGAGACCTGATTCCTCGCCAACATATATTCAAAACAAAACCACAACATAAATAATTGTCTCCTTCCTTATCTTCTTTCCTTATCTACTGTCTTATTCCAGCATTGGTAGTCCTTGCTTCTTTTCCGCTCGACTGACTAGCTGTCCTCCGTCATTCCTCATTCTGTTCCGTGCTTCACTCTGCTTCTTTGAGTCTTTATTTCTGATTGATGTTAGTTGTTCTTGCCACTTGTGCTGCTTCCTGTCTGCACTCCGCCACCTGCCCAACAACCGTCCACAATCCGCAACGACTCTCTACATTGTGAAATGGCTCTCTGCGACTTCCCACATCCACAAATGAAAATCTGCAACTCAAAACCAATTTTTATCCTTTATCCAAAAACAAAGGCCCCAACAGGCCCCGACCACAAGCTATTGACTCGTCCTGAGTCAATTTTCTCCGAGTGGTGTGGTCACCATGTGGCCTTATGCCGTGCTCTCCTATTGATATGGTTTTGTTGCTCCCTTCCCTTGTTGCACCTGCTTTGGATCTCATTCCTCAAACAAAGGCCCCAATTCCATAACTTTCTTCACAGCTTCTGTCTTGAGCTCGAAGAAGCCAATGATAGCCTCTTTCCAAGTCTTCATCAGTGTATCTGTAGCGTGAACCACCTTGTCTGCATGAGTGGCATCGACTGTCAGTGGCAGGTCTGTGAATGTTGCGCTGTGTTGAGGTTCTGAATTAGAGACTAGTTGCTAAATAAGTTATACTTTCTGTTTGATTGGAGGCCTTAGGTCACAAATTATTTTGTTGGCTCGAGGGGTCCTGACCCAGGTTCAGAGGTTAAGGTTTGCCAAAAAACCCCTATACTACTGGCCCTTTCGATAGTGACCTGCTTGCGCAGGCTAAGGTCTCACCTGAAGCAGTATGGGAGGGTGCTGGAACCAGGTTTCCGCATGATGAGAGAGAGTAGGTAAGTCAAGCAGATCCACATTCACAACTTATCAGGTTCGCACAAGACATATCTATTCGCAGGTTGTTAACAATATAATCTGTAGTATATAGAGTTATTTATCATGCACATATCTAGTCAATACCTTAACATCCATGTGTGTATCATCAGTTATCAACACACAATATCATAACACATCATTAACAGATTACAGATATACCATAACACAGACAGATTCGCAACATAACCAGATAATGCAACTATATTTGTAGCTACAATAGTTCCCCAAAGGTTTGCATCAACAGTAACACATTAGATTAGATAACACATAGATACTTTAACTATATCCACATATATTAGCATCCAAAACCCAGTAAAATCCAAACACAGCCTGTGCACACAACCAGCATGGTTCGCACATAGCAGGATTGAGGATCTCCGCGCACACAGCTAGTAGGAGTCCTTACCCAAACAACCCAACACCGGATCTAAAAATTCACACTTAGCATCAAAATCAATTCCTTTCTACTTTAAGACTCAAAATGTTCATCTATTTATATCGACTTAGCCTATGCTTCCAATGGTTCACAAATCATGGTTTACGGACTCTTGGTCTACCCTTGACCCATTACAATGCATTCGGGGCTTTGACGCACCCCAAAACCCCTGCGTTGGACTAAATAATACCAAAAATATACAAAATTGTACAAAATTCACAGCTTTAGGGGGCCTTATTCCAACAGTCCCCCAACACAATCTTGTGACTCGTCCTGAGTCACTGTGGCTGTGTGGTCTCCACCTGTACCTGCAGTAGCCTGATTACCTCAACCAGTGGGGGTAGCACTCCTTCGCCCTGAGCAGCAATGTTCTGAGAAATATCTACCAATTTGTGCGAGGTTGGTCCCTCTGTCTCAGCTGTGATGCTCTCCAGAGTTTGGTTCAATTGTTTAACAACGACATCAATATCCTGAGAGAGCTTGAGGGCTTCATCCGCCCAAGGCTTAAGGCGGTTGCTGAGGGTCTTCTTCTTCTAGAAAAGTTCATCAATATCATCCCGAAGGGCATGGCTGCTTCACAGTCGTGCCAATCGTTGAGCAGGAATCAGAGTGGGCATAGTGGCTTCTAGCTGCTCGAAAGCTTCTTCCTTCTGTCACAGGTCCTGGTTGATTTCTCGTAGGAGAGGGTGTTACACAGTAATTTGTCACCGTCCCTACCATTCCCCGTCCCGCACAATGGAGGACCCATTATGTGACCTGTGAACACTGTCATGCCTTGAAAACATCATCAATGCATCCCTCTGAGTATGAGCTTCAATTCCCCTTGAGACATCTCCTTGCAAAATCCATGAAAAACAGCTCTTTTTGCATTGGCGCGGGTAGACAGTTCAGTACTCGCGCCACTCAGGGAAATCCTGTAAAGAGGTCGCGCCACTTGGCGCTCTGTCATAGAGCAGCAATCGCGCCACCCATTTTAGGGACTGTTTTTTATATATGGATGGCGGAAGTTGAGTTCAAACAAACTCACAACCACTGCCTATCTTGAGTTGGGAGGTTTGGCTGCGGGAGTTCTATGGAAGGGAAGTAGTTTTGCCACCTTCTATGGAACCTTCCTTGTTGATAGGGCCAATCCCATAATAATAGGGATCCCAACTCCCTCCTTCCCCATCTATAAAAGCTTGCTCGGATCCATGGCAAGCTAGTCTTGAAGTGCTGAAGCTTTGCATCTCCCTATTCCCAAGTGCCTTTGTGCTGTAAAGAATCCCTTCTTTCCCTTAAGGCCCATTCAAGCGAGGAGACCATTGTTACGAGACTCTGGAGAGGTTTCCCTTTCCTTGACGAGCTTTGCGAGACGTGGACGACCGGAGACCCGTTCGAAGGAAGCTGCGACGTCAGAACTTGGTTGTAACTTCTATTCGTTTATCATTTTAATAGATGACTATGATTATGGTTCCACTCCTTTTTCCATCATGTTAATGCAAGTTATATATTTTCTGACCGATGTTTAGTTACGTATGCTGGTTCCTATGCTTGTATCTGTTCGTTTCTTCTATGTGCAGGTGTTCATCCGCGGAGATCGCGGAAGGATTGTGATCTGCCAGGGCTGAAGGACGGGGACACTTCTTCTTCAGATCATAGCGTTGGAATCCAGGTAGGCTTCTATCCCAAGTCTTTCATTCATAATTAGGAGCTTGCGTCATAGCATTGTTTGTTTGTTGCTAGACCCCTGCTGGGCTAGTAGGGATCGCCTCTGTCCGCAGAGGGGATTTACCTCCTCAACAAATTGGCGACTCCACTGGGGATCGTCCGGTTTTCCTTGTCCCGTTTATGATTGGTTCGCTTTGATTGTTTCTCCTTGCTTGATGAACCTTCTGGGTTGGATTCTTTCATTATTTTAGCCTCTTGGTTTGCTTAGCTTGTATTGGTCTACTTTCAGATTAGCTTGTTTTTAATTTTTATTGAAGAACTCGACTGGCGCGGGTTTTAACCCGACAGTCGCGCCACTTGGCGCTTGTTGCATTTGTCTGTCTCGCGCCAATCGGCCTCTGGCGCCAGTTTCAAGTCCACAGTCGCGCCACCCCTGTGACTTTTTGAGTTTTTTCATTTTTTAGCTTTCTGAGCTTGACCAATACTTTTCTTCTTGATTTTCTGATTGTCTGAGTGTGTTGGAGTCTTGTTTGACTGGAATTCACCGCTATCCTTTGGTTGTTTGCCTCTATCTACCGATTTCACGATTTGAGCCCTAGGGCATCTAGTGGCTTAGTGTATCGAGCCCTCCTTGGGAGTTTTGGTGTCTTGATTGTCCTGTCAACTTGTTGATTGGTTCTCCATGCTCTTTTAACAGTCTTTGATTGTTTTTCTGCGTCTTTTGAGTGATTGTTCATTCCTTCGTTCAGAATTCGTTTGCCCTTGCTTTGGACCTAGATCACATGGTCCATCGGAAGTTTTCGAGTCTTTCTTTGCTTTGAGGGACTTTGGGTCGATTTAGAGATTTGGTTGCTTGCTTTGTTGAGTGAATGTTGTTTGTTTCGCTCTCTTGGATATCATTTCTCAAATTGTTCCTTTTGTTTTCAGTGCACATTAGCCATTAAACATTGAAAATCAAAAAAAAAAAAAATCTCTCTTGCTTTTGTTAATTAGTGCAAATTGTGATCTTTTTCCATGTCGCTAGTGATTAGTGTTGAATGAAAAGTGTGCAATTGCATTAGTTGCATTAGAGACATTTTTGTTTGTATTCCGTTCATTTCGTTTGTATAAAAGCTCTCAACTCTTATTTAACTAGTTTTCATCGAACGAAATGTTGCACTGTAGCATATAGCTTGCATTTAGGAGTCTTTCGAGACACTACATACGATAGGGCCTGGAAATTGAAACTTAATTGAAGATCAACTGTAAAATTTATTCAATTAACCTAAGGCAACATTGGAACTTAACGCAACATATTTAGAAGGTCTAGGCTAGAGACGTGTTTCGGCGTCGTTAAACCTAGCAGCTGTCGTTCGCCTGTTGGCTTTAGACAGCACTAGCACGGACTTGCGCTCCCCGTACCGTCGCGTATATAAAGGGAGACCCCTATAGGTTTTCAATCCTTTATCCACAGGAAGCCGAATCTGCCGCCCTATACCCGTGATACACCGAACACAGCATTCGGGGAGACTACCTGCACGTACGGAAAGTCCTTGGTCGATTTCTGTTTCATTATTTGAAACCAAGGTGTATATTGCAGTTCACGGATATTTGGTACACCTTTTGTGCCTAGTTTTTCCTGAGCAGTCATTTGGTCTTTTCTGACTCCCTAAACTTGAAAAGACCGTCAAGCGCTTGTCCTTTCACGCTTGTATCAACTCTGAAAGAGATAGAGTCATCTTTTTATCATTTCTCGACTCTTAAAACATGAAACGGTAGGATTCGTTTATTTTTCAATGTGGTAAAATCAATCTCCCACGATTACACACCCGTTTAGACATTGCTTGTTGACCGTTTGATCGTGTGTCTTAACTCGTTTTCAGCCCGTCTGTGGTTTTGAGTTTGATGGCAACTTTTTCAGAGTTCACCAACCAAGGAATCCCCTCAGAAGGGAATCCTGGTCATTTTTCTCCTTTTGGAAATGTTGGTGCTCCTTACATGGCGACGTTGTCCCTTCCCGGGTTAACTGTTGGGTTGCCTGTTTGGTTGTTCTCAACCTCTGTTGTCTCGAATAACTCCGTTACTGTTCAGTCAGTTCCTCCGACGGAACAACATCATGTTGATTCCAAGGTGGACCTCTCCCCTTCTTCGCCTGTTTCTGCGTCCTCATCTTCTACTTCGCCTGGTGAAAGCCTGGATTCGAGTAACCAGGTGGCTAAGAAGAAGAAGAAGAAGACAAAGAAGAAGAAGTCCGATAAGCGAGAGGCTAAATGTACAGCTACTGTCCCTAAGGAATCTCCTCTCGATAGTCCTTCAAACCCTCCTTGGAAAGTCAAGTTCCCGTGCATGTTGTGCACGGGAGACCATCTTCTTCGAGACTGCCCTGGCATTCCCAAGGTGCTCGAAGTATGGTCCAACGGCTGCCCACCGTTGCCTTTGGCTTCCGGGAGTCAAGTTGGGGGCACGTCTTCAGCTGCTATTGATAAGAACTCTAAGAAGCAGGGTAAGATCACCAATCCCTGTAAATTGTGTGAAGGGCACCATGCCATTCACCTTTGTCCTTATATGGATGAAGCCAAGCGAGTCTTGGACAACCCAGTCGGTTCTACACCACGCCTTCCACCTGGTTATAATCGGATTTCTTTGAGTCCTCTACCAGCTGATCCTGTGATTGGTCAAGAGTCATCCTTGGTCGATCCCACTCCCCCAAAAATTCAAATTCACGAATCCATCCCTGACCAACCATTAGTCGTGGGATCGGTTGAACTGGCCCCGTCCACGGTGCACCAGGTCTTTTCTATCGAGAGTGGACCTCACACCCCCCATGTCCTTCTGATCTCTTCAGATTCTTCAGACTTGGAGAAAGATTCTCCTGTCCCTGTGCTTCAAGAAGCTCCTCCTCCGCCTCCCATGATGGAGGCTACGGAGGATATTCCTCCCGCCTTCGAGATGGAGGTCATGGGGGAGGCTCCTTCTTCCGTAACATCAGGGGAAGACCTTCGCGTGTCGATGGTAGCCCCTCCGAGTAGTTTGGTCGCTTCCTTTGACTGGAATCGATTTGCAGGATTTCGCCTTCCGTCTTATGTGCCTTTCGAGATCACAGTACAGGCTCTTGGTCTGGTTGTACCCAGCACCATTATAGACGAAGGTGCCTCTGTTAGTATTCTGTCTTCAACTACCTGGCAAGCTTTCGGTTCGCCGCTTACTTTGTTATGAGAATGCTCTTTTATAAGAAGAACGAGTCAACCGTTGGGGATCCTTCCAAGGTTACCTATTACTTTGGGAGGTAAAACCGTCCATATGGACGATATGGACGTGATGGTCGTTCCAGGCCCCTTGGATTTCAATCTGCTTTTGGGGCGCGATTACACATATGCCATGGGAGCGCTTGTCTCCTCCCTTTTTCGTGTGGCCTGTTTTCCACATGAAGGACGGATTGTGACCATTGATCAGCTGTCATTCTTTGGTCCCAATGTAGCATCTGGTCCGCCATCACCCCCTCCTGGTTTTTATCCACCCGTTGTATCTGATCCACCGCAGGTCAACTATGTGACTACTTACCCCGTGCCTGTGCTCAGTGATGATGCCGTAGTGCATAATGTGCTGGGGGCATTGGGTCCTGACTTCCAGGATGTTTCCCTTCCATCAGGAGTGGAACTCTTGGAAGCACCGCCTTCTTGTTCATTTTGATGTAAGTCGGTTAGAGCATGGTTTCCTCCCTGGGTCAAGCTCTTTAAAAAATGAAATTAGGATCTTGGAGCATGGTTCCTCCACTTGTGTCAAGCTCCTAAAAACAATGAAACAAGTTGTTCGAGGATAGTTCTTTTACGTGTGTCAACCTCGTTAAAATAATGAAACACAAGCATATTCAATTCGAGTTTTTTCAGTTTCAGCTCAAATCTCGTGTGTGTTCAATCTTCACTCCATTTTCAATCGAGTGAAGCTTGGGGGGCATGTGCCTCGATTTGAGACAACATGCTGGGGGGCATGCCCGTCTTTCTTATTATCAAGCATAGTTTTTGTTTTAAGCTTGCGTAAAAATAAAACTCGTTTCAAGCATAGTTTGCATATGTGTGTGTTCATGTGTGCTTTTAAGCTTGCGTAAAAATGAAATGTGTGATTAGATGCATTGTGTGAATACATTTCGCATTGGGTCGTTTGTTATGTAACTGATACATTAGATTACATCTGTATTAGACATTTGCATGACATATAGAAAACATCATCACATGTAAAGAAAGATCCATCCAAAATAGTCATATGTATATATATATATATGTGTGTCGAAATGTTTGCACAGTGTGCGTCACACAAAACTCAAAAAATATACATAATTGTCTTAATACATCCGGAGACGCTATGTCTCTCAAAAAATAGGTGTAGCATAAATCCTAGAGACTAATCAGCATGGTGCTCATGATAGCACGTCACTGCACGCACTAGCCGCCTCAGGATTCGGTGGAGCCGGTTTGGAACTCCCACCGTATGGCGCTGGTACTCCATCGGTACATCTGACAGTCGGGCATAGTCTGGGATCCCATGGATGATCCCCTCGAGGTTCTGAACCAGTGCCTCTCCTCCGGTGCCTTCCCCCTGGATCTCAGGGGCGATTTGTGTCCTCCAGGAGATAGGAGACATCCCGGCTGGTCTCTCAGGTCCTACATCTGCATGCATATATAATTGTGTTTAGACAAGTGTGTATTAACAAAAACATATAAACATAAAATCAAAAATATGAGGTCTTACCCAGCTCTTCATCCCAGTCGTCTCCTTCTGGTAGCGGGAGATCTGGGTCCCCTGTAAAGTCAGTTCCCGAATAGGGCCAATCTTCCACAACGATAAGTTGGCGCCGTAGCCACCTGAAGAACTCGGGCTTCCAGGACATCTGTTGCCCGCCTCCAGATCTGGGCATCAGTGCTGCCCAGCGAGCCATTCTCAGCTCTCGTGGTACCGGACTCGCCACATGGGCCTCTTGGCCCTGGAAGGTTGGTATGCGTTCTAGAATGAACGATACCAAGATGGAACCGTACCCAAACTGCTTCAGTTTGCCCCGTTTGCACTTTGTGAGCTGCCTTTTCATGTTGATCGTGACGGCTGTTGCCCAATCATACAGTCGGGGACCCATGCATTCTGAGGCCAGTAAGAGTTGAGTCTTTGTAGCCTCGTGCGGTGCCTGCGATCCGGCAGCCTGCGTAATGGTGTGGAGTACAACTCTCAGTGCTAGATCAGGGATGGTTGATATGTATACCTTCTTACTCCCTGTTCCTGTTTGTGCCCCACGGCACACCCGCGCCATTACTTCTTCCATCTTTTCCCCTGATGGTCTGCTCCCAGTCAGTACAGGGATCGGACCCCTGCGGGATAATCCAGTAACGAAATAAATGTCAGCGACCTCCAATTCCAACACCTGGTCTCGTATTCTGAATACTTGGTCATTTTCATCCCAGAGGTTGATCAGATATTGGAGGAGCTCAGGCTGAGCTTGTAAGCATGGCGTGAGGAAGAACTTTTTTAAGCCACAGTCTCTCAGAGCATTCATACATGCTTGGCTTTGCATGGCCTCTTCGTCCTCATCTCCGTGTTCTCGTTCCTTCCATTCAATTGCCATTCTGACTGTTTATCTGCATTCACATGGTCCAAAGCCCCGGATTAGATCTTTTGTGAGCTTCAAAATTCAAGAAATTTGGCATAAATAGCGGAATTTTAGGCGGAAATTTGGGTTCCGCCGCTGGCGCGACTGTTTTGCTGACAGTTGCGCCATGTGGCGCGGGCCCTTTGGTAAAAAGAGCTCAGTGGCGCGGGTCCGTGCCCGATACCCGCGCCACTTGGCCCGGCCCTAAAATTTCAAAGGTGCCCTTACAGAGCTGATTTCTAAGGGGAAATCATTAAAAAATGCATGAAAAGAAAGAGAAAAGGAGCGCCACTTACCTGTCACAGACGAGACGCTGAATGGTTGCCTGGATCGGTCGCAATCGCCGTCAGAAGATTCTGCTCCAAATGGACCACTGTTGCTCTCCACAAGGTAAATAGTAAAAAGTAATTTTATTTTTTACCATTAGACATATTTATAACTTTTCGACGTTAAATGAGCTTTAAAAGTTATTTTTTGTCAAATATTTGCATGTATTATGTCGAAAATGGATTTTACGCTTGTTGGGTATGTGCAGCGGCAGGTTTTTGCGACTTAAAAGGTGGAAACGAGTTGTGTTTTATACTTTTTCGGACTCGGTAAATACACGAAAAAGTCACTCTGGAGTCATCTTTCAGCTCTTTTCTGACTCTCTAAATATGAAAAGATCGCCGAGGCCCTTGTCGTTTCAATCTCGTTAAAATGGACACGAATCGACATTCACCCAGTATAAGTTTAACCCTTTTTCGGGCTGGGCTGGATCGATTACGAAAAAGGAATACCCTAGCCTATCGCGACTAGGAGGTTTTCCTGGATATTGTTTTCTACCTTTTCGGATCTGGGGAACTATTTACGAAAAGGGACCTGTGGAGTTTTCTTTTCCGCTGTCTTTTCAAACTCTCTAAACATGAAAAGACGCCTAGTTCTTCCTTTGTCAGACTCGTTAAACCCTGATGACATTGGATTTCGTCGAAATGACGTTCTCCGAGTTTCTCCTTCCTAGGACTCGTTAAATGCACTAGGATGGATTCGCCCGAAGGGCGGACTTATATCGCAAGCATATGCTATCCCCTTCAAGCTTGTTATAAAAAAATAATTGGGGTACTCGCCAGAAATGGTGGGGAAAAAATGGAACCATCGTCGTTGTCGTCGGCAGTATGTCGCTCTTGAACATGGCACTTGTCTGCATTCGTGTCGGGTTGGGGACATCTCATCTCGTTGCTTCACTTTGCTTCCATGGGTTTGGGTAATCTCTTTTGACCTCTCATCTGTTCACTGCCTCGTCGCCATGACCCCTGATCCGTTGATGTCAAATACTGCCAAATCCACTGTCGTGCCGTCAATATGTTCAAGAGAAGTTGGCCTCTGCAAATATCAACCTTCCTCTGTTTCTCATATGGTCCTAATTCACAACAAAACATTATGTTCCTCTGTCTCGTGTCGATGATGTGGGAATCACTATGGCCCACCTTCGATCAAGGTCACTTCCTGTCGACTTCAACTCATTATCCAGGAAGTTGGTCTAGAGACTCCTGATGGTACCTTGGAGCCTGCATGCCTCAATGGCAGGTTCGTCGCATTCGACGTGAAGTTTACATCATTGATTTCCGATCGAATGATTCTGCGGGTGTTCGACGTCAGCTCATTTATTCACACGCCGTAGATTGTACCTGTAGTACCTTGAGGACCATTGTCATTATTGGTGGTTTCTCTCGCGTCTGTTAACATCTTTCATCATTGGCTGGTAATCAGGCGATGTTCTTGCATGTTCGACATCAGCTCACACATTCGCATGCTAGAACTTGTACTTATTTGGGTCGAGATGGAGCGCAAGACCCTGGATTGTGTCTGTTGTAATCCAGGCTGCGATTGTGGATTATTGTCATTATGTACATGACTCAATGATTGGATGGCTGCGACCATACCCGAGTCTATTTGTTTAATCTTAGTTGGATGGCTGTGCCCATACCCTGGATCCAGATTATAGCATACTCTGTTCGGATGGCTGCGTCCATACCATATATATACATCGTGTACTTAAGATATCAGTTGTATCTGTCTGTGCAGGTTTTCCGACGGCGGGCCTTCAGTCAGACATGTTCTCGTAAAGCATTTCACCCCTCTCTCTCTCGGGCCTCATGCTTTAGGGGGCATCCGTTACACAGTAATTTGTCACCGTCCCTACCATTCCCCGTCCCGCACAATGGAGGACCCATTATGTGACCTGTGAACACTGTCATGCCTTGAAAACATCATCAATGCATCCCTCTGAGTATGAGCTTCATTTCCCCTTGAGACATCTCCTTGCAAAATCCATGAAAAACAGCTCTTTTGCATTGGCGCGGGTAGACAGTTCAGTACTCGCGCCACTCAGGGAAATCCTGTAAAGAGGTCGCGCCACTTGGCGCTCTGTCATAGAGCAGCAATCGCGCCACCCATTTTAGGGACTGTTTTTTAAATATGGATGGCGTAAGTTGAGTTCAAACAAACTCACAACCATTGCCTATCTTGAGTTGGGAGGTTTGGCTGCGGGAGTTCTATGGAAGGGAAGTAGTTTTGCCACCTTCTATGGAACCTTCCTTGTTGATAGGGCCAATCCCATAATAATAGGGATCCCAACTCTCTCCTTCCCCATCTATAAAAGCTTGCTCAGATCCATGGCAAGCTAGTCTTGAAGTGCTGAAGCTTTGCATCTCCCTATTCCCAAGTGCCTTTGTGCTGTAAAGAATCCCTTCTTTCCCTTAAGGCCCATTCAAGCGAGGAGACCATTGTTACGAGACTCTGGAGAGGTTTCCTTTCCTTGGCGAGCTTTGCGAGACGTGGACAACCGGAGACCCGTTCGAAGGAAGCTGCGACGTCAGAACTTGGTTGTAACTTCTATTCGTTTATCACTTTAATAGATGACTATGATTATGGTTCCACTCTTTTTTCTATCATGTTAATGCGAGTAATATCTTTTCTGACCGATGTTTAGTTACGTATGCTGGTTCCTATGCATGTATCTGTTCGTTTCTTCTGTGTGCAGGTGTTCATCCACGGAGATCGTGGAAGGATTGTGATCTGCCAGGGCTGAAGGACGGGGACATCTCTTCTTCGGATCTAGCGTTGGAATCCAGGTAGGCTCTTATCCCAAGTCTTTCATTCGTAACTAGGAGCTTGCGTCATAGCATTGTTTTTTTGTTGCTAGACCCCTGCTGGGCTAGTAGGGATCGCCTCTGTCCGCAGAGGGGATTTACCTCCTCTGTCGCGCTGCACCTTGGTCGATAACTGCATATATGTGTCCAGTAATTGGGCACCTTGAGAAATCTGTCCTGTAATCACATTCATAGCCACCGTAACCAACGCATCTCACTGGGCCTGCACCTCCGGTGGTGTCTTTGGTTGCAACTTGGCCTGTAAGTCTACGATTTGTTGCTCCATCTCTGTTTTGACTGCCTGGATCTTTGTCCTTGAGGCTCATAATGCTGCGACCAACCCCTCAATCTTGGCCTAGGGGGTGGAAGACGCTGGGATATCTTCGGAGACGTCCACGCAGAGCTCACTAATGAGGTGTTCCATCTCTGTCTATTGCGCGATGACGAGGGTACATGTAGCCTGTACTTGGGAAACTTCAACATTTTTTTCCTCAATTGTCTGTTCAGCTACACTGAGCTGCTGGTGCACTCGATGGTCCCGGTCTTGAATTTATTCGAACAAGGAGGTGTCGAGAACCTATGATGATTCATGCGGCAACCTGGCTAGATCTAGTTGTACCTCTGCACAAGCTTGGACTTGTGCTCATAAGTCAGGTGGACTTATCGCGAGGGCTATGCCTAGCAGGGAACAAAGGTGATTTTGCACTGTAACAAGTACTGCGCTGCTAGTTGCTGAGGCCATTCATACCTAAATAATATTTGTTTGCAGCGTGGCCATATTTAGCTGCAAAGCTCAGAGCTTGGCCTGAAGTGTGACGACTGCGGCTCTCTGCTGCTTTTCTACAGCCAGCCATTTTTCTTCTGCATCCAACATAACCGCATCCATGATTTGCTCGAGGTCCCCTTCGGTCAGTGTAACCTCTTCGTCATGTTTTGGTCATTGGGAGCACTACTTCTTCCATGTCCCTTTCGCAGGGTCACCCGTTTGCTTTGTTCCCCGAGGGGAGTCAACACCTCCCACCTCCTGACCTTCAGTACTGAGGTCCTGCTGTGAATCCTTCTGCACTGCTGCTTCCATGCCCTTCCCCTTACTTTTACCGGGCTGTGAACCATTCAGTGATGCAGCTTCCACGCCCTTCCCCGGGTGTTTCAAAAACTGGAAATCATATAGTAGGACTAAGTCGCCCTCCGCAAAGGTCTTTTGACAAACATGTCAATTGTGCCATGCCTTATCCTGAGCCTTCTGAACCTGCTGATGGAAATTAGCCATGAAACGATCTTCCTACAAAGCCACAAGCTGTGCTAAACGCTCCTCCATGATATCAGGCTCCACCATATTCATGAAGGCTGCGATGTGCAGGCTAGGAACAATACATTCCATGGGCATAATGGCCTCCATGCCATAAACCATCCTAAACGGTGTTTTCCCTGAAAACTTCTTATAGGTGGTTCGGTAGGCCCAAAGAATAGATGTGATGCGCATGTCCCAGTCGCTGTAATCGGCATTACAGACCTTAGTCAATGCATGCTCCAAGACTTTATTAAAAGCTTCAACCATTTTGTTTTCATGGGGATGATATGGAGTGATTTTCTCATGATGGATCCAGAATTCTTTTGTCAAGGCCTGTATTGTCTCATTAAAAAAATGCGTACCTCTATCGCTCATCAAGATTTTCGAACATCCAAATCTGGTCAGAATCTGCTCAAAGATGAAGTGCACAGCGGTATCTGCAGTGCAATCCTTCACTGTTTGTGCTTCGGCCCACCTGGTTACATAACCAGTGGCAGTTATGATGTAACGGGCACCTGTCTTCTTTTCGGGTGGGTTGATAGGTCCTACAAAATTGATGGCCCATTTGTCGAATGCTTGCAGGGCCATTTTATGTTGAAGGGGAATTTCATGTTTGCGTGACGACTGTTCTATTCATTTGCATGTATCACAGGCTTTACAATAGCTGCGAGAGTCATTATGTAGGGTAGGACACCATAGTCTAGCTCTTAAGATCTTTTGTGCTGTTGCTTTCCCTGTGTAGTGACCTCCTGCTACCCCATCATGGGATTCTGCTAAGATAGCATGCCGTTCATGCTCTAAGACATACCTTCGCAGCACTTCATTAGCCCCCATATTATATAGATGACTTACAATGATGGTAAAATCTGTAGCGCGGGTTACCAACTCTTTCTTCTGTTGTATCAAATGCTCTACAAGTGCCATGCCTGTAGTTAGGAACTGAATGATGTCAGTGAAGTGCTCATCAACTACCTTAATAGAAAACAGCTACACGTCAGGAAATCCTTCTTCCAGGTTGGTCGGTTCCTCGCCACTCTCAATTCAGGACAAGTGATCTGGCCCAACATTCAACTTCCCCAGCTGGACAATGATCTCAAAGTCGTATTCCTGAAACATTAGAAGCCATCGATAGATTCCCCCCCCAACACAGGCTTATTCACTAGGTATTTCAAAGCTGAATGATTTGTAAACATTTTGAAGTGTACTCCTAATAGATAGTGCCAATACTTTTGTAATGCATAGACCATGGCCAAACCCTCCTGCTCCATGGTGGAGTAGTTGCGCTCTACACCAGAGATTTTCATACTAGAAAATGCAATCGGGTGATCAATGTCTCCGTCTCCAGGCTGCGTGAGGACCGCTCCCAGGGCGGTTCTTGATGCATCTACGTGAACATGGAATACCTTCATCCAATCAGGAAAGATGAGAATAGGCACAGAGACCATCTTTTCCTTGAGTAGCTCGAAGCTCTTCTGACATTCGTCATCCAAAAAAACAAAACATCCTTCTTAAGTAGCTTTTCCTTAGGTGTTGTGATTAGCACATACCCTTGAATAAACTTCCTGTAGTAGCCTGTATGTCTGAGGATTGAACACGACTATTTCTTAGTTGTAGGTACTGCCAAATTTATGATAACTGCGACTTTTGCAGGGTCAACCATCAACCCCTCTCGGCAAACTATATGTCCGAGCAAGATTCCGAAGGGTATGTAGAATATGCACTTCTTAATATTTAGGGAAATCTGGTGTTTTCTACAGGCATCCAAAATCATGTGCAGGTTCGAAACGTGCTTCTTTACTAAGCTGAAGAAAGTCCATTCATCAGAATAAACCTCCAAAAAATTGTGTATGAACTTTTTGAACACTGCGACTACTACTCGTGAAAAGATGGCAGGGGCATTTTTGAGTCCAAATGGCATGGCCGTATACTTGAAGGATCCCCATTAAATGGAAAACGCAGTTTTAATGCGATCTTCTGGTGTGATTTGATCTAATGGTATCTTGAGAACTCGCTAGTGAATGAGTACACTTCCTTCCCTCCTACGCTATCAAGGATTTCATCTGAGAAAGGTGTGGGAAAGGGATCATGCATGAAGTCATCATTCAATTTGCGCAAGTCCACATAGATTCATATTCCCCCCTTCGTCTTGTTCTCCTGAACCACCATCGAACTTACCCAGTCCAACCAGGGAAAATTTTAAGAACCCCCCTAAATTTATACGTATAATAAATGGGTGAATCCCCATGATACATAGGAAAAATGGAAGGAAATTTTTATTAATAATATAATATGTATATATAATTTTTTTGGAAAACCTCTGACAAGATTATATTATCTTGTAAAATAATGGTGAATCACCAGTACAAATGGCGAATCACTAGTATAAAATGGTGAATCGTTGTCTAGTGGAGTTCGGGGTGTTGGTTCCAATGAAGATATGGTAGTTGAACTAGGAGTTGAAGGATGCAAACCACCGAGACCAAGCATGGAACACGGTGACTCGTGAGGGAATTAGTTCTCGTGAAATTTGGAAAACACATTCTTCTAGTTCTGCTAAGTGTAGTGTCGTTGCTCATGCTACTACTAGCACTGATATTGAGGTTGGAGAGGAGTTTGAGGAGTCCTCGCACTCTGAGCCAAATGATGTTTATGTAGCTCCTGGTGATGATCCCATGTGTAGTAGTGGTGATGAGTTTGATTAGTGATCATGAAGGAAACAAAATATTCAAATTTAAATAGACCCATTACACAAAATCCATGAAGAGAAAACTCTAGCAAAAATACTGTCGTGCAAATCTAGATTCTACAACATTATTAGAACTCCCTGCTACTTTGCAAATAGATCCATGAGATGAAGAATATGGTAAAAAAATGGGGACTGATATGTTTTATGGGAAGGAAAACTATTCCTGTAAAAATTATTTCAAATGCAGAGACTTGATAGTTTTCAGTGAAGGAAATCTTTCTGAGCTTAGGGATTTCTCAGAACCTTTTTTAGAGAGAGCACCACAATGTATGAAGTTATATTAGAATTTTATAGATTATATCCATTGTATATTTCGATGTTAGAAGTGGAATAAAACACTTCAAATATTAGAAAAATATATCACTACAAATTTTTGCACTGTACAAAGGTTTTATCTAATATGCAGGCAACAGAAGCTTCCTTATATGACTTCAAAAATAGTATCGCTTGAAACAATAGATTTTTTGTTATGTTGAATAAAGAAGCTTTGATGCTATAAATTCATCCAGTCGGGGCACAATTTGACTTGTCATATTTTCCACCCACAAAGACTCAAATGAAGGAGCCTTAGAATAACTCCCATCAACCCACACAACAGGATGATCACCTCCCTCCTTTGTAGAGCTCACACACAGAAGCAATAAGTTACAGGAAGAGAGTAGTGCCACATCAGTATGCAGATTCATGAGATCTCGAGGAGACCCCTTACCTCCACCCATGAGACCCTTGCAATAGTGTCTCTGTCTAGGCCCTTTTTACAATCACATAAGTCACCCTCCTTGCCATTGATCCAGGTCTCTGCAAAGAGTAGCCTATATGCACAAGATCAGATCTTCTAGTTTATCCAAATTTCTCCATCAGGGGATTATTCACTTTAGCTTCAGATGGTAGGAGATATTCATCCACTAGTAATACAGTTTTAGAGGCCAGCAGTTTCTCCTAGTCCTCCATAATTAGTAGGTGATAGCTCCTCCAAACATTGATCGCTTTCTTTAGGAAACATTCAATCAAGATATTTCTCCTGATTCTCAAGTTCTTGAGAGGGACCCTTTCTTCTCTGGGACTCTCAACTTTGTAACATTTTATATCTTAGATGAAGAATTTGACCCTTTATGTATTTGACCTCAGAATTTATATATGCCTCTTATAGGATTTACACTCAGGCTCCCACTAAATACTGTTTATGATGTACCTTGCAGTCCATTGGACCTATTTGTTGTGATTTTATTTTTGAAGCTCTATGTTGCATCCTTCCACTTGCAACTCTCTAGGGAACTTGGGCAAAGGCAACATAGAGCTCGAGGAAAGGTTGGATTCCAACTTGAGCACTAGAATATTAATCATGTATTTACACTCCAGACCACAATTGAGGAAGCCCAACATTGCTCTTGGAAAGTTTACTATTGTTTCATAGACTTTAAAAAAGGATTTTGACTCTGTCCCCATAGATCCTTTATTCCACATACTTAGAGATATTGGGTTTAGTCTTACTATTCTTCTTGTTTATAGTTTCAGTGAATTATTGTCTATTGGTGTTCCAAGAACTTTCTTCTGGGGGTATGGTCTTTAGGTTTTATCTGGATTCGGTCCTTCAAGTTTATTTGGCTCAAAAAATATGTGGATCTTAGGCTCTCTTGTAGTGTTTTGTGGTATGCAATGTAGTGTGGTTTTTCCTATATCTTGAATTCACGGTCCTGAATGGAAGTTCGAACCCCTTAAGAAATATTGGCTGACAACTTTGTTTCTTTCTACCTATAATATCCATGGATTAGAGAAGACTAGGAAGTCCAAGAAGTTATTTGAAGACATAATCCATTCAATGCAAGAGAACTTCCCTCTTCTCTATAACTACAAAATTATATGAAAACTACAACTAGTGCACTTCTCAAAATGCCATAATTGAGAACAAAAATCCAATAATAAAAGAAAACCTATTCTGTGGAGTAAGAATGAAGTATGTTGAGAAATATGGTCCTTAATCTCAGAAAAGTATCTCATTCTGCGGCTTCAAATCATAGGATATCAACAAATTCAATTCAAGCAAATTCCAGAATTCAAGGAATACATATTTCACCAAATGATAGAAGACATGGATCTTGGAAATCAAGACTCTTCCTTCAGAAATTGGGTTGAGAGAAGCCAACAGTTGTCATGTCTTTCATAAAATTTTATGTTTAGTAACCAAACTAGAATATTAGTTTTTTTGTTAAGGTTGTATACCTGTAAAAAAATTGGGATGTATACACTGTTGATATTTGAAAACTGTTGATATTTGCAAAAAAAATAATATTTATAAACTGTTGATATTTTCAAACTGTTGATAAACAGTTTGCATTCAAATATTTTCAAAATGATTTTTGCATATAGATTTTTCGATGATTCCTCTTCAAATTCAAGGGATTTTCACATGATTTTTTTCCTGTTTTCAGTGACAGTGTAAAGAGGCTTCCTTATATGACTTCAAAAAAAATATCACTTGAAAAAATAGATTTTCTGTTATGCTGAATAAACAAGCTTTGGTGTTGCAAATTCATCAAGTTGGGGCACAATTCGACTTGGCGACTTTGCCACCCACAACAGACTCAAATGGAGGAGCCTTAAAATAAATCCCATCAACCCACAACAAGATAATCACCTCCCTCCTTTGTAGTCCTCACACATAGAAGCAATAATTTACAGGTAGAGAGCAGTGCAGCCTCAGTATGCAGATTCATGAGATCTCGAGGAGACCCATGACCTCCACCATGAGACCCTTGAAATAGTGTCTTTGTCTAGGACATTTTTACAATAACACAAGGAAACCTCCTTCCCACTGATCGAGGTCTCTACAAAGAGAAAAATATATGCACAAGATTAGATCTTCCAAAACATCATATATTCCAATTTATCCAGTCCTCCATCAAGGGATTCTTCACTTGAGCTTCATATGGTAGGAGAGATTCACCTGCCGACAATACAGTTTTAGAGGCCAAAAATTTCTCCTTATAATCCCTAATTAGTAGGTGATAGCTCCACCTAACATTGATCACTTTCTGTAGGCAACCTTCAATCAAGATGTTTCTCCTAATTCTCAAGTTCTTGAGAGGGATCCTTTCTTCTCTTGGACTCTCAGCTTTGTAAATTTTATATCTTAGATGAAGAATTTGAACCTCTAGGTCTTGGACCTCAGAAGTTAGATATTCCATTATAGGATTTGCACTCATGCTCCCATTACATATTGTTTCTAATGTACCTTTTAGTCCATTCAACCTATTTGTTGTGATTTGCTTCTTGAAGCTCTATGCTACATCCCTCCACCTGCAACTATTTAAGGAGATTTAGAAGATGCAACATAGAGCTAGAGGAAATGTTGGATTTCAACTTGAGAACCAGAATATTAATCACATCTTTTCACTCCAGGCCATAATTAAGAAAGCCCAACATTGCTCCTGGAAAGTTTACTGTTGTTTCGTAGACTTTCAAAAAGGCTTTTGACTCTGTCCCCATAGAGGCTTTATTCCACATAATAAGAGATATTGACATCTTAGAAACCCTTTTGTCAACCATTATGCATTTTATATGAGTCAATCCTTGGTCATCTATGCACCAACACATGGGCTATCAGATTTTATCCTAAGTATCATTGGGGTAAAACAAGGTTGCCCCTTGTTTCCTACACTATTTGGATCTATATTGACAAGTTGGAGTCCTTGATGAGCACATCCAAGATGGCATGGTTGCCTTATACACCATGTATTAATTTATATTTTGATGTTTACAGATGATGTGGCCCTTCTAGTCTCATCCCCAGACAAATTGCAAAGACAACTCGATGCTGTGGCCATTTTCTGTGATCTTCATCAGTTGACTGTCAACCTAGGTAAAAAACAAAGTCATCACCTTCAACGTGTTGAAGAAAATTCTCCCTGATCACCATTTATTTCTCAAATGAGAGGAGATCGAGATAATAAACTCATATACTTATCTAGGGGTACTATTCACAAGACCTCGCTTTAGTTTGCAACATGCACCTCAGCCCTGACCCAACAAGGGCTATGGGTCCTTGGAACTTCTTGAGAGCTAGTGTTTCTCAAATATTTTTCAAGACATATCTACCAAGATGTCACTCATGCACACTCTTGGCCTAACCCAGAGTTCTAAATGGTTCCAAGGTTTGGGTACCTAGTTTACTAGAGTCTAATTGGTCTTCTACAAAGAGAGTATAGATCATCCTCCTTTGTCGCATTTTTCAATGAAAATAGCCAATTCCTTAACCCATCATCCTTACAGAGTTTTTATCTCACCCCTTCCTACTTGAGACAATGTTTTGCCTTGTCCCTCTTTTACACTATGCTAAAAAATCCACTGATACAACGAAGGGGCATGATCGGTATCCATACTTGGCCTTTTTGTTAGATCCCTATATTACTAGTATAGTCCCTTATTGTTATTAGTGTAACCCCCTTATTGTTATTATTGTACCCCTGTAACCCCCATATTGTTATTATTGTGCCCTTAAATTATTATTATTAGGTCAGCTAGGATTATTGTGGCCCCACTAGGATTACAATGTGGCCCCATGGACTCCTATATATAGAAAGGAGGTTTTGTAATTTATATCATCCAAGAATTGTTCATTAATGTAATGTATTGGAGGTTGCCCCCTTGAAGTGGCTTATTTATAAGGCATTGATATCTCTTTTCTTCTATTTTTGGAGCTAGTTTCACAAAATTTGGTATCAGAGCTTTGAGATTCTAGGGTTTCGCTGCTCCAAACAGGTCAGCGTGGTATTTTCGCTATAAATTTTTTTCTATGAAGGTTCATAATCTGAAATTTTTAGAGTACGAAGAAAAAATCTTGGGGAACATTGTTGCAAAATTTCAGACCTTGGTTCGCAATATTTTCGGAGATATGAACTGTGCAAGTTAGGTCATTTTGCAAGCTCCTAAATTTAACCTAAACATGTCATCGCGGTATTTTCATAATAATGTTTTTTCTACAAAGGTTCAGAAGCTGAAATTTTTAGAGTGCGAAGCCGACAACCTATGGTACATCTTGGCAAAATTTTAGATATTGGTTCGCAATATTTTCAGAGATATGATCTGTGGAAATTAGGGCTTTTTGAGGCTTTTGAATTTCATCTCAAAGAGGTGATCGTGGGGAAATCTTCATAGCTTTCTCTCTGAGCATCGGATTGGAATGTTGTAAAAAGTGGCCGCAAGTACACGGACTTTAGTATTTGGTATATCAATTTCAGAGCCAAAGGAGGAAACAGTGACATGTGGTAAGTCGTACAAGTTTGCTCTACTGAACTAGTCCAAAATTGGGTCATTGTGGGAGATTGGACATAAATTTTTCTTGAAGAATCCAAATCAGATCAGACCTATGGCTTTTGAAAGAAGCTTCAGAGGGCTACTACTGGGCTGAATTTTAGATATTGAAGATATGCAGTTATAGAGATAATTCAATTTCAATATCAAGCTCCTCAAAAGCAAGTAAAAGGTATATATATATATATATATATATATATATATATATATATGTATTTTAAATTTTTTTTTTTTTTTTATTTTTATTTTTATTTTCTGAATTGCATAAGTCTTGTTTGAAGAATCAAGTTGAATTGATTCCAAGGGCATATTGTAGAATATATATCAGTATTGGATTATAAAATGGCCTCTATAAAGAATTAAACACCCATTAAGCCTTTAGAAGGATCTACTATGACTCATGAAGTTGAAGAATGGCAACATGACATATCAAAATTACAAGAGCAAGTGCAAAAAAATTTGCTCTCGCAAAGAAAAACAAAAAATGAAATGGAAGTTTTGAAGAAAGGCATGGAAACTAAGATGGATGGTTTGAAGAAATGCATGGAAGCTAAGATGAATGGTTTGGAAGCTAATATGGATGGCATGAAAGTGGGCATGGAAGCTAAGATGGATGAAATGGAATCTAAGATCGATGAAAAATTGAAAGACAACATGGAAAACATGAAGAAGGATCTAAAAGTAGACATCAAAGGTTTGGCAAAGTTGATACAAGAAATGTTTCCTAATGGTGAAAAGATAGTAGAGGAAAATCATGATGAGAACAAAATAAATGTTAATCGTGATTTCATAAACTCTACTGTTGGAGGGAACAACCACCATATTCCAAAAATGGGTATGAGGAAGTTTGATGGAAATGATCCTGTAACATGGATACTACAGATAGAGCAATATTTTGATCTCAATAATGTGAAAAACACACAAAAGGTACACATTGCAACTTTACATTTAGAACAAAATACATTTGCATGGTATCAATGGATTTTCTCCCGTAAAAACATTGTCACTTGGTCAATTTTACAGAGGAAATGATAGCACATTATGAGGATACAAAGAGCAACACCTTCTTTAGTCAATTGATAAATCTCAAACAAAAGGGCTTAGTGGGGGAGCACATTGAGGACTTCCAAAAACTTAATATAAGGGTAACTGATGTTTCAGAGGAACACATGATTGATCTCTTCATAGGTACTTTAAAGGATAAAATCCAACATGAAGTTCGCGTTTTGGAACCTGATTCATTGGAGAAGGCATTCAAGTTGGCCAGAAAAATTGAATGTAAAATTATGGCGACAAGGAAGCCTACCACTCACTTCTATAAAGAGGTAAGTGTTGCTAATCCTAGATTTGCACAACCTACAAGGTTGACACCACAAAAATTGGAAGAAAAAAGAGCAAAAGGGCTTTGCTACAGTTGTGATAGAAAATACACTAAAGGTCATAAATGTGCTGAGAAGAAATTATTTTACATAGATTGTGAAGAGGAAGAAGAAAATGAACAAGAAGAGGATATACACCAGGAACCAACCATAGAAGGGGAAGAAATGAATCCGACCATATCGTGTAATGCACTGGCAGGAATTACCACTCCTCAAACTCTCAAGATAGAAGGACATATCAAGAAGAAAAGGGTAATAGTGTTGATTGATTCAGGTAGCACCCATAATTTTATTCATTGTAAGGTAGCCAAGGAATTAAATTGTTTCCTATACCCAACACCAGAATGTCAAGTGATGGTTGCAAATGGAGGAACTATAAATTTCTCTGGAAAATTCCATAACATCAAGCTAACCATGGGGGAATATGTGTTGACTAGTCCAATGCTTTCCATTCCTATGGGAGGTGCTGATGTTGTACTAGGAGTACAATGGTTACAATCTTTGGGGACGATAGCTTTTAATTTTCAAGAACTTTTCTTGAATTTTTTTTAGAAGGAAAGGAAGTTGAATTACGGGGTATTGCAGGGAAGTCGGGAAAGACAATAAGCTCTAATGTCATGAAAAATATTCTAAATAAAAAACAACGAGGTGTAATTGCACAATTATGCTCACTAGAAGTTCCAACACCAAAATAATCTATTTCTTCAGATTTCGAAAAATTCTTGGATAATCATTCCAAGGTGTTTGAAACTCCCAAAGGAATCCCACCTATTTGTGATCATGATCATGCTATTCATTTGATTCCAGGAAGTGTTCCTCCAAACAGGAGGCCTTATAAATATCCTTATGTCCAAAAGAGCGAAATTGAATGTATGATTTCAGAAATGTTAGAGGCTGGTATAATTCAACCTAGTCAAAGTTATTTCTCTTCTCCTGTAGTTTTGGTACACAAGAAGGATGGATCATGGTGCATGTGTCTGGATTATAGGGAGCTTAATAAGCTCACCATTAAAGATAAATTTCCCATTCCTGTGATTGATGAATTCTTGGATGAATTACATGGAGCAATTTATTTTACCAAGTTGGATCTTCGTTAAGGGTATCATCAAATTAGAATGAAGGATGAAGATATTCCAAAAACAACATTTTGAACTCATGAAGGTCATTATGAATTTTTGGTCATGCCTTTTGGCCTTACCAATGCACCTTATAAATTTGAAGGGTTGATGAATTCCTTTTTCAAACCCTTCCTTAGAAAATTTGTGCTAGTATTTTTTGATGATATACTAATCTACAATAGGTCTTGGAAGGATCATGTTCAACATGTTGACAGGGTGCTCAAACTATTGCAGGAGAAACAATTATATGAAAAAACATCCAAATTTTTCTTTGGAGTGCAAGAGGTAGAATATTTAGGTCATATTGTATCTCATGAGGGTGTTAAGGTAGACCTTAACAAAACTAAATCCGTTAAGAATTATGGGAGAATAGCAGTACCTCTAACAACATTATTGAAGAAAGATGCATTTTCATGGACTCCTAAAGAAACTAAGGCCTTTGAATATCTTAAAGAAGCAATGTGCGTAGCACCGGTCTTAGCTACACCAGATTTCACAAAAACCTTTATTGTGGAATGTGATGCCTTAGGAAATGGAATTGGTGCTATTTTAATGCAAGAAGGAAGACCCATTGATTTTGAAAGTCGTCCAATCAAAGGAAAGTATTTACAGAAAAATATTTATGAGAAGGAAATGTTAGCAATACTGAATGCACTAAAGAAATGGCGAACTTACCTAATGGGAAGACACTTCAAGGTAAAAATTGATCATGATAGTATTAAACACTTTTTGGAACAAAGACTATCTTTAGAAGAGCAGCAAAAATGGGTCACAAAGATGTTGGGTTATGACTTTGAAATAATCTACAAAAAAGGGAAGCTGAATGTTGTTGCAAATGCACTATCAAGAAAGAATGAAGAGGTGGAGGCATTTCTTTGTGCCATATCTATTATCCAACCAGATTGGATAACCGAAGCAAGGGATGAATAGAAGAAGGATGAAGAAGTGTGGACACATTCAGAATTTGCAGCAAGATCCTACTACATCTGATACATTTAGTTGGAAAAATGATTCCTTATGGTACAAAGATCGCTTATATCTTTGTAAGAATTCCCAACTAAAACAAAAGATTCTTTTGGAATTGCACACTTCTCCTTTAGTAGGACACTCAAGATTTTTAAAAACATACCACAAAGTGAAGAAAGAATTTTTTTGGGATGGCCTTAAATCTGATATTCAAATTTTTTTGGTAGAATGTTTGGTTTTCCAGCAGAATAAAGTTGAGATGATTAAGACCCCGGGTCTTCGACAACCTTTATCCATTCCAAGTCAACGTTGGGAGGATATTTCAATGGGTTTTATCACAGGTTTACATAATTATGAAGGACAGAGTGTCATCATGGTGGTAATTGATAAACTTTCCAGGTATGCACACTTTTGTGCATTATCTCATCCATTTAAAGCAAGCACAGTTGCTAATACATTTATGGACCCAAGGGTTATTGTGAGTGACAGAGATCCCATTTTTACTGGAAATTTTTGGACGGAGTTATTTTCTTGTTTGGGTACTCAATTAGCTCATAGCTCATCTTATAATCCTCAATCTGATGGTCAAACTAAGATATTAAATAAATGTTTGGAAGGATATCTTCGTTGTTTTGTATTTGATAAACAAACACAATGGGTGAAGTGGTTACCTCTCGCTGAATGGTGGTATAACACTTCCTTTCATACTGCAGCAAAAATGACCCCATTTATGGCACTTTATGGATATCATCCACCATCCATCACATCATCTTTAAGAGAAAATTCGAAGGTTCAAGCAGTGGAAGATCACATTGAGCAACAAAAATAAGTTCTCAAACTCTTAAAGGATAACCTGAATTTGGCACAAAATCGAATGAAACAACAGGCATATCAACATCGCAGCTAGAGAAGTTTTGATGTAGGAGGCTGCGTATTTTTACGGCTACAACCATACAAACAAATTTCCCTCAAGCAAGCTAAGAAGGATAATAAATTATCACCAAAGTACTATGGTTCTTACAAGGTGTTGCAAAATATTGGTACTATGGCATACAAAGTGGAGCTTCCTGCATCTTCACTAGTGCATCCAGTTTTCCATGTTTCATGCTTAAAGAAGGTTATAGGTGAAAATATTCCTGTTCAAAAAATATTTCCAGAACTTTATGAGGAAGGAAAAATCATATTGGAACCCGAAGCGGTCACGGAAACAAGAACTCGACGGCTATAAAATCAATCAATTTCAGAGTATCTCATCAAGTGGAAGAACTTACCTACTAAATATTCTACATGGGAGGTGATGGAGTTCCAGTGTTTTGGCTAGATTGGCAAGACCAAAATACTGGACAACATCAGAACCACATTGGGGCCCTAGGATCTAGCCCTCCTGGACTCGGAGAGGGATCTCTCAGATGAAGCAAATAATGATATATCTTTGAAAGCTCAAAATGAGATGTTAGGCTAGGTATGAAGCACAAAGAGGGGTTTAAAATGATTTGGTTGGTTGTTGGGTTGGTTTGAGATCATTAACTGAGAAGGTAATGGAAGGAAAGGAGAAAAGCAACAGGATGTTTCGATAAAAGAGGATAGGTTAAGAATGTGCCAACCATTGGGCTATGGTGTCATGAAAGGAGATTACTTGCAAACAACTAGCCAAGGCTTTCAGAGGGCAAGTCATATATACTAAAGGATCTTTCAGATAGATGGTGGAATGGAAAATTAAAGAGTGAAAGGGAGAGACACAAAGGGAAGCTTAAGATCAGAAAAGAGGTCATCGAACTCCAGATCTGCTTCAACATACTCTCAAAAGGAAAACAGAGTTAAAATTAAACACAAAACTAGGCCTAAGATCAGAGAAGGACTTTGAACCTTCAATGCTTTGACACCAGCTCATGGGATCTTCGAAAGGCCAATCTGTTGGAAAAGGACCCCAGTGGACAGGGCTCACACTAAATCCCCGGTATCCCAATTCTTCTAGCTCAAACCCAACAAGAACAACTAAGTAGCAAACCTGAATTCACACATCAACAAGAATGGATTGGACCAACATCTTCACTGGTTAAATTACATAAATTTTCTCTTAGATTCACTTATCAGTAGAAAACATTAAGAATAAGAAGAGCAGTGGGCATTAAGGTACCATGCAGGGGTATATCTTAAGCCTGATTTACTGATTCTTATCAGAAGACCAATGAACAACATGAATAATATAATAAAACGATGTAATAAGAGAAACATCACTCGTAATATAGACCAGGATCTTGTGAAATTTTCTTGATTAATTGATGTGCAAAACCAGTCACATACATTGAGCTCAATGGTTGATAACAGTACAAACTTTCTCCTCCCAGCCTACTACATTACAAACTACTCAGCTACTCTCCCTCCCTGACTGTTCTAATAGTCAAATGAATCCCTACACTAACAACAACAACCACAACAACAACAACCTTTACAAAATGTTCTTCGAGAGTTCTTATAGGAGATTGGATATCAGGAGTAGATGATGTACATTAAATTGATTCATTAAGACAGAGTGGAGGAAGTGTCCATGCCCACTTTTCTTAATAGCTTTGCGATGTACTCTGTAGTCTGGTTCGGAGTCTCTGTCAGGTCGATATTGACCTAAGATGTTTCTTTGGAGTCCTTTTTGGATGTAAGGCACTCTGTTCTATCTTCTGATGCAAGTAAGGTGATTAAAGGTCTTCTTGGTTTCCATGCTTCCATTATTGCTGTCCTGACAGTCTTTGGAAGCTTTCTGTCAGAGAAATGGCATTTCGGAGCTCAGGGAGGCATGGAGACTTCTGTCGGAGGTGTACTGTCTGAGAAAATGTACTGATGACATATACATAGATATGGCTTGTTTCATGTGCATTAGTCTTCAAACTGCATCTTCATCCTTTGAATAAGGATTAAAACATTTAATCTTCAATTTTGGGCTTTAAAACATTTAATCCCTACTGCTGATACACTTTGCTGCTATTGTAATGGCATCTCTGTATTCTGAATCATAGTGGCTGTGATTGTGGCAAACAGAGTGAATTCATCACTTTGTGAAACCCTGCACAATAAAATGAACCAATTAAACAATCCAAGGAGTGGTGGAAGAAATGTTGTGGAGGCCTGGAGGAATGGTGGTGCAACTGTGGAAACAGTGGCTATGGTGGAGGAAATGGTAAAAAAAAATGGGCAAATGATATGCTGGAGGTCTGGTATGGAATGGGTCGCAGACCGTTGGATGGGATGAAACAATCATGATCAACGACCAGGGTTAGGTGATGGAGGTGTTAACACGAAGTTAGGCGGAGCAATAACAATTAGTGTAAAACCCAAGCTTTTAAGGTTTCAGGTGAATACAAAGGAAATTATGAAAATGAAATGAAACGGGGCTTGATGTGGGACCCGGTCATGGGCGGAGGGCGATTTAACAGGGGCCGTCAGATCTTAGGAGGAGATCGACGATTGGGATGACGTGATGAAGTGTTAAGGTCACGCAATGGGAAAACTTGAATGGAACGCAAGTTGAGATATGGGCCGTTGATCTGGCTTAGATGGACGACTGAGATTGGCTGATGGAGGTTTCAGGGACAAAGGAGGAAAGTGGTTTCAGGAAGGAAAACCCGCCGATATCGCGCTACAGAAAGATGGTTTTGAAATCTGCCCGAAAAAACGTGATATACATTGCTAAGCGACACGTGGCCCTAGAAAACCGCTTATATCATGTAAATTTCAGGCGTTAAAGTTTGAACATCCAAACAATGAGATATGCACGCTGTCCGTTAGATCTGGAGCGGGAAGATCAGACGGTGGGAGATGGAGCGCAATGAGGGGAGATGAACGGTCGATTAAGTGGTGAATAGTCAACGGTGGGTTTGATCTTGGCTGTCCGATCTAAGGAGATCGACGGTGGCGATTGGGTCAGGGATGACCAATTGGGGGCACAGGGGCGGAGTGAGGAAGAATCTGGACTGTTGGATCAATTGGGATGGATGGTTATGATCCAATTGGGGCGCGCCAATCGGGAGGACCAATGATACGAGATTGGGCGATTGCGATGGTGCAATTGAGAGACCACCGTCTAATCTGGAAATAGATCGACGACTCTCATGTAATCGGAGGGTGATAGGAGAGAGGAAATGGGCACACTGCGGGATAAGCACTGACCGTCGTATCTTTTAAAAGATCGATAGCTCAGATTGCGGCGAGGGTCCACAGAGTAAAAGACCTCGCATCGGGAATTTTTTGTTTAACAAAGAAACGCGCTCCCCGTGATTCTTCCAATTGCGATTAGCACCCAGGCCTTTAGCGCTTGGTTCTGGGCGCAGGTTGTGTGGGGAAGTGGTTAAGGGGGCTGGCTGAAAGGGGCTAAGCCTGATATGTAAAATGAGTGATTTTGGCCTAATTTTAATGCTTTTTAAGGCCAAAAGAGGGATTCGGTAGGGAGAATAAGGGGCTATTAAACCAAACAAAGGGTATTTGAAAGGTTTAAAAGGGGATTTAGGATGATTTGAAGGAAAAGTGGGGAATTTTTGACGAATTGCAAAGGGGAAAGAGATGATGAAAACAGAGGCTTAATGGGGATGAAATAAGGGAAATGGAGGCCTTTTAGGCATTTTCTTCACGAACGGAGAGGCTTTTTAATTGGAAACAATAGTGAGTATTTATCAAAGGAAAAAGGCACAAGGAGGCTTCAAGGATGATGTGTTTTCAGAGGAAATGCATTCCTTGAAGGCTCAAAAACATTTTAGCCCCCTATTTTCTTGTCAAAAAATTCATAGGGGGCTAACAGTGGCTCCACATGGGGATGGAATCTTCATGAAGGTGTCAAGAATTCAGAGGATGATATTTGGAATATGCCAGATGCCTGGTGTTTGACACATCCATTTTATTTCTTGGATCAGCTGCCAAAAATCATGAAGACAACATATCAGTAGAAAAATTCTCCCAATCAACTACCTACCCATACTATAGTCCTAACATTTTTTCTTCTGGGTGCATTTGGACTAGCAGACCCTTTACATCATCAGTTTTTTACAAACAGGAAAATAAAACTATTCTACTGCTACCCTTATTACTCCATGAGACTAGATTAGACTGTTGGTCTTATACTTTCTCTATATAAACTAATGTCTGCTAGGATTAAAATGTTTAGCAGACTTCTTCTATACATTCTAAGACAGAAATTGAAAAACAGTCAAGCCAGGATTAGACTGTATGGCTTGTTGTGGGCCATGGCATAAGACAAAACCGCTCATGGACTGACACTTTGCAGAAATTTAAACAAGTAACTAAATGCTCATGGACTGAGCTTTATTGAGCTTTTCCTACCTACTCTACACTAATTTGGAAATCTCTGGTGCTCTAGGTGATACAATAATGCCAATGCAACCAATCAAGAAATAGCAAAAAAGGGCAGGGAAACTGACTGCTCATCAGTGGCAACCATAGGGTGCTCTGCATGTGGTTCTTCAAAACTGGGGCCACCATTAGTGATGACCACTTCTGGTGAATCTGGCTCTTACAAAGGATTAATGCTTGAGGGGCTGAACCAATCAAGGCCTCCATGTACTCTGCCACAAGATCAATCAGAACATGATACAAACTCTCCTCTTTAAGGCTTTCCATGGCTGGTAGGCTGTTTGTATCCCAGGAAGCTTCATTCACTGCATCTGTAGTGTGGCCTCTGTCATCACACTCCTCCTTTCCCTGGTTGGGAGTGTTTGGCAAATGGGCATCAACCAGGAATACCTCTTCATCAACTGGATCAAGACAAAGATGTCTATGGGGAAGAAGATCTCCCTTATTTTCGCTGCAGCCTTAACTGGAGGGCTCATCCTGTATAGTTGGGCTGTCCTCTTCTGACCTTGGCAGGTTCTGTTGGAGTGAACTGAACTCTGTGAAAAAATTAACATATTCTTGAGGAGGGGTTTCTTTGATTACCTCGACCCTTTCAAGAGAAGGTTCAGGATATCCATCTTGCTCAATATTCTCTTCATTTCTTTCTTCCTTATCCTCTGCGTTGAAGAGCTGCTGGCTTCCATATTCTTGGAAATTATTTCTGATGATATGATATATAATAGAATGAAGATCTAATGAATCTTCGTTTGCTATCTTGTGTTTGCCATTTTCTTCATCGATATCATAGATGGCCTGCATCGACTCATCACTTTCTGGCAGTTGATGGTCATGATCTTCCTCCAATGAATCTACTGATGATGTCCCTGCAAGCTCAGTCTCCCTTAGGAAAAAATAATCATCAAATAGATCATCATTAGATAAGTCACACTTATAAGCAACGTTATCCATCAAAACTTCTAGAAACTCAGCAAGTCTTTCTTCGAAATAATCTGCAAGTTCATTTTCTGATTCAAACTCTTTTTCATCATACATGCTTTGCATGTAACTCATGTATTGCAGTGGTCTGGTTTTTTTTTCTTGAGGACAAGGTGTAGGTCTCTTCTAATCATCATTTCTGGTTTCAACCTCATAATTATCCTCTTCTATGTTCAGCAGGGTGTTGGCAGTCTCTATCAATATTTCCAGCTTATTCTCTGAAGAGGTCTGTGCTATTTGCTCTGCTCAGAATTTCTTTGCTGCTTTTAATCTTTCCTCCCTGTACTTTATGTTGCATTCAACAGTAATTTCTATGCTCTGCATTTCCTCCAGGCTTGAAGGCTCTCTTTCTCTTATATGGAATTCCACCTCGGGGTCAAAAGAACTAGGATAGTGCAGTAGAGCCCATCCCAAAGGTGATTTTATATCAGAAGGTATTGCATTATATACCTTATTAAATATGGCTGAAAAATTCTGTACTGTCTCCCCTGGTTGTCTTCTCAAATTCTGATATTCTTCTAGGATGAGGAAGACATTTACCGGGGCTACCAATTTATCAAGGAAAACTTGAGCAAACTGCTGAAAATTGATGATGCTTGCAGCTGGAAGGTTTTTTAACCAACTCTTAACATTTCCTTGTAATGACAAGGAAAACACTCTAATACGCACATAATATTCTTCAGTTTCATATGATTCAAGTAAATCCTCAAGCTTTTGGACATGCTGCTTAGCTGTGATCTTTGTATTCTCTCCGTGAAAAAGAGGCAGCTGGTTTATAAGTTCTGCAGGAAGGGGTTGGAAGATAAGAGATAAAACCAGGGGCTTATATCTTTCTATGACCTTTGTGGGTGTAGGTGGTGTAACAATAGATTCATGGCTGCTTGAATTTTCCTTAGGAGTGAGAGATACACCATGAGGCTCTTGTTCCACCAGGTCTTTCACAGGAGTATAGGTCTGCTCATGGTCTGAAGATTGAGGTTTTACATCTTTCCCATACTCAATGTGAGTTTCATCTCTGTACACTTGATCAGGCTTAAAGTAGGACAGAACATAGTGATATATAAAAACAATGAATTCTTTAAACCAAATCCAACCCAAATGTTCTACCCTTCTATGAGGTCTGGCCATATTTTAGGTTCTTCCTCCAGTGGAGTCTTTGAGAATTATGGAGTGTGGAGTCGCCAGGTGGATGAATTGACTATTTGAAGCAAGCTGCTATCCACCATCAGCATTAAAATACCAATCTAACCAGAGGTTCTTGGGTCTTCAGAGGGCCTAAGGATGCTTAAGATGAAATGTGCTTAGTTTCCCCAGCGGAGTCGCCATTATGTTGGAGTTCCAGTGTTTTGGCCAGATTGGCAAGACAAAAAGACTGGACAACATCAAAACCACTTTGGGGCCCTAGGATATAGCCCTCCTGGACCCAGAGAGGGATCTCTCCAATGAAGCAAAGAATGATATATATTTGAAAGCTCAAAATGAGATGTTAGGCTAGGTATGAAGCACAAAGAGGGGTTTAAAATGATTTGGTTGGTTGTTGGGTTGGTTTGAGATCATTAACTGAGAAGGTAATGGAAGGAAAGGAGGAAAGTAGCAGGATGTTTCACTAAAAGAGGATAGGTTAAAAATGTGCCATCCATTGGGCTATGGAGTCATGAAAGGAGATTACTTGCAAACAACTAGCCAAGGCTTTCAGAGGGCAAGTCATCTATACTAAAGGATCTTTCAGATAGATGGTGGAATCGAACATTAAAGAGTGAAAGGGAGAGACACAAAGGGCAGCTTAAGATCAGACCAGAGGTCATCTAACTCCAGATCTGCTTCAGCATACTCTCAAAAGGAAAACATAGTTAAAATTAAACACAGAACTAGGCCTAAGATTAGAGAAGGAATTTGAACCTTCAATGCTTTGACACCAGCTCATGGGATCTTCGAAAGGCCAATCTGTTGGAAAAGGACCCCAGTGGACAGGGCTCACACTAAATCCTCGGTATCCCAATTCTTCCAGCTCAAACCCAACAAGAACAACTAAGCAGCAAACCTGAATTCACACATCAGCAAGAATGGATTGGACCAACATCTTCACTGGTTAAATTACATAAATTTTCTCTTAGATTAACTTATCAGCAGAAAACATTAAGAATAAGAAGATCAATGGGCATGAAGGTACCATGCAGGGGTATATCTTAAGCTTGATTTACTAATTCTTATCAGAATACCAATGAACAACATGAATAATGTAATAAAACGATGTAATAAGAGAAACATCACCCGTAATATAGACCAGGATCCTGTGAAATTTTCTTGAGTAATTGATGTGAAAAACCAGTCACATACACTGAGCTCAATGGCTGATAATAGTCCAAACTTTCTCCTCCCAGCGTACTACAATAAAAACTACTCAGCTACTCTCCCTCCCCGACTATTCTAACAGTCAAATGAATCCCTACACTAACAGCAACAACCACAACAACAACAACCTTTAAAAAATGTTCTCTGGGAGTTCTTATAGGAGATTGGATAGCAGGAGTAGATGATGTACATTAAATTGATTCATTAAGACAGAGTGGAGGAAGTGTCCATTCCCACTCTGCTTAATAGATCTGCGCTGTACTCTGTAGTCTGGTTCAGAGTCTCTGTCAGGTCAATATTTACCTAAGATGTTTCTTTGGAGTCCTTTCTGGCTGTAAGGCACTCTGTTCTTTCTTATGAAGCAAGTAAGGTGACAGAAGGTCTTCTAGGTTTCCATGCTTCCATTATTGCTATCCTGACAATCTTTGGAAGCTTTTTGTCAGAGAAATGGCCTTTGGGAGCTCGGGGAGGCATGGAGACTTCGGTCGGAGGTGTACTATCTGAGAAAATGTACTGCTGACATATACATAGATATGGCTTGTTTCATGTGCATTAGTCTTCAAACTGCGTCTTCATCCTTTGAATAAGGATTAAAACATTTAATCTTCAATTTTGGGATTTAACACCTTTAATCCCTGCTACTGATACACTTCGCTGCTACTGTAATGGCATCTCTATATTCTGAATCACAGTGGCTATGATTGTGGAAAATAGAGTGAATTCATCACTCTGTGAAACCTTGCACAATAAAATAAACCAATTAAACAATCTAGGGAGTGGCATAAGAAATGCTATGGAGGCCTAGAGGAATGGTGGAGCAACTGTGGAAACAGTGGCTATGGTGAAGGAAATGGTAAAAAAAGTGGGCAAATGATACGCTGGAGGTCTGGTATGGAATGGGTCACAGACCGTTGGATGGGATGAAACAATCGTGATCAACGACCAGGGTTAGGTGATGGAGGTTTTAACACGAAGTTAGGTGAAGCAAGAAAAATTAGTGTAAAACCCAAGGTTTTAATGTTTTGGGCGAATAAAAAGGAAATTATGAAAATGAAATGAAACGGGGCTTGATGTGGGACCCGGTCATGGGCGGAGGGTGATTTAACAAGGGCCGTCAGATCTCAGGAGGAGATCAACGGTTGGGATGACGCGAAGAAGTGTTAAGGTCATGCGATGGGAAAACTAGAATGGAATGCGAGATGAGATATGGGCCGTTGATCTGGCTTAGATGGACGACTGAGATTCACTGATGGAGGTTGCGGGGACATTGAGGAAAGTGGTTTCAGGAAGGAAAACCCGCCGGTGTCGCATTGCGGAAAGATGGTTTTGAAATCCGCCTGAAAAGACACGATATATGTCGCTGAGCGACACATGGCCCTAGAAAACCGCTTATATCATGTAAATTTCAGGTGTTAAAGTTCAGACATCCAAACAACACGATATGCACGCTGGCCGTTAGATTTGGAGTGGGAATATCGGATGGTGGGAGATGGAGCGCGATGAGGGGAGATGCGCGGTCGATTAAGTGGTGAACAGTCAACGACGGGTTTGATCTTGGCCATCCGATCTAAGGAGATCAACGGTGGAGATAGGGTTGGGGATGACTAATCGGGGGCACAGGGGTAGAGTGAGGAAGAATATGGACCGTTGGATCAATCGGGATGGACGGTTATGATCCAATTGAGGCGCGCCAATCGGGAGGACCAACGAAACGGGATTGGGCAATTGCGATGGTGCGATTGAGCGACCATCATCCGATCTGGAGACATATCGACGACTCTTATGTAATAGAAGGGTGATAGGAGAGAGGAAACATGCGCACCACAGGATAAGCACTGGCCTTCGGATCTTTTAAAAGATTGACGACTTAGATCGTGGCGGGGGTCCACAGAGTAAAAGACCTCGCATTGGGAATTTTTTGTTTAACAAAGAAACGTGCTCCTCGTGATTCTTCCGATTGCGATTAGTGCCCAGGCCTTTAGCACTTGGTTCTGGGCGCGGGTCGTGTGGGGAAGTGGTTAAGGGGGCTGGCCGAAAGGGGCTAAGCCTGATATGTAAAATGAGTGATTTTGGCCTAATTTTAATGCTTTTTAAGGCCAAAAGAGGGAATCGGTAGGAAGAATAAGGGGCTATTAAACCAAACAAAGTGTATTTGAAAGGTTTAAAATGGGATTTAGGATGATTTGAAGGAAAAGTGGGGATTTTTTTAGGAATTGCAAAGGGGAAAGAGATGATGAAAACAGAGGCTTAATGGGGATTAAATAAGGGAAATGGAGGCCTTTTAGGCATTTTCTTCACGAACAGAGAGGATTTTTAACTAGAAACTGCAGTGAGGATTTATCAAAGGACAAAGGCACAAGGAGGCTTCAAGGATGATGTGTTTTCAGAGGAAATGCATTCCTTGAAGGCTCAAAAACATTTTAGCCCCCTGTTTGCTTGTCAAAAAATTCATAGGGGGCTAACAGGAGGATGAGAATTTTATACAGAAGCACCCAGAGTTTCTCAAGCATTGAGGACAACACTTTTTTGAAGGAGAGGGGCATGTTAGGTCCCTATATTATTAGTATAGTCCCTTATTTTTGTTAGTGTAACCCCCTTATTGTTATTATTGTACCCTTGTAACCCCCATATTGTTATTATTGTGCCCTTAAATTATTATTGTTAGGTCGGCTAGGATTACATTGTGGCCCCACTAGGATTACAATGTGGCCCCATGGACTCCTATATATAGAAAGGAGGTTTTGTAATTTGTATCATCCAAGAATTGCTCATTAATGTAATTTATTGGAGGTTTCCCCCTCGAAGTGGATTATTTCTAAGGTGTTGATATCTCTTTTCTTCTATTTTTGGAGCTGGTTTCACAACAATTTTTATCATCAGAGTCCATTGCAACAGCTACTCCTTCGGCTTGATCTCCTTGATTCAATTAGTATTATGATGGACCATCTTCCTCCATTCAAATATTCCCTATATGCCCCTGACCATCTCTTACCAACCAAATAAAAGAAGAAAAAAATCATCCGAGAGGATATCTATAGGATATAAAAATTAAAATGTACAAAGTAACAAATTAAACGATGTAAAAATTTGAATCACACGTGCTTCACTTTATAGGACAATTTAAAGGCTTTAACCTATGAATGTTGTGTTGCTTAAGGTTCGATTAGAAGGACTAAAAAAGAAATACAATCTCCATCATGTTCCAGCTTTGTGGCTATCTCAAAATAGTTTTCAAACATAAAATTACAGCATACTGTCACAAGGATATTACTCACAGTTTAACAGATTAGACTTGACATCTTATATTAACAGTTTCCTTTTACATGATGCTAGTCTTCTGCCCAAGGAAATTACTCATGGTTTAACAGATCAGACTTGACATCTTATATTAACAGTTTCCTTTTACATGATGCCAGTCTTCTGCTCATTACTATAGCTTCCCAGATATAGTAAGAGATCTGATCTACACTTCAATATTAATAGAGACTAGAATAATTTGGTTTCCTTGTAGGGTAAGGAGGAATGTGAGTAAATACCTCATGTTCATGTCAAGTTTACTAGGATTCAAAGGGGGCGAATGTAGAGAGATAGGGTCTAATAGGGTGGTCTGGGGTCAATGCAAGCGAAGCATTGGAATTCCAAGGGTTATTTGGGCCAAGTTAAACCCCCTTAGTGGGAAAATCATTGTATTAAAAATATATTTTGCTATAATTTACTTAGTCTCCAACATGTGGATGACAAGTAAAATATTATGTGAGAGAGAGCTTGAACTAGCTATTATCTTGTTGTTACAAGGTAAATTATAAAAGGCTAGCCTCACCTCTCTTTCAAGTTGTTGTTGAACTGTGAGATCACTCTACACCATACTAGAACATTTATTTTGTAAACACCTTAAATACATTGTGTGGCTTGGCATTTTCTATTTTATCCTTTCTTGGTTTATGTTGTAAAGGGTTTTAATAATATAATACATGGAAAACCCCTTTACCAAAGGTTGAATTCTAGAACAACTTATTGTTTTGGTAAATATATTAAAATTTCACTCATTTGGGCTAATTATAAGTATACTTTTTAGTGAATTACAACCTCAATTATAGCTTTTAGAGTTAGATTATGTAACCCTAACAACCAATGGGGACTAATTAATAACCCATTAATGGTGTATAATAAATGAAATTAATGACCACTAAGGGATCACTACGTCAAAATTAACCACCATAACTCTAACCTGGGGAAAAATTACAAGAAAGAATATATTTCTACAATAGAAAATAACACAAAACTATTACGAGTTAGATTAAGGTTTTTTTATCACCCAAAATTCTGAGGCCTCAAATATAGTGTTTCAAAAGTATGTGGGTGCTTAATCCTTCTTTCTCTTGATTCTTCTTGATTCATGCCCACTTGAGGAAGGGGTAGAGGGGATGCTTGGGCTCAGATTCAGGATGCTTTGGAAAATTTTTTCAAGCTCAGAAGAGGTTTTTCTGTCTTGTTTGAGGCTGCAATGAAAAACATGCAGGGAAGTGTGACATTTTGCTCTATAATAGCAGTTTTTGACTTTTAGGATCTGTTGAATAAATTTAAAAATTAGAACAGAGATCGTACAATCAAATCTAGTGCCTCGTGAGGGGGTAAGGATTTGAATAAAGAAGAAAACCAGTTAGAGGAATGTATTAAAACTAACTAGCTAAGTTGAAAACCTGATTTCAACTAGAAAACAAGAAAAGCAATAGAGAAAATTGAGCCTTCACACACACACATGAACATGAATCCATGACCAAAAGAGTTCAAGTCTCTCAATTGATGAAAAGAATCGTAGAGTAGTGTCTAGTCAATATAACTTATACAATTATACTATAACAAAGCTTGAAATCAATTTTCTATATGAAAGTGAGCTATAAGCATAGCCACAATATTCAGATGCACCTACAGTGTGGGATCAGTATCATGCAATAATAAACATAAAAAATAATGCCAAAGACAGAATTATGAGAAAATATAGGAAGAAGGAGGAAAAATGATAAAGCTCCTTCCATTGATCAAATCTGTTATAGTATTTACAAGCATGTTGTTCATTGAGATTTGGGATCAACACCATTCTCAAGCTTAGAAGAGTATGAGTAACTCCCTGGAGTCAGCCCCACATGCTGCCATAACAACATCCTGCGATGAATGATTGTAACTCCTTATTGAGAACCTTTGTTACATAATAACCTATGCATGTGCCATCCTTGGGATAACACATAACCTTACAAACAAATGCACCTCCCTTAGAATAGTTGGTGCAACTTCCAGTTTAACGCTGCTCAGGAATCTCATCAGACTTGTTTTCTGTAACTCCCACTTGAGCACCCTCACGCAAGTATTAAGTGCTTGATGTGATTTCCACTCAGCATGATATAAATACGCCCTCGATCCACTGGAAATAGCTCCTTTATTTCCATCAAAATAGGTTTCCAGATGGCAACACTCTTCTCTGCTGTCATAACAGTAATTGCAATCCCCAAAACAACTTTCGTAAATCCTAACTGCTATGCTCGTCTTCACCATGAATAAGATGTGTAATCACTGTCACATTTAATATTAATCTGGAAATTCCCTACAGGTGTCAACCTCATGCATAAAATAGAGCCTTCAACAATCATAAAAGTCTCCTGAACAGAGCTCGCTATGCCTACTTCACTTCCTCAAAAGTGTGCTTTTCCTAGTTAAATGAATAGCATAGTTAAAAGTGTGCTTTTGTCTTTCTATCATTTTCTCGAGCTGCCTTAGTCTTGAAAGTTGTCATGTGAAAAAATGTCATTTAGAATCACCAAGTGATTATTTTTCGTGATTCTTTGTATTTATCAACATTGGAAGTTTGATTACTTTTTGCTAAAATCTCAGCCTTGTAGCTCGTAAACCAATTTGTATGCATACAAAGCTGCACTACTATTGCAACTACAATAGTACAAGACAAAATAAAATAATAATAAACCCCAAATAAGTAGAAAATGACAAAAGGAAAAACAATGTTTAGAGGCATCCAAATAATATCGAGGAAGAGCTCTGCAATGTAGGTTGTTAATTGTATTAATCAAGTAATGAGTTACAATTAAGTAACTATTATTACATGAATGTGGCCTTTTACAGTTATTGAAATAAGAAACCATGAGACCTAATAATAGAACATTAATACAGACTGAGCTTATGAAAGTGGCCTGTTATAATTACTGAAATTAGAAACCATGAGACCCAATACTAAAAGATTAATAAATGTACAAGTCTACATACAAGATAGCTCATATTCAACATTTTAATAAATAATAAATATGGAATGGTTAGATGCACAACCTTTTATCCATACATACATATATGGTGAAGTGGAGTTATGTATAAGCTATCTTAGATTAGCTAGGAGATGGCATGGCAACTGTAAACTACACAAAACATCCCAGACTTAATCATGGAATTCTTATAGTAGATTGAGCATGCAATTTAGGCTAACTACCATAAATAACCAGCCTCTCCTTCATGCTTGTGTTTCATGGGTAAGAATAACAATAGAAAGGCCTACTCTGGAAAGAAGAAATCATCACTACTTATTTCTAGGCCATTTTCTATGAAGAGTAGAACAATACTTTACCGATTTGTGCACTTGGCCATTGGTATCCCTTTCCCTCTTTTAACCATTCATATTGAATTTTTTTCCCACCCACTCACTGAGATATTCATTAAGTAATTAATTCTCACTTTTCATGTCTCAAAATCCAGACCAAATACATTTAATGATTTTGCTATAGTCAAATAGATTATTGCTAGCCCTTCCTCAATGCCTGCCCACTTGAAGTTGTACCCTGAAAACAAACACGTGGAATTTCATTACATAGTATTCTTGTAAAAAGTTCACGTAGAAGTAGAACTATTATGGCAAGTCTCAGAAAACTATGGAGTAGATTCAAATTAACAATTCAATCAACTATTTAATAAGACCAATAAAAACTACACTGTACAAATATGAATAATTCTGTTCTAACTTCTAAATTTATGTAATTTATTGCAGTATATAATTGGATATAATTACAATATTAGATGGTTGGTCTCTTATGTAGTACATATATCTCAACACGGCCTCCAAAGTGTCTTTCATTATCTGAAATTTGACATCAGTTTCTCCAGATGAAGATTGTGTAATTTCTTGATGTTGCATGTGTGGGGAAAATATAAATGAATTTTAGAAAGCATTATAGTGTAGAACATTTCTCTTAAACATAACCAATAATTAATCACATTTCGAGCATTTTTTTCATATGAACCTCTCCTCTATCATGAATGTTAAGCCATTCTTTGATGAGCATCAAAGATCTAAGTGTCTTTGAAATCCACACAGTTGACCCAAAACAAAAGGAATTTTATCTTATGTTCCAAAGACATTGAAAAAACATAGATGATGTCCTACTTTTCTTGCATACGATGGCATACAATACATATATTAGTATGGAAAAAGAAGGAATTATACAAAGTTGTAAAAACAAAATTGCATGAAGCAAAAATACATATAAAACATAATTTTTCACTCATTTTTTCCAATGCCAGTTTTGTACATATATATTTGAGTTATTTCACAGCCATTGCTTGAACAAGTTACAAAATCTGAAATTTCCAGTTCTCTCACAAATAGAAAGATAACATGTAACTGTTAGTTATACAATAAATTTTTGAAGTGTAATAATTAATCTCACTCTCTACAATAGAAATCACAGATCTTGCCCCAAGTGGCCTCTTATTATTCATAAATTCTAGAGAATATTAGCCATCATTCTTGTGCAAAACACTAGTCTTAAAGTAAGTCCAGAGCACTTTCTCATGTCCAAATCCTTTAGATTTGATAGTTGATCAAATTCTACGGGAAGGTCCTTTAAAGAGCTGCACAGTGAAATATCAAGAAATTCTAGTTGTTGAAGTTTGCAAATGGAAGGAGGAAGCATTGACAAGATTGGACTTGCAGACAATCTCAGCAACCTAAGTGACCTTAAATTTCCCAAGTCATCAGGTAACTTTTGGATAAGATGAAAATCCATGACAAACAACATTTCCACGGAAATTAAATTGCATATGTTTGCTGGAAATTCCTCCAAATCACTACAGTGATCAAATATAATTTCTACAAACTTAGGAAACTCTAGGACTTTCCCCTTGTCAAATAGAGTCATATTTCCCAAGTCCTCACAAGGACATACAGAGAATGTTTCCAATTTCTCCCAGGATCTACAGTACTCGTAAAGAGGAGGTAGTATCAACTTCTCAAGGAATACAGACTTAAGCTAGGTAACTGATGAAAGTACTGACAGGCCTTTAAGTACTACACGCTTTGAATTGTAACTGTACATGATAAGAACCTGAAGTTTTGGCATGATATGTAAAAATGTTGGAAGACAGTATTGACTTGCATCAAAGAACAAAGCCAGAGCTTTCTCCTCAAAAAAATCTATTTGAGACCAATATTGTTCTTCCATTGAACCTATAGTAATGTCCTAGAAATGCAAAAGTTAGAAAGCTAAGATGCTATGCTGATAAAAATGCTTCCTTATTAAATTTGAAAAATTAGTAAATTGAAAAAATAATTATACAATGCTTATGCAGGGAAAAGAAAATAAGTTTCAGTGATGACTTGTATGAATTGAAAAAAATTGAACCTGAGATGTATGCTCTAGTGCCAACCAGTTTGTGGGAATACCATCCTCTTTAGAAGGCATGAAAAGCCTCTTATGAATGACACTATCCTAGCTAGCCAGACACAAGCCTAAATCATGCATCACATCATGTTGGGTAAAGAAAATCTCACTAACACAATCAAATGAGATGCCTAGACTCTTGATACATCAAAACTTGTATTAACCAAAGGTAGTGATCTGAAAAACACCTTTATCTTTACCAGCTAACACATTGATTTATCTTACCTCCTTGATTTCAGATTTTTTTTTTGCCTCAAATTTTTTGCAAAGTTGTTGCTCATAAAAGACTTTAAAATTAAGTTGAAATAAAAATATGAATAATGAGAAGAACAAAACAATCAACAAATTTATTGAAGGCAACAAATCTAAGAAAGTTCCTCACCTTGAATCGCTTGTGAGATTTAGGAGATTTCGACTTGCAAGTTCTAACAAGACCACAAAAGCATCTTTCCTATCCATTCCACTGTCATATACCCAAATATCCAGCAATGAATATACACAGATCTTTCTACCCTTGGTAAATTCCCCTAAATCCATAAAGAGTCCTTTGTTTCATCATTAAGGACATCAATACTTGTTTCCAAGCAATGGAGTAGATCCTCTTTGTGATGTTTCGATATAGATTCTGCTCTTGAAAGTTTCTTCTTAGCCTTTTCCAAAATTGGTTGGGGCTCATTGTGCAAAGAGCTTCCAATCACCTTGAGGGCAAGTGGTAAACACATATAGACTGCTTCAACTGACAAATATTTTAGCAGTTAAACATGTTAATCTTCTGCAGAAATATAGAGCATTAAAAATTTTTCTGGAGTTGTTAACTCTCCAATTTTAGACCTATAAAACCATTTATCTGTCCAAGGTACATAAAATAAATCTGAGTTTGAACACTGTATAATAGGATGCAGAGCATTCAAGAAGGATAGAGAAACAAGTAGTTAGGGTATGATATTTTGAATAGTATGTCATATTCATACCTGTTTAACAACAACTTCGCCATTTCTTGTTGGAATCGAAGGTTTTCCAAAGGCCCAGAAACAGAAATGAGATAGGGCATCAACCTTCTGCAACATGGGCATGTTATATACATGTCTGCTGTCTATATGTGGAATAGTGAGATCCTTCCTGGTTGTGATAACCATTTTGCAACCCTCTGCTTCAAACAACAACTGTTCCACATCTGATTTTGACCAAACGTCATCCAAAATCACCAACCTCTGTGGATTTACTTTTAAACCGAGTTTCTTCTGCAGTTGGTTGTGCGCATCCTCAATGCTATGAAAAACAGGCCTTCGACCTCTGATTATTTTATCCCACATAATATCCAAAAGGCCCATTACATTTGGAGACCATGCAACAATTATGAAAACTATATTGTTTTGGAAGAAATCTGATAATCACAACGAGAATAAGCACTTAAAAAACCAAAAGGGAAGCAATAAAATGGAAGCTTGGTGTGCCGATTAAAATAGGGGAGTTGTTCTTACCTTTGACTTTGGGATCATTCCAAGGGGCTAATGAAATGGTAGTTTTTCCGCTTCCACTCATCCCTTCAACCCCAATGATACTAACTCCCTTCTTGAATAGGATATGTTTGACATCATTGACAATATTATTTCAAGTCCTTGTAAGAGTACACATAAAAGATTGCAATTTTCCTTTTAATTCTTTGTCTCCATTTACATTCTATACATACAAGGAGTGAAATCCTTTGTTTAACTTTCAATCATCTGATGTTCCATTACTAATCAATAAACATGTATATAGAGAATAGTGAATCATGGAGATAGTGTTTTCCCTCCCTAGATAAGGTTGACAAGCATCTCCACTTTGGCTCTGATATCACACAGAATCTATATCCTTCCTATAAATATTCGTATTGGCCGATAATGTAAAAAAGAATCCATAGCCATTTTCATAATCAGAGAGCCCAGAAAGTAACTAGCTCTTTGCTCAGGTAGGTGAGGTCCTGATGCTAGAGCTCTGCTAAATTATTGTAAAACACTGAACTTTGAAGTAAAATATTTACTTTACTTTGACCAACAAGAAAGCATGTTGAGCTAAGCATCCTTTTTCATTTGGAAATATAAGTCATCTATAAACAATAAATCTCTGCTACAATGTGCCATGCCAAAAGACAAACTTACAAGAAACTAGCCTCAGTTTATAAACCATTAATGAGAAAATTTGAATTACGGTTCTCATTTCAAGTCCTTGTAAGAGTACACATAAAATATTGAAATTTTCCTTTTAGTTCTTTGTCTCCATTTAAATTCTATACATATAAGGAGTGAAATACTTCATTTAACTTTCAAATTTCAATCATGATGTTCCATTACTAATAAATAAACATGAATATAGAGAGTAGTGCATCATGGAGATAGGGTTTTCCCTCCCTAGATAAGGTTGACAAACATCTCCACTTTGGCTCTGATATCACACAGAATCTATATCCTTCCTATAAATATTCATCTTGGCCAAGAATGTAAACAAGAATTCATAGCCATTTTCATAATCAGAGAGCCCAGAAAGTAACTAGATCTTTGCTTAGGTAGGTGAGGTCCTGATGCTAGAGCTCTGCTAAATTATTGTAAAGCACTGAACTTTGAAGAAAAATATTTACTTTAGTTAACCTATTAACATAGGTTACATATCAAGCCCCCACTAGCCCTGCTCTATCAAGGACAAATCTCAGAGGGAGTTTCTGCAAATCAACATCATGAACCACCTGCAAATGCCCCAAACAATCTAACAAGTCTTAGCAATACTAGTTTTCTCAATTTCATTCTATTATAACCTAATTAATCTTGTGATGGTAGTGATTATCCAAGCTAATCTACAGTTGGATTGTCGCGCCTGGGCACCTACTTTCAGCTATGCTCTTAACTTTGGATACTGCTGTAACCAAACCTAAATATTCTAGATACTATTAACAGCTGTAATCGAAACTAGTGGTACAAAGCCATGAATGAATATAAAATTTCAAATAAGATTATAGTCTGGAATCTGATGAATGTATATAGCTCAAAAATTTCCATTAAAATATTTGTGATGTTTAGTTTATTTCATTTCCAGGGCAGTGCAGTGAATCCATTACCTGATCATATCCTCTTTGTAAGAAGGACGAATAGATTACACAGAAGGGTTTCAATCATTTTGTGGCAAGCCCTGCTGCAAAGGTCATGACATGTTGCTCCGCGATGCCCAAATCGAAACAACGTTTTTTTTTTTTTTCTACGTAAAACTGATCTATTAACAAGTGGATAAAATTACATCGAGACCGAAGTCAGTGACTACTGCCTTGTAGGCAGAAAATTCAGGAAAAAACAGAGTAGTAGACTATCGAAACCCACGTAGGGTGCAGAGCTATATTTTTCCAATAGATACTTTGACCCAGAAGAAACAAAAGGGGGCCAGAAAGCTTCATAGCTACCAGAACAGAAAAAACCCAAAAGGTTGGGTGACAAAAACAGAGAAAAAAACCAAGCAACGAACCCATTAGTCTTCCGGAGTCTCCTCCACGATCCTGCACCAGCTGGTGGCGTGCATGTCAGGAGCAGGCCCTTTGTGAGAAGCCGGGGCACCAGGTTCAGCAGAAAGCATGTCTTCATCCAGAACATAATCTACAGCGCAAGACAGAGGCTGCGCCGGGAAACTGCCACCGCCCAGATTGAAATTCGAGAACTGGGTGTGAGGAGCAGCAACATTCGCCTCAGGAACGACCGGATGCGAGCTGGACTCCCCTAGCAAGCTGTCTTCAAGAAAAACCACCGAGAGAATAGCTGTAATCTGAGGGCGGTTGAGGGTACTGTTGAAGGTGAACCGAGCAGTACCAGTAGTAGGAGCAGAGGAGGTTGGAGGGCGATGCGAATGGGGACCCAAAAATAGGTGGAAATCATGAGAGCGCCCCCGACCACTACGAGTTCTGGGGTAGTGGCTCGAGCCTTCGCCAAAGGAGGAAGAGTTCGGAGATGGGCTGGAAAGAACATGAGAGGGATGGCTCTGAGAGCTACCTCTTCTGCTCCGCAAACGGTGTCGAATCCTCGGCATAGTGAGATGGAGCGGGGTCCAGAACGCGTCAAAGACAACTGTGAAAGCCAGCAAAGGGTGGCCCGAGCTCGGATGAGGTCGCAGCAGCAGCTTTACTTTCCCAGGAGGATGAGCCTCCCTCTTCATAGAACGCAACAAACACTGATAGACTCTCTCCCAACTATGCACACAATAGCTAACGACGCCAAGACAATTCTGAAGGAAAGCCGAGAGCAGGTGATATTTAACTTGTTGTGTTCGGTACACCCCACCTTGAGACAGGCCTCGACATGCGCCAAGTCCGTCCTTCCCATACCAAGCCGATCTGTATTCTTAACTGTACCCATGGTGAGAATCCCGCCGGAGCATGCGGAGGAATGGTGTGTCACAGTCGAAGTCGAGCGAGAGCCGAAGTTTTCAGAGTCCATGGCGTTGGAAGGAGGGGAGTATAAATGAAGCATGTCGTTGCACAGCTGTCCATTTAACGCCGCGTACCAGGTGGGCAGATGTCGGCAGGGCTTGCCACCCCTCCGTCCCATCCCATTAACTCGCCATTGAAACACCCGCATCCGGGGAAATCGAAACAACGTTAAGGGAACCTCTTCTGGAAGTAATTTAGCCTTGTTTCCCCACCCATAGCAGCATGGATAGCCACAATTTTCTCATCTCTCTCCACTTCTACAATCGAGATCTCTGCAAAATATTGAGTGTAGCCGAGTGTTGATATTTTAGGCTTGAATTGCTTGCCAGTAGCTGGATGGAATTTCACCACACCTAGACCATAAAGGGTTTCAATTCCACACAGTCAGAGAGAGATAAGCAGAGTAATATTAATGAAAAAAGTAGAGAAATATTGATGATCAGTTCAGTGAATTTCATAAAATGCCATAAAAATTGAAAGAGCAATCACAGATTTTTATTCTACAGTATGAAAATGTCCAGAGACAATAGATAGGTAAAAAAAAAGGGAAATTGCATAAGGTATATGCAATTTTATATAGGAGAGATGCCATATGAGGGATAAAATTTGGTGTAGATAACCATACCATGTAGTTTATGAAATATTTTCTTTGCAGGTGGATAACCCTTCCCCTTATCTGTGACAGCATGGATGAGGACAAGCCCTGGAGTAGGCATGCTTTTCGCATTCTCAAGAATAGCTACCAAATCTTGAATGTTATGACCATCAACAGGGCCAATGTAATAGAGTCTGATTTCTTCAAAGAGGACAGAACCAGGTGCACTAAACATTCCTCTGGAATATTCATCCAGTTTTGCAGCTGTATCGTGGGTTGCACCCCCAATTTGATCCGTAGGACCCTGAAAAAAAAAGCAATTTAGACTTCTTTGTATAGACATAAAGAAAGAAACCAAGAAATATGCGAGTACAGAGCTATGAGCTTAGGGGTGGACTAGGCGTCAACCTTGGCTACTTATCACAATTTTCGAAAAATTTTTCTGCCTTGAAGCTTGGAAAGAGCACTGCTAAGAGCACCCACAGGAGTGGCCGGGCCATCTACAGTAGCAGTAGGCAAGGAAACCTACTTATTGTCATTTAGAATAATACTCATGTTTGAATCAAGAAAGCATGCATTGTTCAGCGTCATCCGAACCAGATCTTGTAAGTTGTTGCCCTAGTTAAATCATCCTGCATATAATCCAGGCACTGTGCACCTCCAACAGTCAATTTCCAAGCCCCTTCCAAGCCCCAACCAGTTGAAATGGGGGCAAATCACTCCAATCCCTCCCCTGACCCAGTAAATTTAGGAAAATGCCATTAAATCTTTGTTGCACCTCCAACTTCCAAGCCCCAACCAGTAAAAATGGGGCAAATCATTCCAATCCCTCCCCTGACCCAGTAAATCCAGGTGAATGCCATTGAAATTAGCTCCAAACCAGAAAATTGTGAGGCGAATTCCATGGTTTAAGTTTTAAGCGCACTTATTTTGTTGGGCTAACACTTAATAATTAATTATTTTTAAAATAATTATAGGGACAACTATATAAAACTATATAAAATAGGTTTTATATAAAAAATTCGCCCTACCAAAATTTAAAACCTTTTAAAATTCGCCCCTAAAATTTTCCCTGAGTCTAACTATTTGACTAGTTTGATAATACTTGCGGTGAGCATTTTATCAATCTATTCCTTAACCTTTTTCTTATACTTAGGATTCAGATGATAAGGGCACTGCTTCACAGGGCGCACATCTAGTTTTAACATTATGCACATGACCCCTAGGTCCCCTGTGATCCCCTTAAGCTCTGAAAACTTCGTTGGGAATAAGTCGTGATATTCTGCGAGAAGTTATATAACTTTGCCTATTGTATCATCATCGCAGTAATCCCCAATTTTAGCCAACTTAGGCTGCTCTTCCATGCCAATGTTAACTTCTCGTAGCTTCAGAGGCTTTATAACATCAATAGTTTGTAGCGGGGGTCCAAAAACTGCGTGATCCCCCTCTGATTCTGGGATGGAGACATTTCACAGATCTTCATCGCATTCTTCTATTTCTATATTGCAGTAGTCGACAATATCTTGCTTCTGTGTTTCCCATGTTGGTGCCCCAAGTGCTGCGTAAGGGTGTGATTCATCAAATACAAAGGTATCTATATCCTACAGAGCTTCTTCAAGCGCCCCCCTTCCCCTTGCTAACCCAAATGTTCCTACAAATTCATCCTTTAATGTTTCCCAGTGGTGGGTTTTCTGATGTAGCTCTGCATCTAGGTACCATGCAGTGGGAATTGGTCCCAAGACATGGATAAACAGGTGAACCCATTATTCTGTAGTCCAATCACACCATTTTTCCATCCAAGCAAATAAATGCTCACGCGGGTCTCCTGGGCCAAGGAATGTATTTACGCACAAGTGGGCTGGAGGTTCGAATCGCAAGATCATCATATCCCGACACTCTTCCCAATACTAGAATTCCCCCTTATGCATGTCCCACCACCTCACAGGTGTTGCACACATGGCTAGTTTAACGACCCATAGCCTTTGTTCTCTTGGAACCTTAGCTTCAAATGTTTGCAAAAACTCCTTAATACTACTAGAGCCATCAAAGTAGGGCAGTTCTCTTACCTGTGAGGAGATGCATCAGAAGTCCTTTGTGATCCTAAGACATCACAGTGTAGATACATCATGTAACCCTTTCTGCCAATTTTCCATCTCCCTGTCGGAGTCAGAGAAACATTCACTATCCCTTTCCCAACAAAGTACTCCATCGGCTGTGGGATTGATCCAATCTTCGTTCTGTGCAGTTAAATTATAAATATGATCCACATCCTCTTCTTCGCGCACCGACTCCATATACCGTTCTCCTTGCGCAGGGTCTAATGGTACTATCACCCACATACCTTCATGTTCAAACACCATGATCCGTTTCTTCAAATTGATAATACCTCCCATATCTATGGCCTAGTCCAATCCTAGGAGCGCAAGATAGGGGTACGAATTTTCTACAATCTGAATGACCTCAAAGTTAGCCCGGACCTTAACTCTTGCGATGTCCACCGCTATCTTTGACAATCTTCCCAACGGTATGATATTCTGCTGATTGACCATGCACATCTGGATAGTGGACCATTCCAACTTAGGTTCTCCCATTAGCTACCAATTTTTCTTGGGTAGTACGTTCGCATCTAGTACGAGGTCCAAAATAACCTGATCCATTTCATAATCACCAATTTGTGCTATTAGCCACATTTCCCTACCAGTGCACTTCTTATGCTTGTACAACTTGTGCAATCCTTAACTTCCAGAGGTGGATTAGTTATTTCTGCACAGCTGTCTATTAGTGCTTGGAGGTTTTCTATGGCCCGTTGGTTGCGCAAAAATTTCATACGCGCCTGCAAAAATGGTTTGACCTCGTCCTCTACTTTGAGGTTTGCGGGGAATTGACAAGTAGATGCCTTAGCCTTAACAATGTCTTGTTGAGCTACGACAAAGGTTTCCTTTTCCTTCTGTAGGTCCAAACCTTCTTATTTGATGGCTTCTTTTTGGATAAGAGGCTCAGTCGCAACTTTCTCCTCAGCTCCCCCAGTGGCCATGTTGCTGCGTGTTTTGACATTAATGCTTGGTCCTCCATCTCGAGGTTCTTCCTTAACCCTTTGTGCATTTTGCGTAGGTCTCTGCTGCTTTTCTTGCATCTTTGCGATCAGAATTGGACAGTATTCAATCACATGGTCCAACTATCTACGCAATCTTGCAGGGTTGGGGCAGTCCCTCGCAAAGTGCCCTACCTCTCCATAGTTATAGCAGATCAGTTGTCCTCTTTCCCTACCTGCGCTTCCACCTCAGCCCCCTCCCCTTCCCCTAGCTGGGGAGTCACCTATGCCTGAGGGGGAGCTTGGAAAAGAAGGACTTGATTGCACCCTATATAGGCTTCCCCGGTCTATCATCAAATCATAAGTTCAACAGTTCTGCTCATCATACAATCATCACACCATAATGCTGGTCCACTTAGTCACGGGCGCAACGGACTGCGCCCCCTCACCTGTAGATAGTCTGCCAACAGTGGGCACTGATCCTTGGTATGCCCATATACCCTACATCGTATGCATCATACGTCTAGGCTAGCTTCTTTCCTTCAGTCCTTTCGCAGGTTCTGGATCTCCATGTGCATCGCCTCCAGCTGCCCTTGGATTTGTTTTACTCCTAATTGGGTATCATCTCTTGGCACAACTTCCAACTTCATAGCAATCTCCAAGGATTTTTCCTACGATTCAATGGCTTTCTGACCCATAGGTCCGCACAGGTGAGGCAATAACATAGCAATGAACCATTCCTTATGCTGTCTGTCATCATATAGAAATTCCCCTTCCCTGATTACCTTCTTTAGTTGCTGGTCAACCTCCCATATAGACTCAAAGGGTCTTTGTTTAAAATCTTTTAGGTCATTCACTATCTGAGAGTAGGCTTTAGGCTTCCAAAACTATTGTTTTAGGGCATTCTTAAGCTCTGGAATGGTCTCATTCGCATGCTAAGCTATGTATCCCATATACCAGGCCAGGGCTCTTCCTTTAAAGGTAAGGGAAAATCACGCCCTTTTCACAGCATCGCTGGCCACATTCTGCGCAGTCCATACCGACTCTGCGATGAACCAGAACTGATCCATATCTTCATCCCCTACGCCCTTGAAGGTAGGTAGCTTCATGTGTGAGGCCATTTCATCTTCTGATGGAGGTGGAGGTAAGGGTGAGTTTTTACCCCTATGCTGGCTTGAAGGTGGTGTATTTGGAGGGCTATGCACAGCCGAACCCCTTACTAGGTTGTAGAAATATCTATCTCCTTCTTGATTAGTTCTATAGTATTTACCACTTTGTGTTTTAACCTCGCTCTGATCGGAGCTCATTCACTTTGTATGGCTGCACATAATGCTTTTTTCACACAACAAAATTTTGATTAATAAGGGTAGTGTTTTTAGGAAATTACCTTGGAACCCTTTGAAGAACCTCTTCTCTTCTTCTGAATAGGACACGAACTGATCAAATGTGAATTCTGTCACAAATCCTCCCAAAAAACTATCCACCCAGTGATCTACCGTACGAGTGATGGTATTATCAGTTCTTTCTAACTGCTGGATCAACTCTGGAGTCCACTGCATGACTCACTCGTCCTTCCAACATGTCTGGAAATCTACGAGCCTTGCCAACCACTCCTGAAGCCTGTTCGAAAATGTTAAAAAGAATATTTTTTAGACTTCAGTGAAAATGTACTTATTCTTCCACTTCTCTACTGTCAACTTTGTTCTGCGATTCTCTTTTACCGCAAATTCCTGAACTTGTTTTTCAAACCACTCTTCAATTTATTTCTTCTCAGGTCTCTAACGTTTTCTTGGCATTACTTGATCTCTCTCTCAAAATGCTCCCAGTTCTAGCAACAGAACCTTTTGCTGGTTCGAGGGGTCCTGACCTAGGTTCGAAGGTTGAGGTTTGCCAACAAACCCCTATACTACTGGCCCTTTCGGCAGTGACTTGCTTGCATAGGCCAAGGTCTCACCCGAAGCAGTATGGGAGGGTGCTGGAACAAGTTTTCCGCACCCTAAGAGAGATAGGTAAGTCAAGCAGATCCACGTTTGCAACCTATTAGGTTCACACAAGACAAATCTATTGGAAGGGTTGTTAACAGTATAATATGCAGTATACATAGCTATTTATCATGCACAGATCTAGTCAATACCTTCGCATCCATGTGTGTATCATCAATTATCAACACACAATATCATAACGCATCATTAACAGATTACATATATACCATAACAAAGAAAGATTCACAACATAACTAGATAATGCAACTATATTCGTAGCTACAATAGATCCCCAAAGGTTCGCATCAATAGTAACACATTAGATCAGATAACACAGAGATAATTTAATTATATCCGCATATATTACATCCAAAACCCATTACAATCCAAACACAGCCTGTGCATACAGCCAACAGGGTCCACACACAACAGGATTAAGGATCTCCGCGCACACAGCCAGCAGGAGTCCTTACCCAAATGACCCAACACCAAATCTAACAATTTGCACTTAGCATCAGACTTAATTCCTTTCTACTTTAAGACTCAAAATGTTCATCTATTTATATTGACTTAACCTACACTTCCAATGGTCCGAAAACCATGGTTTTTAGACTCTCGGTCTACCCTTGACCCATTACAATGCATTCGGGGCTTTGAACAACCCAAAATCCCCCTACTTTAGAATAAATAATACCAAAAATATACAAAATTGTACAAAATTCGCAGCTTTAGGGGACCCTGTTCCAATAGATTTGTTTGGTCTTGGTGAAGTTCTCCTCGATTTCTTGAATCTGCATCTCTAAACCATCAACCTGATCATATAGCTATCTACAGATAGCTAGGTCGGTGGTTCCCTTGATTTCTGTAACAATTTTGTGTAGCTGCTCAGTTATAGGCTAAGCTTTCATGGCTAGTGAATTTGAGCATTCATGGATTTACTCGAGAAATGTATATGCCTCAGTGACTATACTTCCTAGTGTCTCCTTGAGCTGATTCATCTGCTCCTTTTTCTAGGTTATCTTCTATGAGTAGACTCTGGCTGGATCTTTCAGTGATGGTCTAGCTGAGAGGGCTTGCTGGAGTTCCTGATTTGTATTGCTCAGGTTTGTACATGCTGCCCTCACATGGAGGGAGCGTTCTACAATGTTGCACACCCACATATATGTAGGGGCGACCTCTGCTACACCTGTGGCTGTTGGCTATAGCCCTTGGAAGTCTTTAATGATATGATCAATCTACTTCCTGAGGGTGTCTCTTTCTTATTGCAACTGGCTATGCTCTCTAGTAAGCACCAGTACCTATTGCTTTTGTTGCTCATATTTTTGAACCAAGTCATTGTGTAGGGATTCTGCCTACTGGGATGCTGCTTATATGAAACTGAAAAGTTGACTTGGTGTCCACCCCTAGAGGTCCTCGCTGCTCATTACCTCGAGACTTGGATTCCTCTCCTTAAGCGGCTAGCTAGAAATGGAACGGTCAGATTTTTCCTGTGGGGAGTTTGGTTGATTCGGCGGTGTGATCGGGGTTTGAGTTGGGTTTAGAATGAGGGTGGATGGAGGAATGGATATGAATGGAGACAATGCTAGCAGTGATTGCTGAAATCCAGAAAAATGGGTTTCGTTCGATGTAGCTTCAACCATGGGTAAGTCTGTTTGAATAAGTAAATTAAGGAAAGTTCCCGGCTTTACCAAGGCTGGGTTAACCAAAGTTACTTGGGCAGTACCTGAGTTAAATTTCGCCTCGGTGTCGATCGTCGCCATCATTCATATTGGAATTTCATTAGAGATGGTTGCGGAAGTATATGCGATGTGGGATGATGGGTCCTTGGAAGTATGGGAGGTGTGCGGTGATGAATTCGGGGTGTTTGGGAAGGAGGCCGAAGTGCCCTAAAATGATGAAGGATTGTGTTGTAGAATAGCTAAGGGAGTTTCTGTACTCTATGGCTCTTCGGTAATAATTATTCCTGTACTTATTTGCTGTATAGGGTCCTCCTCTGTTAAGTCCACAACTTGGCCAGGTTTTACGATTTTGGCTCTTTTTCCTTTGGGGCCTGGGATGGGTAGCTTGGTTGCCTTGGTTTTGTGAATGGGGACGATTTTCGGTTGAGATTGAAAATGGAGGGTGGTGGAGGGGAAAGTGGTGAGGACCTGGGTCATAATCAAAGGAAACATGGTATTGAAAGCTTGAAATTCATTAAATTATGGAAAGGGAGTAGTCACAACTCCGATACTTACCATTACCTTGTTGAATGCTTGCACTCTTGTGTCCAATTTTTGCAGTAGTGGTTGGAGTTGTATTTGAGAGATTCGTTCAGATGCGTCCGTCGGTGTCTCTCCTGTAAGTGGCCGAGGAACCATGGTCTCGAAGGAATATATGTGCTTCTTGTCCCGAATCTCCCCTACTATCCCCGACCAAGACATGACCTTCATATGAAAAGCCTCCTCTGTTAACTGGAACTTCAATGGTCTCTTTTGAAATGTATCTTTCGCGACGCAGTTGGGTATGATTCAGATATTACCATGCAAGACTCCAAACTTGGGAACTCTTTTTTGGGCTTGTATAACATATAGTAGCAGCCTGTATCATTCTATAAATGCTTCTTCATTTATCTCTTTACTGTTGGGATACCCCGAGACTCTCCACGACGTATACCTAAGGGCTAATGGCTGGTCTTCACTTATCATTGCAAGCGGCCACTTCCTTGGCGAGAACCACTTCCACATGGCTAGTGCAATTATAAAATATGCATAAATGAATCCTGTGGCCCTTATGAAGTTGTCTTTAGAGGCCTTGAAGAGTTCTTGTAGCAAGAAGGCACACCAATTGAGTTGTACCCCTTGCACGCAGTGCTCCGCAACTGAGATCGTGTCCAGTGTGCACTCCCTTTTGGTATAATGGCTCATGGTCTTTCCTACAACCAAATAACATGCAAATTTTACATTGGGTGTATTAATTAGGTCTATATTCACCTCTTTTCCTCCCCTCTTAGTGTCATCCTTTTTGTAATAATCCTGCTCTCCCACCTTCTTCACTCCCTTGGAGGCTGTTTGGAAGGCCGTGGCTACATCATTTCTTGTTGCTGATAGCCCAGTAAGCTAGTGAATGTCCTCTGCATGAATTTTTATCTCCTTCCCGAGCCATAGGGAACCATTGTGAATCCTGCTGATCAGTAGCTTTGTGCATTACATTGCTACTCTTTGTGTGCCGAATAATGGTAGGCTCCTCAGATGAAGGATTGTTGACCTTTGAATTCACTTGAAATCTAGGTGGATCCAAGATGCTTTGATGCTGCTCTCCTTAACATAATTCTTGATATAGACCTACCTTTTAAGTGGCTCCAACTTTTGAATTATTTGGTCAAGCTCTGGTTTGACTACTGACATTGCTGTCTTTGTCATGTTGTTTCTTCTATAGTATACCAATGTTGTTGGTGGTCTGCACCTTTCGACCTCTGCTAGAATTCCATGGATACCGTTACAACCATTTTTTTCTCTCCCAATTCTCTATTTTTCGGCACTCTGGTTTTTCCTTCCTCCATGTAGATTAAGTAGGAGCTTTGGCACGATGGGAGTTGATGCAACTGGATAACTAATTAATTTTTTTCAGGTTCCCTCCACGGCTACGATCGTGTGGGTGGTTACTTTGGAGGAGGTGGAATTTTAATCTACTGACGGTGGTCTCGAAAATTGGGCAGACGTGATGGTTAATTATTATGGTGTGGAAACTTTATTACGGAGTGATTTTTATAATTACGGAAAATATTTTCAAATTTTTGACTGACACTATGGACTGACACCTAAATGATGGATAATTATGATGGAATGATGGTTGAAATTGTTTGGCTATACGAAACTCCCCCAACTACAATTGGTTGTGGTATGGTCCCCATGCCGCAACAATGTAGTGGTTGAATTATTGTGACACATACGTTATTCAATGGTTTGAAATTTTAACAGATTTGCGAAAACTAACTCATCTAGCCTATAGATGTCTCTCAGTTGCGAGAGATTTATTGACTACCTAAACTACAGACTTCTCTCAGGTGTGAGAGTTACTGTAAATAAAATTTGATATTGATCATTCATGGAAGGGTTTCAAGTGTGCGCCATTCACCCAACCAGGTAGTATTACCCCATCTAACTATGTGAGTTTAATCGCTCCTGAATCCCGGATTTCTGTGACATAAAATGGTCCCATCCAGTGCATTTGGAGTTTCCCTGGAAAATTTTGGAACTCGCTATCATAGACGAGAACACAGACACCAATGTGAATGTCTTTTTCTTAATATGTCGATCATGCCAAGATTTCTGGCATTGCTTCTGGACTGATTGGTGGAAATCCACAAGGAACCTTGATTCCTCCAACTCTTGAAGTTATTGGAGATGCCTTGTTATAGACTCTTCCTCAGACATCTAAGTTGTTGTAGCAATAAAGAGGTTGGGAACAATAATCTATGCTGGTACGACCGCTTCCTTTCCATACACCAGTTAGAATGACGTCTGATTGTGCAGTCTCTTCACCATGGTCCTGTATGCCCATAATGTAGCTAGAATTATCTCATCCCAATCATCCCAGTTTGCATTAAAGTTTTTTGTTAGGCCCTTTTCCAAAATTTTGTTGAATGCTTCTACGGTTCCATTTTCCTCTGGATGATACAAACTGATTTTATGATGTTGCATCATAAAGTTTTGTAGTAGCGATTTGACTGTGGCATTGATGAAATGTGTGCTTTGATCAATTTTCAGACTCCTTGGACAACCAGATATTGTAATGATATTCTTAAAAATGAACGTAGTTGTTATATCTGTTGTATAGTCCTTTACTGGTGCTGCCTCAAACCACTTGGTAAGATATTCAGTTGCGGTTATGATATACCTTGCCTGTAAATGGTGTGCAACTCGGGATATAGGTCCTATCAATTCAACTGCCCATTTTTCAAATGCCTGTACCGCTCTAATGGTTTGTAATGGTTGTTCATCCGTGTGTGAAGGTTTTCTCGCTCTATGACACACTTCACACCTCTTTACGTACTCCTTAGCATCCTTGTGCACTGTAGGCTACCATAACCTTGCTTGTGGTATTTTTCTTGCAGTAGATTTTCCTCCAACATGTCCTCTCGCAACTCCGTCATGGCATTCACACATAATATCCAATATTTCATGGTCTAACATGCACCTTTGTAGTACCTGGTCTAGTCAAATCTTGTATAAATGGCCTACAATGAGCTGGTAATCAATTTCTCTAATGACCAAGTGTTTCCTTTGCACTATCGTGTATTCTTCCAGGCACTTTCCTGAAGCCAAAAATGTTTCTATTTGATACAAATAATCTGGGATAGCCTCCATGTGAAACAAATCCACATCCAACAGGTGATCGTCTACTGGCCCACCATTATCTCCTAATTCCAGTCTTGATAGATGATCGAGCCCCACATTTAATGTCCCCAGCTTCACTATAGCCTCAAATGTGAACTCTTGGAATAGTAATAGCCATATGTAGATTATGCCTTCCAACACCAGTTTGTTTACCAGATAATTTAATTCTCATTGGTATGTAAACAATTTTAAGGAACCCCTGAGCAAGTAGTGGCGAAACTTATGGAGGGAGTAAACCATCGAAAGAACTTCCCTTTCTATGGTTGTTTAGATATTCTCTCCAGTTGACAATTTCCGACTTGCAAAATAGATTGGATGGTCTACATTTGTTTCACCTGGTTGTGCTAGCACTGCCCCCAACGCAATGACCGAAGCATGAATGTGCACACCAAACTTCTTGTCCCAATTCAGGTATGTCAGGATAGGTGCACTGGCTAGTTTTTCTTTTAGTGCATCCAATGCTTTATTACAATCCTTAGTCCAAGTGAATTGTTCCGTTTTCCTTAGTAGATTTTCCAATGGGCCAGTGATGCAAGAATAGTTGCGGATAAATATTCTGTAGTAGCCTCTATGCCCCAACAAAGACCTTAATTTCCTATCATTCTTCAGAGGATACATATTAACAATTACCACAACCTTGGCGGGGTCCACACACACTCCTTATTTACACACCACATGACCCAAAAATGTTCCAAAGGGAACTGTGAATATGCACTTCTTTATGTTTAAAGAGATCTGCAACTGCCTGCAATGATCAAACACTATACGAAGAAGACCTGCATGTTTCTTCAGTAAACTATATACAGTCCAGTCATCCATGTAAACCTCTAGGAATATGTGTATGCATTCTATGAATGCTTCCATGAATATTCTTGAGAAAACTGTTGGTGAGTTCTTCAATCCGAAAGGAATAACATGATAAGCATAGGAGCCCCATTCGGTGGTAAATGTTGTTTTCCTTTTTTCCTCCTCAGCTATCCTGACTTGGTGATACCCATAGAACTGATTTGTGAAAGAATAGGACTCATTCCATGCTACATTATCCAACACTTCCTCACTGAATGGCACTTGAAAAGGACCATGCACACATGCATTATTCAAACTATGGTAGTCTACGTATACTCTTATCTCTGAATTTTCCTTTTTGTTCTATATGACTATGGGACTAACCCATTCTACTTCTTTAACTCGGAATATCAACCCTGCATAAAAATTTTGTCTACCTCCTTCTTCACTTTTTCTTTTACTCTGGGGTTCAACCGATACGGTCTGTGTTTCACCAGTCTGACTTCTGGTTTCAACATTATGCGCATAGCGCCCAAGTCTCCTTTGATGCCCTTGAGTTCTGCTACAAAAGAGAGAAACATGTCTTCGTATTCCGTTAGTAGATCAAAAATATATTTTGTTGTTTTTTCACCCCAATAGTCTCTAATGGAAGCTAATTTGGGTTTCTCGGCACTCCCGATATTATTATTTTTTATATTTAGCGGAAATAAGTGCAATCCCTTTGTAGTAGGCTCATCCTGAATTTTCCGCTCCCCTTCCTTTTCTTCGAACTGTTAGAACCCTGTAATTTACAGTATCACAAGGTGACTGTGTACTTTCTCTTTGAAATTTTTTCATATGTACATAGATTTCAATATTCAAATTATTTTCCAAATAAATATAAATAGAAACAAAATAAGAATAAAAGAGGGTATTTAAAAAGGAGAAATGCAAAGTTCATGCTATAAATATGCTGTGTAAAAACTGCCTAATTGTTTCCTGTAATCAAACTGAAGAGAAATCAAATTGAAGAGTTATAATTTTTCTCTAAAGGTATGAAAAGGGATGATTTATGTCAATTTTGGGACCTTATGGTATGTTTCTATCCTAAGTCCCCGACCACATCACATATCTTCTAGCTTTGCCCCTTTGTTATTAATCTTATCCTAAGTTTTAATTTTACTCCCTCGACTCTCATACCCCAACTCCACCTCACATCACCTATCTCAACCCATCCATGTTAACCATATATTTTTCCCCACCTCCACATCTGACGGTGTTCGATGCATTTTTCACCCCCATTAGCCTTCAAACTTTAACCATGAGGAGGGGGGGGGGGGTCCAAAATGAGAAGTTTTAGCTATGGGCCATACTCCCATGCGTCAACTCAGTTATTTCACACCCCCTTTCACTATACCACATACCACCTTATAACCCCTCTGAAAACCAACTTCGGGTTTTAGATAATGGACCGACGTAGCCAACCATTCCCCCCTTAAAACCTTTGCCTCTCATTACATGCCAAAAGTTTCCAAATATAAGTGCAAAGTTCATGATATAATCTCCAAATTATGATATGCGATGACGGTGGGGCCGACGTAATTCCAAGATGAAATCTAAAATATTTCAGGTCCAGGCGTATGAGTTTTTTGTGCCATTTTGTGAAGAAATAGGCTAAATCATGGTAGAAAGACTCGGGTAGGACCTAACAAGGGGCAAAAGGTAGAGCGAGGCTGAATGTGTCGGTAGAAAGGAAATATACCGAGGAGGTCGAGTCGGGAAAAGGGCGTTCATGCAGAACTGTTATGGTATACCAGAAGAAGTGGAAAAGGTAGTAGAACGCATCAACACCATCACCAATTAATGAAAAGTGGCCAACACTGCACAAGATTTGAATACCCAACGTCGTTTTTTGCAAAACAGAGCCAGGTGTCAGAGGCACCATTGACTACCTCTTCTTGACCATCACAACCATATCCAATATTATTTTTTGATCTTATGAAGAGCCATCGAATCGTTTGGATCTATGAATAGTTTCCCAGAATTAATTCCAGAGGCGATGTTTTTGTTAGATATTTTTGATCAGGCCTCGTATGGCCACACTTGTCCATTTTCTGCTAAATTGTAATTAATGAAAGGTTTCTTAGTAAGGTAGGGCAATCGACTTAGTCTTTAGATAAATACTGCATGCCTTAGCAGCATCAAGGGTTGGAAACTTGGACCCGACTGGAACTTGCATTGTAAGAACTATTAGAGTACTGTAACTATTTGAGCTGGGCATCAATAATAAGAGACCGTTCACAGGATTCTTGAGCTATGTTAATGGTGATGTTTTTCCTCTGTGTTAATTTTTTTTCTCCCATCAATTTATCTGATTTCAAAACAAAAAATTTAGATTAAGATTTTTTAAGAGAGCAACTTAATTATGTCTGTGTTTGTTATCTTAATGTTTTCCTCTGAGACATGACTGCAGAATTTAGAGATGGTCTACTTTGCATTTAATTTGAACCTCAATCTCCTTCTCCCATCTCATATTCAGACTACTAGTGAGATCCAGTCTGCATAGTTAGCTTGCCCTGTGAATGCTCTTGAAAAGTTGATTCACAATTCAGCCTTTTATGAATCCATAGCCCAATGGATTAGTCTCATAGCTCCATTTTTCCAACCACACAATCAATCAAACAAAAAACCCTCATTATTTCTATAACTAGCCTAATATTAGCATTTAGAATTATCAAGTTAAATCATAAAAACAGAGAGAGCGCTCTCTGAGTCTAGGAAGGCTAGGTCCTGGACTCCAAAGTGGTTTGATGCTGTCCTCTATCATTTGTTCTTTCTAATCTTACAAATTACGGGGTGAAAACATAATGGCGACCATACTGGGGGGAACACTTATTAAAAAATCTTAGTGTTTCTTCAGAACTCAGAAACCCCAGTCAAAATTAGTTGATTCGAGTATTTTACAAGATTGGTATCTGGTTGTTGATGGTGGAAAACAAGCTAGACACAAGAAATTTTAAAGAAACCACTTGGTGACTCCAATTCAGATCAGTTCCATTCAAAGACTCCACTAGAGGAAGGACTTGAAACATGACTAGTCACCCTAGAAAGAGAAAGTATACAAGCCCAAATTGGATTCAAGAATTTGTTGTTTTTATCTAAAACTATGTTCTATCCTACTTTATGCCTAATCAAGAGTAAACTACTGAGGTTTACATTTATCATTGGCAGTTTGATGAGCCTAAAAAAGATAAGCCCCAAATTGTAGACCATGTACATACTTATACACCTGTGCACATCCCAAATGCACTTGTGGAAAACCCAGTGAAACATGAGCCTCAGGCTTTAGCCCCTACTCCTGATAAATTTCCACATGGTTATAAGCCTCCTGATTTACTGCCTATACCTAAAAAATTCCCAGACAGATAAAAGCCTCTGGTTTTGCCTCCTATCCCCCATGACCTCCCTGCAAATTTTATCAATAATCTACCTAGATTTGATGGAGAAAGTTCAAAGATCACTTCCGAAAAGCACATGAAAAATCTTGAGGATTTCCTTGATATGTTTGAGGTGGGGGAAGATGATGTGCATATTAGAATGTTTTCCCTATCATTGCAGGATAAGGTTAAAAATTGGTTCAAAGATCTTCCAGTTGCAAGCATTAGAAATTTTCATCAATTCACTCAAGTTTTCCTAGATATATGGGTGGTTGTGGGAAATTTTTTTCTCATCATAGAAGAGTATAACCATTTAAACAAACAACCTGGGGAGACAGTGCATCATTTTTTAGCCAGGTTCAATAAGGTATACTATTCGATGCATGCTAAGATAAAGCCACCCCCAGGATTAGCTCTATGGCACTACCCATATGCATTTGACCCAGAGATGGAATTCCAGTTAAGAGAAAGGGACCCTGCAACCCTGTAAGAAACGAAAAATGTGGCAGTTGATGTGGAAGCCAACTTGATGAACAAAGAATAAAATTTAAAAGCAATGAAGAAGGACCAAATAGAAAAAGAGAAACTGATATCTTCAGAGATAAAGCTAGATATGTTGACAGACACGGTCAATGAAATGATGCATATGATTGGAAGGAAAGAGGAACTTGCTGTTCAGATACCTCATGTTCCATTAGTACCGGAAAAGACAAACATCAATGTACCCAAGGAGTTTGCAGCCCGTCCTGGACACCCTAAAAAATAAAATGATTGTTTCATGTACTCTATCCACAACACAACCAAAGATGAAGTCCAAAATCAGAAGGAGGCAGGGAAATCCTCAACAAAAATGTACATGATAGATGAAGTTGCATACAGAGGTACACATCTCGAATATGATTATCAAGAGGAAGACTATAAGGTTGAGGTTGAGGCTGATTATTTTAAGCAACCATCACTTCTTTCTTGGGAGGAACAAACTTAGTTATCACAATGCAAAGATGACAATCAAACTCTGCATGCTGAGCAAGGTTGTAAAGAGGAAAGTGGATGAAGTTGTTTAGTAAGTACAAAATGCCTCCCTCTATCTTTTTCCTCACTCTTAAGAGAGAATTACAAGTAAGTTGGAAATATGAAGGAGGAGGAGTGCTCTAATGAGTCAGTTGAGGAAAAAAGGGATGATACAAAACCTTTTTCAAATCCAGAAGTTCTCCCCCCGAGTCATCCTGAAATCACATAATCTGAAATAGAGGAGGAACCAATACATCTTGAGTCTTTACCTTTAGGTTTCAATTCATTTCAAATTATGAAATGGAATCTGGATCACCTTCTAGATGATAATCACACGAGAAGAGATCTCTCTCACTAATCATATGAGGAAATTAGGGATGATGAAATATCTATTTTAGATCCAGGGGTTCAACCCTTGATTTATTTTGAATGTCAAGTAGTAGATGAAATCATAGAGTCTGAAACAGATGATGGATTGATCCAGTTTGACTCTCTACCTTTGTGATTTAATGCATTTCAGATTATAAAAGGGAATTGGGATCACATTCTGGCTGATAGTTATAAGAGAAAACATGAGGTCTCAGAAGAACCAACACTACCATCTAAAGCACCACAAGACCCAATAGCATATGCGTTGGATGGTTTCTGCTTTCGAAGTCAATCTTCATGTGTTCATAATGCTCTCAAAACCTTCTATGATATGGATATGACTAGACAGTTTTCCCCATTGTTTGATTCAGTAGAAGTAGTGGCACAACACTCATCAGGTAGCATGAAAACATGTTCCGAGTTGATTGCAGACCAGGAGAGCACATCTGCAGTACGAAGGTATGAAGCTGAGTTGGCTGAGTCACAATACCCAGAAATAAATCAAGAGTATCTTGATCCAGTGGCTATCTATATGGAGGAATTGTTCTATACAAATCCTTCACATATTTCTGGCATGACAGTTGTTTTTCAAGTGTACCAAGAACCATGTAATTTAGATCATGCCTGGAATTTCTATCAAACACCATTGTTAGGTTTGTCTCTGAAAATGGTGAAGAGCAATGAAAGAACAAAGATATTAGAACATTTTCTTGACTGGTTGCACTGGTATTATTTTATTTTTTAGAAGGGTAGCCATTTCAGTAGAGTAGGGTAGGTAGGGGTGAAAATAAGCTCAACACTATGAGCATATTTCAAATTTTAGTTTTAGATTGATTTTCATTTTCAAATTAGTATGTTTCATAATTTAGTTTCAATGTAGTTCTGGTTTCACCATTCAAGTATTCAAGGTGCAAAAATATGTTCAGCTTGATGGATTGCAGTGGATAAGTTCAATTGTAGTTTCAGTTCAGATCTCAGTATGATAATAAGCTGGTTGGACAAGCATGTGGTCTATTTTTATCAGTCAAAGTCAGGAGGAACAACCAACTAGTTTCCAGTCACTAGGTTGCCTGACAAGTCAAGATACAATTTGTGGGATCAACCCAATGGATCAAGCTACTAGTCTACGAAGTTCTTGACACCTCCTGAAGGAGATGTCATCCCTAGCTAGAGCCACTATTTGAACCCAGTAATTTATAGTATCACAAGGTGATTGTGTACTTTCTCTTTGCAAAATTTTCATATTGTACATAGATGTCAATATTCAAATTCTTTTCCAAAAAAGATGAAGAGAAACAAAAGAAGAAGAAAAGAGGGTATTTAAAAAGGAGAAATGCAAAGTTCATGCTATAAATATGCTTCTTAAAAACTTCCTGATTGTTTCCTTTAATCAAACTGAAGAGTTCTAATTTTTCTCTAAAGGTCTGAAAAGGCATGATTTTTGTCAAGTTTGGGACCTTATGGTATGTTTCTATCCTAATTTCACGACCACATCACATATCTTCTAGCCGCGCCTCTTTGTTATTCCTCTTATCCTAAGTTTCACTTTTACTCCCTCGACTCTCATACCCTGAATCCACCTCACATCACCTATCCCAACCCATCCGCGTTCCATCTATGTTTCCCCACCTCCACATCTAACGGTGTTCAATGCATTTCACACCCCCCTTAGCCTTCAAACTTTAACCATGAGGGGGGGGGGTCTGAAATGAGAAGTTTCAACTCCGGGCCCTACTCCCACACGTCAACTCACAGTTATTTCGCACCCCCCTTTCACTATACCACATAACACCTTAGAACCCCTCCAAAAACCAACTCTAAGTTTTAGATAATGGACTGGAATAGCCAACCATTCCCCCCCTTAAAGGCTTTGCCTCTCATCACATGTCGCAAGTTTCAAAATATAAGTGCAAAGTTCATGATTTGATCTCCAAAGTACGATATACGACGGTGGTGGGGCCGACGTAATTCTAAGATGAAATCTAAAAGATTTATTTCAGGTCTGGGCGTATGAGTTTTGTGTGCCATTTTTTGAAGAAATAGGCTAAAACACGGCAGAACGACTCGGGTAGGACCCGACAAGGGGAAAAAGGTAGAGCGAGGCTGAACATCTCTGTAGCAAGGAAATAGACCGAGGAGGTCGAGTCAGGAAAAGGGAGTTCATGCAACACTGTTATGGTATACGAGCAGAAGAAGAAAAGGCAGTAGAACACATCAACACCATCACCAATTAACAAAAAGTGGCTAACACTGCACTATATTTGATTACCCATCACCATTTTTTACAACACACAGCTAGATGTCAGAGGCACCGTTGACTACCTCTTCGTGACCATCACAACCATATCCAAGATTATTGTTTTATCTCACGAAGAGCCATCAAATCGTTTGGATCTACGAAGAGCTACAAAGAATTAATTCTGGAAGCAGTGTTTTTGTCATAGATGTCTGATCAGGTCTTGCATGACACACTTGTTCATTTTCTGCTAAATTGTAATTAATGAAAGGTTGCCTAGTAAGGTAGGGAAATCGACTTAGTCTTTAGATAAATACTGCATGCCTTAACAGTATCAGGGGTTGGAAACTTGGACCCTTCTGGAACTTGAATTGTAAGAAATATTGGAGCATTGTAACTTTTTGAGGTGGGCATCAATAATAAGAGACTGTTCACAGGATTCTTGAGCTATGTTAATGGTGATGTTTTTCCTCTGTGTTAATCTTTCTCCTCTGTCTTTTCATACTTTGCATCAATTTATCTGATTTCAAAACAGAAAATTTAGATTAAGATTTTCTAAGAGAGCACCTTAATTCTATCTGTGTTTGTTATCTTAACGTTTTCCTCTAAGACCTTAATGCAGAATTCAGAGACGATTTTCTCTGCATTTAATTTTAACCTCAATCTCCTTCTCCCATATCATATTCACACTACTAGTGAGATCTAGTCTGCATGGTTAGCTTGCCCTATGAATGCCCTTGAAAATTTGATGCACATTTAGCCTTTTATGACTCCATAGCCCAATGGATTAGTCACATAGCTCCATCTATCCAAACACACTATCAATCAAACAAACAACCCTCATTGTTTCTATAACTAGACTAATATCAGCATTTATAATTATCAAGTTAAATCATAAAAATAGAGAGAGCCCTCTCTAAGTCTAGGAAGGCTAGGTCCTGGACTCCAAAGTGGTTTGATGTTGTCCTATGTCATTTTTTCTTGCCAATATTACAAATTACGAGGTGACAACACGAACGACAAATGTCTCAGGTTTTCCAGATCATCATTATCAATTTCTTGATCTATTTTTCCACAAGCTACTGCCTATCGGTAGCTCGATTCAGGTATCTGTCTTAAAGAAGGTTGTTCCACCGTCTCCACGGGCCCTGGTGAGAACATAATCCTTTTCATGTTCTGCAAGGTGTCTTTTAACTGTTGAGTGTCTTCCTCAAAGGAAAATATCTTTACAAACCTATATCCTAGTAATTCCCTATTATTGGTCTGTCTCTTTTTCTCTTCCATAAGATACCACACTTGTGGGATTGTGTCCAACAAGTGCACAAAGTTATGCACCCACAAGTATTTGGGATAGCCCTCCAGTTCCCATCGGTCTTCACAGTATTTTATATGGGCGTGGGGGTCTGAAGTTCCCCTATACCTTTTATCTAGTTGCGGTCCCGCTAATGCTTGGAATCTCATTCTCAAGGCCTTCGCCACCTATTCCCAACTGTGAAGGTAGTTGCGGTGGTTTCCTTACCACCTCTCCGAATTTGATTGCAGTGTGACATTCATTAGAGGAACTTTATGTTCCTTTGGGAAAATATCATCTACTTTATTGATAAAAGTATTGATAGTTCCATGCTAGTAAGAGTGGGATAGCCTCTTACCTCTGTCCCGATCTAGTTGAATATGTGAATGGCATCACAACTTCTGGTGTTGAATTCATACCCTCCTTGCTGCCAATCGTCCCACGCGACTTTGGACCCCACCTTGGAGCTCTGAACACTCCGCCAAATTATTGTCCCCTTTGATGTTGGGTTAATATAGTATTTTTTTTTTTTCCTACTGTCATCTAGTATAGTTGATCTAGGAGTCCTGCATCTTCTTTGGTGTCGACGGTTTTTGTGTACAAAGGCCCTTGATATGGATCTAATGGTTAAACCACTTTGACTTCTCCATCTTCAAATATCATTAGCTCCTTCTTTAAGTCAATGACCGCGTAGTTCTCAAATGCCCAGTCAATCCCCAACAAGGCTGGGTATGGATATTTGTCACCTATAATATCAATCACTTTGAAATCATTATAAGTCTTTACCCCTACCAAATCCACCTCAACATCTTCTAATATTCCCATTGGTACAATACAATACTGATTTTACATACATTACTATATGGGAGAGAATGCCAACTTAGGCTTGCGTAACGCCTCCCAGGTTTTTATTGGTAGTATATTTAAATCTGAACCTAAGCCTAGAATTGTGTCCCTTATTTGGAATCCCGCAACTTGTGCATTTATTCAAAATTCCTTTCTTGTCCATCTCTTGTTTCTTTTCACCCTTCTCACATGCCATTCTGGAAGATTAGAATTGAACGAGTTTATATGCTCCATTCCTCCTCTTACAACTGTCTTCAAATTATGTTTCAGTTGTTCCAACATTTGTACATCATTTACAATGCTCATAAATAGTTTGAACCATTCTTCTATTGGCATACATTTTATTTCAGCCTTTCCTCCCTCTTTCGCTGGCTGTATCTGCTGCAACTCTCTGTTCGGAGTCATAGGATTTCTTTGGTGATGCTGGTTTTATCAGTTTTAGTGGATCCATTTCTCTTGCATATTCTCACGTCTTCTTTCCTCCTATCGTGATTATGGCTACACTCGGTAAAGGCTATGCCTTAGAAAATCTCAGCTCTACATTGACCAAATTAGTGCCCTGCTTCTTATTTCTTTCTTCCGACATTTTTATTAATTCAGGACAGTATTCTGTGGCATGTGCATTTACTCTACACTGAGAGCACCATGGCCTTCTTGGTAATGGGAATTCCCTTGCAACATGGCCCTCTTGATCATAGTTGTAGCATCTCAGGGGCCCTCTTCCACTTGTCCTACCACCTCTCATTCCTGGCCCTCCTCGTCCCCGCGGAGCCTCGTTTACCCTGTAAGAGGTTCTGTCCAATCTATCAGCCAATGCATCCAAAGCTCTGCAATAGTCTATGTGATGGGTCTTTGAGGCAGATAACTCACAATATAAATTGTTTGGGACATTTGAGTACTTTTGTAGAATGGGACACAGTTGAGGGGGGTGGTCAAATCCTTTGCAGATCTCATAATATTCATTTGAAGTTGTATTCTGCTGGCTCAGGAAGCCATGGAAATGTGGTTGTCCAGGGTATAGTCCTTGCGTATTTACTTACATGACTCCTCCCACTAGCGGTGTCCCTTGTAGTCTTGCTAAGGCGACTCCTCCCACTTGCGGTGTCCCTTGCGGTCCTGCTGATGATGTTCCAATGATGGTTCCACACAACCTATGGCACTGGGAGACTAGATGTCCCTCTATTAAACAATGCGTGCACCATATATTAGGTCACGATGGCCGTGTTGGTTGCATATCCTTGAGTTTATCTATCAGACTCGTAATTTGGTGTTGTAGTCCCAGTATGGAAGGATCTTGGGTGGTTACCCCTCCCCTAAATTTTTGCGGGTACCCGACCATTGCTTCGATTTTTATTGCTTGTTCCAGTGCATCCTAGAGTGTATCAATCTTCTTTGTGTTAACGACATCCTCGTAAGAGGTAGAAGGGATTTGATGAACTAGTCATGTTGATGATTTGGATATATTGGGTAACTCAGTTTACCAATTTCATCCTTAAACCTTCTCATTAGGTCCCAAGTAGTCTCTCCTTCTCGTTGCTTAATCTCCCATAGCTCAGATAACCCTTGTTGGTCAGTCTGCGGTAATTTAAACTCTTGCACAAATTACCTATTAACGTCATCTACTGTTGGATTTTGGTGTACCTCAGACCATTTAATGAACCATCATACTGCTCTTTCCCAGAGCATAGTTTGTAATTCAATTATCTTAACAACACCCGGTGTTTGGCGAGCTCTCTAGATTGCTTTGCACAGATACCAATGTTGTTCTACATCATCGTTCCCTTTTCTTGAAAATTCAGGGTATCTGGTAAATGACCCTGCTGTTTCTATCTATGTAGGTGGAAGTAGTACAAACCCTCTAGTTCCTGGTTGAGAAATTCCTCTGCTAGAACTACTACTAGTGTTTACTTGCACTCTAGACTGAATGTTATGTATTCTTCTTAACCTTCACAACTTTATCAAAAAAATATCCGGTGGGTGGTAGAGTACTAGGGGAAGATTAGGACAAATGCTACTTGGAATTTGGGGAATAGGATTACCTTGTATTGAAGCCATCGGTACTTCTTGAAAAAATTGTTCCATCGCAACGTGCAACTCAACATCTGAATCATTCTTGGGGCTTGTGTCCTCCTCCTCTCCATTGGACCTCTTTCCCTTCTCCTTTTGGGATGGGCTCCTATGAACCTGTCTAAATTCTCGGGTGGACCCCTCCATTCCTATTGTTAGTGTGAATTCTAATTGCAAGCATATGAAAAAAGCTTGCTTTAGATGTGCATAAAAAACAACCCTAACATCAAATGTGGCTATCAATTTCCTTAGATCTGCAGTAGGTGATTATAATAAATGCTACAAAAATCCATATCTATACAGCTAAAGACATTAAACAAAAAAAATGAGCAAGAGTTTGCTCCATACATCCAATGGACAAGACAAGAATTTATAAACAATTTTTTGTATTACAACACCTGGGAAGGGAACATAGAAAGATGTTACCAGTCCCCCTCAATGGGATGAGTTCTTGTATGTCCTCAGTGCTTCAGATCCAAGATCTCTCTCTCTTGATGGTGTAGAAAACCCAGACAAAATGGAACTCAAAGGGAGCTCACAAACAAAAGTAGAAAAATATGACAATGATGGAGGATCAAAGTCAGACCAACAGTATAGATCAGGAGGTGATATCAAGGCAAAAAAAGGTAGTTAATGAATGGAAAACCCTTCTAGTTATAACAAAATATTGAGTTAGTCTAGATATTGGTGCATAATTAAAATATTATTAACCAAATCTAGATCCAACTTTTATGGAATATTTTATTATTTTTGTTGGAGGGAAAAGGAATTTAAATTTGGTCAAATCCCTTATTTTAGAAATAAGAAATAAATAAATGATTTATTTATTAATTTTAGAATGTAGTTAAAGAATAATTAAATAAATAATGATTTATTCAATTATTTATAAATGATTTAGTCAAATTTAACAAGGAATATTATTAAATAATGATTTGAATACTTATACCTAGAAAACAATAAGATAAATAATGATTTATCTAATTAATTTACCTGTTTTGGGTTAAATATGACCAGGAATATTAATGAAACAATGGTTTAGTTAATTATCCCTAGAGGAAAATCAAACAAATAAGGATTTATATAATTATTTCTCACGGGGTTTCGTGTTTAGACCAGAAATAACTTAATAAACTATGGCTTATTAAATTATTTCTCATAGTGAAAGCAATTTTACTATGGTAAAATCGGTCTTACATGGTGTACTTTAGTCCATATTATAGTAACAGGTTAGATGACCAAAAATTGGTGTAACACCTATGGGCCCTATCTCAACTCTGCTCTCCACTGTCATCTGCGATGCCTCTTCTCATCGGTGTACGTTATTATTTTGCTTATAGAACTCCCGTATTGCCCTCTCCCACCACTTCTTGATAATTTGCGCTCTCTGATATGCTTTAAGATATCTTAACTTGCTGGAAATTCCATCCTCCATTTCCCTTGTTACTCCTTTTCCACTTCCGTAGCATTTCTCCCTTAAGTCCTTACCCCAGTACTAGGGGTTTAGGCTTCCATATAAGGACTTGGGAAAGCCATTAGTCCCTCGTACACCATCAAATATTTAATCCACAAAGGAATTTATTTCAACAACTTTCCCCGCAACCCAGATTTAAAGATATCTTCTGCTTTAGAGAGGATTGATGACATTCAGTCTCAAATTCCACAATATACCCTTCTACTATGGACTGAACCCAAAAATTTATTGCACGTGTTAGATCAATATCTAGTCTATGTAGTGCTGTCAGATATACATACGCCCAATTTCAACGGGATTGACGTAATGCGCCAGATTTTTCTTTGACCTGGAGCCTTCGCAACCAATTATAGAGCTCCTCAGGAAAATTTCCCCAAAATATCTCATAAAAGTCGCTCACTGATTCAAAAAACAGGATCTGATATTTGATATTCCTTTCCTTTTGATGTCGGAGCTCAAATTTTTGTGATATGAACCGAGCTACATGGTTATCCCACCAACTTCATATTTCCCTCTCATAGATACTTGACACCATGATCTAGTTCTCTGATATAGTTTCAGGCCCCGACAATAGAACCATTTGTTGGCGAAAGAATGAATTTTGGGCAAGACCTAGGTTCGAGCTCAGAGGCCAACAAGATTCCATTTTAGTCTAGGACAACATCAGAATTTTCACCTTGCTCGAAGGAGAGCAAGGACTCTCACCCAAGGCGTGTCGTGACCTTACTGAGATAGGAGAACCAGAACCACAACATCAAAGTGAAGCTATCCCTATATTATCTAACATCAATATACTATGATTATGCATGGAACAACGTTTATGACATAACATTCAACGAAGGGATCAACCATATGGAATAACTTAAACAAAGATATCAGAATTTTTTTAAATAATCCCATAAAACACCATACATTATCAGACATTCATTCAATACACAAATCATGACCACATAAAGAATATCTATATTGTATTAGTCTTCCATTACAACATATTATATTCAGTATCAGAGTCTCCATAGAGCTCTGTTCACAACAAAACCACAAAAGAAACAACTGATCCCTTCCTTCTCTTCCTTCCTTATCTATTGTCTTCTACCAAAACTGACAGTCCTTGCTTCTTTTTCACTTTGTTGACTTGCTGCACTTCATCATTCCTCATTCTGTTCCGCACTTCACTCTGCTTCCTGGAGTCTTTCTTTATGTTTGTTGTCAGCTGTTCTTGCCAATTGTGCACTACCTGTCTGCACTCCACCACCTACCCAAAAACCATCTACAAACCACAATGACACTCTGCATCCCTCAATGGATTTTTGCGACTTGCTGCATCCACAACTGACAGTCTGCAACTCAAAACCGGTCTTATCCTCTTTCCAAAAACAAAGGCCCCAACACTGTTTATCATAATGATGGAAGGCTTGGGGAGGGTGATTGGTTTGACCAACAAAGAAGGATATATAAAGGGCCTTAAGCTACATGAGGAAGGTCAGACAACAACACATCAAAATTTCATTGACGACACCATGTTGCATGTTCTTCAAATCGTAAAGGAGGCTCATTCATTTAAAGTTATTCTAGACACCATGTTCGCTTTAGATATGGAATTCAATCAGTCTAAGTCTATAATTTTTTTATTTAACACTCACATTTCTATCAAGAGGAACTTAACAACTATCTTATGTTTCCAAAGAAAATCCCTCCCATAAAAGTACCTAGGGGTCCCCCTAATAATGCAAGTCTGGAAGAAGTACAATTGGGAGAAAGATATCTCCAACCTTGAAGACATGGTTAAATGATGGACGGTGAGGGCCTTGAACTTGGCTGGTCGGTTGGTCCTAAAAACTTGTGGTGCTTCAGGCTATCTTAGGTTATATGTTATGTATCCTATCTTTGTCTAAGGGAGTGCTCCAAAATATCAAGGAGGTCCAAAGGAAATTCCTATGGAGAGGGTAATAGGAAAAACGAAAATGGGCACTTGTGGCTTGGAATACTGTGTCTAAATTGAAAAATGTAGGAAGCCTCAGTCATCAAGATCCAGAGATAACCAATAGAAAAATAGAGCCAAATTGTGGTGGAGATGGTTAAAAGGGGGGGTTAACACCATAGGCGAAACTGTGGAAAGCAAAATATGCCCCTAATTGTGAAACAAAATATGCCTCTAATTCTCAAACAAAATACCTAGTTAGGCTCTCAAGTTCAATCCATGGGTCAACTATTTGGAATTTGACATGGAACAACAAAGACATCATACAAAAACATTGCTTCTAGAAAATAAGAAATGGAAAATTAGCCCCATTTTAGGAGGATGCTTAGAAGCAACAACTGAAGTTAAACAAAGAGGAATGGCGACCCTTCCAATTAAGTATGGAAAACTAGGGGTACAAGGAAGTCCACCAATTTTGGGCTTAGTGACTTGAGAAAAAAAAATGGAGATGATGGAATTTGAACATATTTCAATAGATGGCCCTGAGTGTCTCAACCACTCATAATTTAACAGTGGAGCTAAGAAATAGACGAATTTTGTTTAATAACTACCAATACCAACTTAGGCGGGGGAAAAGAAAGGAGGGGGGTTCAACCTAAAGGAATCCAAGGGGTATCTCAGTGCGAAACATAATGCTTAAAATGACCCATCATGGAGAAAAGTCTGGATGGCTCCACACTGGCCAAAAAATAAATAAATTATGTGGCTTATTTCACACAAAAAGGTTCTAACCTAGGATAATCTAGTAAAACTAGGATTTACAAGTGCATCTTGGTGTTGTCTCTGTGAGAAAGCAACAGAAAACCTTAACCACCTTCTAAACACCTACAACTACACATAGACCCTATGGGAATGGCTAACCCTCATCTTTCGACAAACTGATCGAAACATGGAAAGCATATAAGAAACTATAAAGAAATGATAGCTGTAGTATTCTAAAACCAAGGTGGTGAATATGACCTGGAATTTAATTCCGAGATTCATCCTTTGGGAAGTATGGAAGGAGTGAAACTGATGCATATTCCATGATAAGAAGCTTCCCATTGAAAACTTGGTGGAGGAAATAAGCCATTAGCTTAAGGAGACAGTTATTGGTAGAGGAAATCAAACCTCAGAGGAACAACCTTCCCCCAAGGAAGCGTGAATTCTAAATATTTTTGATATTGAATACATGAGTGGTCTGAACCATTGACCTAGAGAGTGCCATATCTAGCTTGGCTTCATGATGTGGCTGCCTCCCCCTAATGGTTTCCTTAAACTAAACTTTTACAGGGCGTCCAAATTAAATCCAAGCAAGGTAGGGGTTGTAGGGGTCATTCGAGAATGGACAAGAAAAATCCGCAAACTATACTTCATAAATATGGGACAAGACTCAAAAAATGCAACAAAATTCCAGGCCCTTGAGCATGGTTTGGAAACGATGATTCAAGAAGGAATGATGAATGTGATATTCGAAGGGGACTTTGTGCTAGCCATCCAAGAGGAACGTTGATTGCAATGTGGCACACACTTGAGAAAAGTAATGAAGAACTGATGCCTTGCCCAGTTAATACAACAGATTCAGAATCATATGTAGGTGTTGAAAACTATTGAGTTCACCTTAATTCGTCACTCTACTGATGAGTTGGTAGATAGGGTAGAAAACGTAGGGGTTGAGAGAATCCGATCACTTACTGAGGTGACGTGGGAGGAACTATCTGAGTTTCAGTTGAAGGAGGATTTCCCAAGGCTAGAAGAGTGAGACTACTCCACATCAGGAAAGTGGGTTGATAGAGAAGGGGTGGGCCTTGATCATGTTAGCGACCCACCTGGTGATGCGAATGAATAACCGTCATGATGTAAAGACAGGTAGTGATTAGTTGGGAAACGAGAAGGGGTACATGTTTACAACACACAAAAGTGGTGACGTTTGATGATGGGATGGAGGGGAGTTCCACCTTAAACGATCATTTGTTAGATCACCTCATTAATTAGAGAGGGCAACGAGAAGAGTGGAGAAGTACGACATCCAGAGGAGAGGTGTACTGGAGCTGGGCATTGAAAATTATGATTTTATATAAACCAATTGAAGGGGCTAATGAGATGGAAGCTAGCCACAGTCTCACACGATTGTACTGTAACATCGGTGACATGACGGAGTTACTAAAAATAGAAAAGGAAGGCACTCAAAAGTTGGGGAAGCATGTCCTGTCTAGGATGTTTCCTTTAAATGAAAGGTCAGGTCGGGGAGTAGGATTTGTAGAGATAAATCTAAAAGCTAGAAGGTGGTGTGACTATGAGGGGGAGTTAGTTATTTTAGAAAAATAAATTAAGGTTTCAGTGAGTGAAATGGAAAAGGGTCACAACGTTGGGGGCTGGTCATGGGGTAAACCTCGCTCGTATGCATAAGGTTAGAGGTTGTTAAAAGGATGCAGATGGAGGATGCAACAAGGGTGGATAAGATAAATTATCAATCAAATTTCCTGCAAAAAGGGAAGGATAATAGAAATATGAGAGAATGAGGTCAGAAGACAACACATGGCTGTCCTGGATAACCAAATTGAGGAGGAAGTAGACTAGATAATTGGCACTGGGAAATCCTAAACTTGGATGATGGTGGACCATAAAACCTTGGAGATGGTGTGGCATGTAAAAGCTCTAGTTGGAAATATGCAAGTGAAGGAAACTAAGGAGAGAACGAGGAGGAATATTGAGACTCAACTCCAGTTGAAGGCGATTGACCAGAGACTGAGAGATATTAAGGAGGTTCTCAAGCACATTCTGAATATATAATGACTGCAGGATGATAAGATTGGAGACATGAACAAGATGTTTTCCATATACTTGAAATGCATCCATAATTTGGAAATTTTGTTGGGGGAAGAGCAAGGGGATCCAACCTGTTTGAGAAAATATTATGTTAGAGAGGTTAGCGGTGCAGGTGGTCATCAACATGCGACTCAAGGAGCAAGGGTGGAATCGACAACAACTCCAAGTGCTAGAGCAACCCTTATGACTAATACAGGTGCGGGGGTAGCAACGACAACAAATGTTGTTAAATTACTGTGGCATTGACCACTTTTTTGTTTTGTTTTATTGCATGGCTTTCCTAGGTAGGATAGTAGTTATTTTTTTAAATTCAGGTCTATATATCCAAAATGCGCAGACAAAACGATAGACAGACTAATAATTAGCAGCAGACCAATAATTAGCACTAGTAGGAAAGGTCATTTTGTTAAACTATATAAGGGATACCAGAGATAGAAAAACCTTATAGCATGCCTAGTTAAATGCGTGGTTATTTTTATGTAGTTGATCTGGTTTCCAATCTCGCATGCCAGTTGCTTTTTTGTACTCTATGTTTATTTCGTAATATAAGGATTCTCTACTAACTTACCACAAAAAAAAACTTGTGAATAAATAATAAAGCATCTTCCTATAATGAAAGAAATTCACATCCTTCTAATAAATATCCTTTTTACAAAGTTTCTAAAAGTTAAAAATAGTATCAAATGCCTTTATCTACATTATAATATTGTCCTTAATATATTGCCATGAATTTAGGCTTCTAACACATATTGCAACATAATTTTACTCTATAATTTATATAATAAACTTTGTATCAACATAAATAATTTTTTTTTAATGACCAACATTCTTTTCATGTTTCATTATATTTTAGAAACTATTTTAAATCAATTTATATAACCAATTTTTTTTCAATATAAACGAAATGTTGATTAGAGCTTCTGGAATCCTGTATATTAAGTTCGAAAGACCCAACTTTTGGGTGAACACTTCACCCATCTTCAAGGCACAAAGGTTTTTCAGAGGATAAGAAGAGTGTTAGACCACAATATATATAGCTAACGGGAAATTAGCCGTTAGAAAATTAGAGATTTAAGGGAGTTTTTTAGATGATAATAAGAGTGTTGGACTAGAATATATATAGCGAATGAGAAATTAGTCGTTAGAAAATTAGAGATTTAAGGATACAATAATAATAATTGACTCAAAGCAATTAGGAATTTAAATCAAATTGATTAAATTAAGTTAAGATTAAATGAATAATTAAAATTAAATTATTATTAAGGTGAATTAATAATCAATTAATTGAAATTAAAGATTTTTATAATTAAAGTAAAAAATAAATAATTTAAATTAAATTTAAAGATAAATTCTCAAGGGAAAAATTGAATTGAAACAAATTAACTTTAAGAATTGAATTTAGAGAGATATCCATAAAAAATATTATTTATATTTATTTAATTGATTTTATATTTTTAAATATATGAATTTATTAATATAGTCCTATTATTATGTTGCAATTTCAGTATTAAATTATCTTACAATATAATAGGATTACATATTTAAATTTATAGGAAGAGGAGAGGCCATAAAATAAGAGTCATTTACATGGATCAAGAAAAAGAGAAATTTAAATTATTACAGATTCAATTTGAGGAGGATTTTTATAGATTGAAATAAATATTAGGGTTATTGATAAGAGAAGAGATAATAAAAGGTGAAACACAAAAGAAGAAGCTAGGAAAGATTAGAATTACATAGAATGCCTTTAGATGAAAGAAAGTGCATGGTGGGCTTCCACGACAATCAATTAATTTTAAAATTGGGTTTTAAATACAATTAAATAATTTCCTTGACCTTTCATTTTTATTATTTGATTATCTATTTTAAAATTTAAAATTTTATATTTGAATTCTTCTATTTTTTTTCACAAAGAAAAAATTCGTAATTTTATTTATGAGAAAACAAAATTACATGTTGTATGAGCTGGTATATGTCCAAAGACATTCAAGTTGCCGCAAATAAAAAAGAAAAGGTGATACAATTAGGATTTTCTCCCCTTCTTCTTTTCAACCTTACGCCAAGCACCAAGTGTTGGCGTGGTCTCAATAAGGACAAGCTGATTTTCTTCCGCTTGTGCTCCATTATCCTTTTCAGAGTCTGATGTGTCTGATGTATGTGTTCTTTTATATCCCCCACTGTCTAGTGCTCCAGGTACCATATCCTGCTGAGTCTTTGTGGTGGTGTCGAGAGGATCTTGCATTTCCTGTTCTTGTGTGCCCAAAGAGGTATCTGTTTGTTGATTCTCATGTGGTGATGGTTCCTCCTCTTCTTCCTGTAGATCTGGCCCTTCAGAGGGAAATTACCAACCTTTAGCAGCTTTGCCTGTTTTCTTCTTTTTTCTATTATCCCTTTTGGCTGCTGGGCATGAGTTTTGTAGGTGTCCCGTGCACCTGCATATTTGGCATCTGAAGGCCGTGTTCTCATAATCTAAATGCTGTGTCCATCTCTGTTGTTTGTTGTTCAACATAATGGACTCTGGGAGTCCTTTGCTCAAATCAACCTCCACACAGATTCGTGCGAAGGTGAATATGCGCTCCTCTAGGCGTTGAGTGTCTGTTTTAATGTATCTACCAAGGGTGTTTCCAATGCAACCAAGAACATTTTCATTCCAAAAATGTAGCGGGAGATTGTAGAGCCTTACCCAGACTGGCATTTTGGTCACCTCCATGGTGTTGGCATCAAAATTTGGGAACCATGGTGTAATGAAGAGTCCTGTGGAGCCCTAGAACCATGGTCCCTGGCTGATAATGGCATCTTTGACCTCAGTAGATGAAAATTTGACAATGACGAACCCCTTGGAACATAGGTGTATTTCACATTCTATGGTCCAATTTGTAAAAATCCAATGGAACAACTCCATTGGTTTGGGCCAGAAGCAGTTGAATCTGCCTATAATTGCTTGGGATTCGTAGGCAGTTCTATGCATATCAATATCTAGACTGTCTATATTTATTTCAGGCATGCTGTCCTGCAGTTCTACAATGTATGGCTTGGGGGAGCATTCTGCAGGGGAAACAGGTACTGTGGAATTGTTTTTGTCCCCCTGTAAGACATTCCTGTATGAACCTTTTGTGTTTACCATTTTGGATGCACCTGCTCCCATGGAGGATCCATGTGCTCTGTTTTGGCCCATCATTCCACCCCTCAGTCTAAGGTTGAGGCAGATAGAAGACCTAGTTACAATGGCGTAGTCTTTAAGAGTGCAATGGTCAGCTAAAGCTTTCCCCCCAAAAATCAATGAATGTGAATGAAATGGGTACCCCGCAACAGACTGGATTTCTTCCTTTAGATGTAGTATAGAGTCTGTTGTTCGTATCCATAGAATAATGCTATTACCTATAGGAGGCTTAATGAAAACTTGATATGGTTTCGAGCCTACCTGAGGGTCGATGTTGCAGATATGCTGGCTACATTTTTTTTCTATAGGCACATCATTCATGGCGTGGGCCTGTGCTTGGCTAGGAAAGTTCGAGGACTGCCATAGAGTCCGCTTAAGGTCGGTAGTCCCATTAACTGCTGCATTGGAGAAGATAGCAGGCCCTTGCAGTTTCTGTTTTGTCTGCAACTGTGGTGGCCATAAGGCAGTTAACCCAAAACAGAGATGACCCGAAGCCCAATAGCAACCCACCATCGAGGCCCAGGGCGTGGATGAGAAGGCCGGCTAGCAAAAATAATAGTCAACCAGTATCCGCTCCCAATAGCAGTGAAAGACTGAAGTCCCAACGTGAGCAACCAACAAAAAAAACAGAGTATTGCGCCCACTGGCACCATGAGAGGTGCAACAGAGCACATACCCCGGCGATGGTTCATCACCATGTCCACCAAAAAACAAATAGCGTTCTCTGGGTCTTATTCCACGCCCCGCTATTGCATTTGATAGAATGGTCAGGTAACAGTGCCCATTCCTGTTGGTTCTGCAGGGTATCCATGAATCTATAACACTGTGTCCCATTCCATGGAAGCGCCGCCAATGCATCGATCTCCAACCGGCGGCAGCGGCGATGGAGGACTGTAACCCTAGATCGAAGGAAATTTTGCCCGCGCGCACCATTTTTTCCCATTTGAATTCTTCTATTATTTATTTAATCATTAAATTTATCCTCTAACAACCAGTTATTGATTATTAATTCACCTTACTATTAATTTAATTTAAATTATTCATTTAATTTTTATTTAATTTAATCAATTTAATTTAAATTCCTAATTGCTTTTGACTCAATTATTATCATGGTACCCTTAAATCTCTATTTTTTTAATGGTTAGTTTCCCGTTAGCTATATATAATTTGGTCCATCACTCCTTATCATAAAAAAAAGCTCTCTGTCCTGAAGATGAGTGAAGTCTTCACTCAAAAAATTAAGCCTTTATGGCCAAAAATGGCCCCGGTAATTTTTTTTTTATAAATCTTGCAGTAGTAGTGTTTGAATCATGTTTTTGATGGTGGAAATGAACTTAGCACCATAAAAAACCTTTAGGGCACTCAAAATATTATAGTTTGATAGCTATAACCTGGATTTACAAAAATCACTACAAGATTTTCTTAAAATCTTACCAGAATTTCCATGATTTTCAGAGAAAAAAGTAGTCTAATTAAATTGAGACATTAGGAAAGCATGCCTTTACGTCCAATCTTATATCCAAAAACATTATGTTTTAATTTTTTAACCATCATTTCAAAATTAATTTATTAAGATAATAAAACAAAATTTCCCGTACAATGTATGCAATTTTTTTTTGCATATTCCATGATAATAAGATGGTTAGTGTGGAACATAAGTAATGCTAATAACATCAGGATAGGATTTGATCCTTTCATATGTCGAATATATTTTTCCAGATTATCAGATGGCCTCATTGACTAGCTAAGTGAAGAAGGCGCAACAAGGCTCAATCATGCATTCATTCCAGGTCTTGAAATCTACTTCAATGGTAGATGGAAGACCTCAGTGGACTTGGTGCTGTAGGGTAATCTGGAATTCAATTGGGAAGGCTTCATTCAAAAATGATCTTAGAGTGGTTTCATTCCCAACCAAAAAAAGGATATCTACCATTTTCTGGCAAAAGAACCCAGTAACAGGTCAAATTTCTGCCAAGTTGGCCTATGCTGCAATATCAGCAGAGCATACCATTTCTCAGGCCAAATGGTAGAGTCAGAAAATATGGGGTTGGAACATTCTTCCAAAACTGAAATGCTTCACTTGGTTGGTGCTGGAAAATATAATTATAATGTGGGACAACCTTGTTTGATGTGGGTTCATGGGACCAAATGCTTGTGTTCTTATAGAGAGGGCCTGAAACTTTTGTCATCTATTTTTTCAATGTGATTTCATAGTTTCTATGTGGGAGGAAGTCCTTATTGTTGGAATTAATGGAGAAAGTCATAATTAGATTATTTTTATGATGATGATAGGATTGAGATGATAAGATTAGATCTCAAGTCCTAATATCTCGGGAGTGGTTGAAACCATCCCGTTAGTGTAAAAGCCTATATAATTAAGGCTCATCTAATTCAATGTAGTATATTGTGTATGAGTGTGCACACTCTCCAGGTTCTTACCTGGATAGCCATTTAGCTTATATTCATATTTTATCATGGTATTGGAGCACAAGGTGAGAGGCCTGTGTGTTGTTTGGTTAAGCCCTTGAAAGCTGAGAAGAAGTGTTGAGAACATGCTGAGCTTCTCTTTACTAAGTGCGAACATTTGATCCCAATCAGATTCAGGTTGTTGGAAATTGTGCACATGCGGATGCTGTGCCCCACCGTAATCCTCGCATAAGGATCCGAGCTTCAAATCGAAGCTGTGTGTAGAGATCTATGTGAGTGAAGTTTAAATTCATCCGTTGACACCTTGGAAGGAAGCAGAAGGGCGTGTTGGAAATGCACCAGTGACTCTCACTGTCTACGTGGAGAGGAGCTCTGGCATGAGCTCAACGCTGCTTCTATAAACACAGGAGATACACTGCTTTTGTAACTTCCGTATTGGTCTTTCCAAAAGGAAAGACGACCTATTGCAACGCTGTAATGCATTGGCTTAACTTCTCTTTGCGCACCTTCATCGAAGCACTCAGAGCACTCGTAGAAGCTTCCGTTCTGTTTTTTTTTTAAGTCGCATTAGAAAGCCCGACCTTGATCGTTTGAGGTACACAGGCACTTCATTGATTTCTTCAATATGAGTTAAGAATAATCTTCCCTTAAGTGAAACATTTTTTACATTAAGTGAACTTCACTTCAAAGGAATTTTTTAATATATGCATTTTTTAAAAAGAACATGAATTCTTTTTTTATAAAGGGAAATTTTCATGATTATTTTATGGGTGGAGATTTTTAATGAAGTTCTTAAAAAGAGTTTTTTGAAAAACTCTTTCAAAGAGCTCTTTCAATTAAAGAGTGTTCTTCCTTTACGTAAAATATTTTTCCGAGTAGATCAGTGTTTTCATGAGCAGGTGCATGGATCGCAGTGGTTTTTTTTATTTTGTTTGAGTAGCATTCTCGTGTTGAGCTTGTTGCATAAGGTTGTTTGGGCTGCATAAGGTTGTTTGAGTCTCGACGGTGGAAGTAGCAGTAGAGTGGGGGAGATCCGAGTGCCTGAGGTGATTAATTGATTTTCTATGTTCTTTCAGAAATATGTGTTATATGAGAAATTTTTAATTACATGCATCAGAATTAGACATTGATAAAGTTTCCAGCTTGTTGAGAGGTCGTTTGTTGCTTGTCGCAAGAGTCGAACACACTAAGACCTGTGTGGCATAGAAGCCACAATCTACAAGGTTCTACTGTTGAAGAGCTGCCAAAGGGAGGTTTCCCGCCTACGTGATAATGGGGTTGTTGGAGCTCGTTAGAGGACCAAGTGGAGTCGAAATCTATAAACAAGATAAAACGTGAAAAGCTGGACTTTAAAAACATGTCTATATTTTTAGATATTTTTGATTCTGATGACGATGATGATGATATTTTCATGTGGACATTTGGAGGCATTAGCTTGGGTGGTATTTTTAAGTCTGAAAAAGTTTTAGAAAAACAATGTGGTTCTGTTGATGACCACCAGAAACAAGAGGCACAATCTGTTGTGCAAGATCCTGAAATTCAAGAGTCATGAGTTGATCTTCAGGAAGGATGTAAAGAGGAACAAAGTGTTGAAGACCAATTCGACAAGCCACATGAAGTTGATTGTGAAGACATGGCAGAAGAAGGTAGAGCTAGAAAGAATGTAAATTGTGATGATCTCATGAATATTTCTATGTGTGCAGATGTTAACAACAACAAGGAAGAAGCAACGAAGTTTGAAGAAGAATTGAAGTTTCTTGAAGCATGGTTTGAAACACCATGTCTTTATGAAGCCAACACAGAAGTTGCATCCATAAATGTCAAAGACAACATTATCGCTGACATTCAGATGGTCGACACCAGAAATACTGAGAGGGAAAATTCTCCTATCCAGCCTGTCACAATTTTGAGAAGGGCGAGAATAAGAATTATAGCTTTCCATCACTGGGGAAGAAATGAGGTGCAAATACATCACTACCTGACGGCGAGGAAAGTGAAGATGAAGCCTCGAATCAGAATGAACAAGTATGGAGTCACAAGCATAAAGACAAAAATGAAAACTCTGTTACCAAGTTTTTCATGTTTTTTATTGTAAGCCTAGCTGAGACTAGACCAGCAGGTGTATGTTATTGTTCAGTACCCTTTCTCCATTAAGGGGGAGTGTTGGAATTAATGGAGAAAGTCATAATTAGATTATTGTTATGATGATGATAGAATTGAAATGCTAAGATTAGATCTCAAGTCCTAATATCTCGGGAGTGGTTGAAAGTATCCCGTTAGTGTGAAAGCCTATATAATTAAGGCTCATCTGATTCAATGTAGTAGATTGTGTATGAGTATGTACACTCTCCAGGTTCTCACCTAGAGAGCCATTTAGCTTATATTCATATTTTATCACTTATAAGCCTCATCGTATGAGATTTAGGTCCATTAAGTTACTTGGAGAAGTGTATATTCCTTAGTTACACGGGAACGGTTCCCGACATGTAGAGAACCCGTTCCAGCGGTTCCGCGTTCCTAGGAGCTTTGGAACGGGACCGAAACGTTTCTTTTTCTTAAGGAACGACAATTGGAATGTGGACACGTTTCTGGCACGGGGAAGGGTTTGATATGGTAACGTGGGAGCGGGGATTTCAACTTTCCTAGCTTATTATGTTTTGGACTCGATCAAACACTCATTAAGCACTTAGCTCTCACAGTCCATATATTCATTTTCCAATGCCCAAGTATAATGGATTGCAAATTTGATTGTAAATAGTTTCCCATTAAAACTGTTCATGGAAATGGAAAGGCTAACCATGTCATGAGCTCCGGCCCCAATATCGGAACCCCTCACTCATCCCTCCTCGAGTTCAATCTCCATTGACACCCAATTCAACAGAAAATGAAATGTTATTATGTGAATTGTGCAAACCTTCATATTTTGTTGGTGTTATAAAGGGCGGGTGAGGACAGATGCATTGAGATCCTGGCGGTGGTCTTCTTGGCGCCCAAATTAGCTGCACTGCTGCCTGCCCACAGTTTTCTTTCTTAGCCGACTAAGTTCCATGGAGACAGTCGTTTTTGTGTTTCTTTCTTTGTTTTTTCTTTTGTAGAATAATAAAAAAGCCGACATTAACTCACTTTCATAGTGTGTTAGAGAGAATGATATATACGGTAAGTATATTATCCACATCAAAGAATCTGTTTTATAATAAATATAGCAACATTAATATAGTAAAACATTATCCATATTTAATATATATCATCGATCGTATATTAATCTAGCGATATTACTTTAACACTTGTAGTCCTAACATATTTGGTTACGTTTAAAATTGTTAAATAATTAAAACTTTAAATTATAATTTTTTTTTTTTTTATTATATAAAATTGACGTTCTCAATCAGCAGTTTCTTATAAATTTTGGAGAAACTTCTAACCGTTCCCGACACCGGTACCCAAGTTTCCAACGTCCCAAGTTTTTTGGGACATAGATATATTCTGTTGGGACCAAAACATGAGAATCACAAATCCCTCCCTGTTTTCGTGGCTTGGGGCATTTGAAAATGAAAAAACAAACTAATTTTTGAAAATAAACCATGCAACATCTCCAGAATCTTACCACAAATTCTTGGTTTTTTCCTTTCACAGAGTCTGAAGAAACTTAGAGCCCAGTGCTTTATTGCTAATCAAATGGCTTTCTCCGTGGATAGATCTGGTTTCTTTGATGGAACACAACAACTCAGTTTGCACTGGAGGAGCTATTATATACTTCTCCAGAAATTTGGAATTTATTTGAAATTTCAAATTTATTTGAATATGGAGACAGGCTCCAACAAAAAAGGAAAATTAGTTGCCTGTTATTCTATGCTCCTGGTAGCTACCTCCATTAAAGTGGTTTTTTTTCATGTTTAAGGAGACTCTCAGTGCGTGACAAGATAGCTAAAAGGGAGCCAACAGCTTAAACAACTTAATGCGACTGATCTTCTCTATTGGAAGGAGAGGATTAACTTACTGAAATATCATTTTCAGCTCCTCTCTATCTAACATGTCCATAGAGAGCTGTATTTTCTGGCATATGCTTTATCCAAGAGAGGTCTTCAGGAAGTTGAAGGTTTAATTATAATGGACAAATTCCAGGATAACCAGTTTCAATGGAGAAAGCATTTTCCGGTTCCGTCCAACCATCAATTCCCACCTCTATAAGTCGCTCAATTTTTTTGTAATATGCTCATATCTTTGTGTCCAACTTTTAGTCTTAATCTGTTTGGTAGTTTTTATCTCTATGTGGATGTCTATATCAATTTATGATTATGTCCTGCTTACTTCTGTTTTTAAAGAATGAAAATCCTCATGTAGCTGATGTTTATGTAGGTTGTAATTCTGGGTACATTTTCAGTTTTGGATGGGAAAAATGTCAATAGTTAAAAATGTCAATAGTTTCTCCTTGTTACTGTACCCATTTTCATGTTGGGGATGTAAATGATGATCTCCAATGACTATACTTCTTCTTTCTTAATAGAAAGAACGACCTTTTCTTTTCTTGAAAATCAAATTCCTTTTCATATTTCTAATATATATATATATATATATATATATATATATTTGAATAAGCTTAATCTATTAATATACAAAAATACATTACATGGAGGCCGAGGCCTCAGAAATTTTGGCTCGAGAGATGGGAATTCTAGTACAACCATGACATTTTGTCAAAATAGCAACACACAGTGCCGAGAGACAGTTACTACAATGAAGCACAAACAGGAATCTCAGCAAAAAAAAGCCGCCCTCATAGGGGAAACCGGCCGGAGAACCCCAACAACACATCAACCCACAACATTTAGCTCCAGAATTGTAAACATGATCGATCTTATACATGATAATCTACTGCCCATGAAGGGGAAACCGGCAATCAAAAGAGCAGTAGAAGTAAAACCATCTAAACTGAGTCAGCATACGATTACCAGAGTTGAGCCTGGCACAACGAGCAGCCAAAAACAAGCAAGAAAGCAGAAAGGCCATTAATTACCTTGAGAGGAAGGAGGAGACTCGACCACAGGGCAGGCGTAGGCGTCGGGTTCATCCTCAGCCTGCACATCAACATTATCACTCGAAGCATCCTGTTTGGTAGCATCCGCCCCCTCCTTGACAACAGGAGCAGTGAACAACCTCTCTTGAAGTCGCCCGCTCCAAAATCCATGAAGGGGTCCTGCGAGGAGCTGCCCTCAACCATCTTCCGCTTCTGACCTTCTTTAGAAGGAGAACAGGGCCTATCGGTCGTCAATTGCGCTGGAAGAGAGTCGGTGAGCTCGGCAATCGAATCAGGCTGCTCTTCTTTGAAATCAATGGTGATGGTGGCCGTGACAATAGGCATGTTAAGCAAGTAGGGGAAGTGGAACTGAGTCCTGTGCTGCTGACCCAGGAGGAGACCGGAGAGGCCTCTTGCGGGTAGAGCAGTCCCTCTCCCCGCCAAAGAGCTCCGCCCGCTGTGTGTCTCAGGATAACGACCCCGCATGGAATCAGACGGCGAAGAAGAGGAGCTAGGCGAGGAGGGAGGAGGGTGTCGGGATGGACCACCACGGCTCGAGCCTCGTCTGCTTCTCATCCTATGGCGCAAACGAGGCATGGTATGTGGGTGAGTAGAGCTGAGCTTGAAAGAACAGGAAGCCGAGGGTAGGGTCAGAGCAGGCGAGCCACAAATGAGGACTGAAGGCAGATAAGAATCGATCTCCACAGGGATAGAAACAGAGCGAATGCCGAAACTCTGAGTGCAAAAGGAGCTCTGCGAGAAGTGCATACTAGGAGCAAGGTTTATACAACAGGAAAGCGAGCACCTGCGTCCAGTATTGGTCTGAGAGCTTGGCTCAGAGACCACCGAGGAGCAGTAGGAACGAAAGGGAAGCATAGCCGGTCTTAAGCGTCCCGGAGAAGCCATATCTCTGTGGAGCGAGCGTGAGTCTGGGCAAATGTGTAGCGTAAATGCCCCAGACGGCGTAGTGTTAATGCTATTAATGGCATGGAGGACGCAGAGTAGGGTGGCGGTGGTAAAACCCCACGCGCCAGCCCACCACCCTTGCCACCTTTCAGAGATGCTGGCCACCCGCATCTGAGATTCATATTTCTAATATTATCTATATCATACATTTGAATTGTTAAGATGATTCATGTTTTCTTTGCTAGGTTGCGTTGAATACTACAATCATTTTTTTATTTATAAAAAGAAATATAAGATGATTCAGGTTTCCTTTCCTAAGTTGCTCAATACCATTTCAATCTTGACATGTGAAACATTAACATAAACATAACGCAATTTCAATCTTGACATGTGAAGCTTTAACATAAACATAAGACTATTTTGTTTAGGAAAATATTTGCACGGAACTTGCAATTAATTTTTTTAGTTTTATGTTAAAATTCACTTTCTATTCTTATTTTTTATTATTTACTTATGTGTAAATTTAACAACCTTTATCCTAAAACATAGGACTATTTAGTTTACGAAAGTATTAGCAGGGACATGCAAACTTTATCCATTTATCTTTTCAAATTACTAATTACTAGCAATTTTCCTAAAAGTGCAAAGATACACTGAAGGTAGTTCACTTGGTTAAGACTTGGGAAGATTTGTCTTTCATTGTTCTGCTTGAAGTAGCAATTTTGCCTTGTGGTTATGCATACAATATCCTAAATAAATTATCACCAAAATATGTCAATTGTGGGCGTCCCAAAATTTACTATTTTACTAAAATTAGTATGAATTTACTAATTTCTAAAATTTTCAGATATTGAATTTTAGAATTTTTTTTTTTTTTTTCGGTATCGAATTGAATCCGAATCCGAATTCAAACTTGGTAAGTATGCTTAAATATACATGAGAGACAAATTATAAATGAATCAAATGCTGCTTGACCTGTCCAACACCATAAATTTAATTCAAACTTGGTAAGTATGCTTAAATATACATCAGAGACAAATTATAAATGAATCAACCGCTGCTTGACCTGTCCAACACCATAAATTTACATGGAATGCAAATGATACTTGAATCAATGGGTGCTTGTTATGCACTAGTTAATTTATTTATGTTTGGGAGGTTAAATTTGAAAATTTTGCTAAAATTGCATATAAATTTATGAATTTTACATGTTTAAATATTTTGTAATTGTAAATAAATTTATTTATGTATTTAAAAATAATATAGGTATATTAACATATTTAAAAAAAAATTCTAATCAAATTCTTAAAAAATTCCAAATCTTAAAATAATTAACTTTAATTTATATGATGTATGTAAATAGTTATTTTAATTTATATAATTGAACTAATTTTATAACTTTTACAATGAATACTATGCAGCCTCATACATAGTGTAAACGCATTTTAAAATTGTAGGGTTTGTTTTCAAATTTACTATGGAATGTGAGGGACAACATTGCAGATAAAGGCAATAGAGCACTGAAGACTACTGATTACTCGCGATATCATTTCGCCCTCTATACTCAATACCCTCAATGTAGCCTACATTCATCAATCGCCCTCTATACTCAATACCCTCAATGTAGCCTACATAGCCTACATTCATCAATCGCTGAAGAAGGAAAACACAACCATGTGATCTAGTAACTTTAATTTTAGTGGTTGTCTAGCAATTTGTCCACTTTTCCAGTGTGTCTGGTTATTTGGATATGACCCACTATTGCCTTCAATAGTTCAACAAATTATAAATAAAATCTGATTTCCATTTGTGCTGCTTGGAGAAACCAGTCAATGAAGTATGTTTGATGATTCTATATTCTAGTACCGGGAACGCTCAACTCTATCCTTTGCCATTTGCACCTTCATTTTGCATTTATGTTTCAACCAGTTTATCTACAGCTGTAAAATATGAAGCAAAATAAAAAATATAATAATAAGAAAAATATGAAGAAAAAGAAAAAATACCACTCCACATTATATACCTAATCACCCTTTCACTCCACACATCCACTTTGTCACTGTAATCCTTCTTCTCTTCCAGAGGTGGAAGTGGAGGCTTCCTGTTGCTCATTTGAATAGGGCTTCCACACAATTATGGCCATAAGAGCTTAACCTAGATTCTCTAAGCTTTTTAGCTTTTTAAATTATGAAAGAAAACAATCAAATTAAAAAATTTCTAAACAATCTATATAAAAAACAACTTCAAAATTTCAAAATTAAGATTTTCTTTCCTGATTATCTAAGCTTTTTAGCTTTTTAAATTATTAAATAAAACAATCAAATTAAAAGTTTCTATGCTCAAAATTAATTTCCATTTCGTGTGCTACAATTTCCATTTCACGTACTAATTTCCAATTAGTTTCAAGCTGGCATGCAATTAGTTTCCAAAAACGCTACATAGATCCAACGGTGGACAATGTGACAGTTGTTTACTTGAATCAACGACAGAAAATAAAAAGGTAGACTATGGTGAACGATGGAATAATTCAAAAGTAAACACCCTTGGTGTAATTATTTAATATATTTTTTTTATCTTTTCAAATTATATATATGAAATTTCTATATTTATTTTATAATAATAGATTTATTCTAATCTTTTAGTTTTATTTTTTATTATTTATTTATTTTTAATTTATTTTTTATTATTTATTTATTTTTGAATTTTATCTTTAAAATGTATAAGTTTATTATTAAACATATTATTAAATTTATTTAAAGTGTATTTTTTTTCTTTATAATTTTATATTTAATATAAAAAGTTACAATTTTTTTTTTGCAAAAGTTTCTCATTCAAAAATTAAGTTTTATAATGTGATGAATTATAAATATTAGAATAAATAAATAGAAAATAAATGAATTACAAACAAAATTAAGAAATTAAAAATAAGAATTTGTGAATTAAATTAGATTAATATCTTAAACTAAGATTGGAGAGATATATCTAAGTCAAAATATCTTAGTAAATATGCTCCATAAAAATACAATATAAAGATGGTTAGTGAAAATATCTTAGTAAACATGCGGTATAAAAATACAATGTAAAATATTTTTAAAGAAAATCTCAAAAATACAATTTGAAGATGTTTTTAAAGAAATATCCAATAAGTTCATGGGTCTTGGATAGAGGGTGATAGGGTGCTTTGTTAAGGCACATCTTGATGTCAGTTCAATTCCTCTCCCCTAGGTGATATATTGGACATGTTGAAGACGCGGTCCTACCAAGATTACAAAAAAAAGAAATATCCAATAAAAATATCTAATAAAAACACTATCATAATAAAAATAAATAATCCAAACATTATTATATAATATTTTTGTTTTATTTTATTTGTTTATTTTTTTTTGGGAGGAAAAAAATATAATTTTATTCATTGGAAATGATAAAATTACATTATGTTATAAATGAGATTAGATGTGTATTGCATTCATACATATAAGTCTTTCTACTTATGAAACCATAAAAAAGAAAATATAGTAAAAATTACATTAAAATGTTGGAGTTACTTATGTGAAAAATCACAAAGCTTCCCTTTTTTGTTTTTCTTCTTCTGAATTTTTCTCCAATCCCTAGGGTTGGGATCGAAAATTACCATTTCCATCTATTTTCCCTCAATCAGCAGGGGCACTTCTTTATATGAGTATGAACTCTTAGAAGTATGTGTTCTCTTTGTGCCACCTGCAACCTAAATGCTATGTATTTCCTCATTTTGATGCCTTGGGAACTTGGATCACTACTAGTTCAATACCTTTCTCAGAAATAATTTATGTGAAATTTATGTTCCATGTTGATTCTCAGCTCCCTCGCCCACTGGTGTGCCATGTTGGTTATGTACATCCAAGTTTGAATGGTTCTATGTCATTTGTTCTTCTTATTTTGAAATGTTAGGTTCAAAAACCTACCATCTGTTTGGATTTTAGGGTTGTCTATTTTTCCTTTTCCAACTTTCTTAGCCCGTGGACATGTGTTCTATAGATGTCACGTTTGAAAACATATACAACACCCGAATGTTGTATTTTCAAAATCCAGTGGTTGAATCCACTAAAGATTATTATGAGTAAGGTGAATGCAATCATGTATACCTTTACTTAGGTCTACCTCTACATAGATTTGGGAAAAAGTGAAAGTTCCTTTTTAGTTCTTTCCAGATCTGTCTTTATGAACTTTCCCACCAATTCCCTCTAATAATTGGTGATGGTAAAAAGGAAGAGAGAGGTTTTGTAGTCTCACCCATACTGGCATTTTTGATACCACCATTGTGGTAATATCAAACTCTGGAAACTATGGAGATATGAATAGTCTTTCTCTTCCCCAAAACCATGTCCCCTAATTTAGAGTGAATTCCATATCCTTTTGTGTATCAAATTGAACAATAAAGAATCCCTTGAAGTATAAGTAAATATCGTAATTGTGGGTCCAAGTGGTGAATACCCATTGATTATCTAGGATCTTTAATTCATTGATGTTTTTAGAATTACATGAAAGAACATGTAAAAACCATATATTCAAACACTTAAAGAAGAAGCAACATCAAGGAGACCATAAATACAATGTAATTAACATTTGATAATGGAGTTCGTCCAATGTGGACCACGTCTTTGGGCCTTGCTTCAATAGTGGGGATGAATCTTCATTCATCTCAACAAAAATGAAAATGAGTACATGGAAAAATACATCATTATACCTCTAATCCTAGGAGTGACCTAAAAATGGGCTACTTAGATCCAAAAACATATTTCACTAGTGAAATTATAGCAAAATTCTGGTTAAAATGAGTATAAATTCAACTATATTCCACCACCTTCAACTCAAGAGTCCCTAGAGAATCTTCAAGATTCCACAACAGGTTCATTATGGGAATATTCTAGTGAATATACCTATGGAATATACTCCTCTTGAACTGCGTTCCCACAACATTCCACCAACATAGGTTCCACTGCGTCGAAGTTCTGACATGTCCTGGTTTCAAGACCTCCCATCGATCCTCCTCCATTGTTGAATGAATAACAAGGGTTTAAATATATGTGGCGCCAATGGTAATTAAAAAGGCCTAGATTGGTGCACTGGTTGTTGGATAGTTTTTAGGTTGTTAATGAAATGGGGGTCATGGGTTCAAACCCTGTGGACCCCAATGATATGTTAATTTTTAAATTAAAAAAAAATGGTTATAAACCGTCACTGAACTGCCATATTTTGTCACTATTAAAATTAACTATCTGAAAAACCTGCCCGCTGCCAAGTTGGACGACTGTCAGATTCTATGACCGTTAAACTTAACTATTCGACAAACCTTCCCTTCACCTATTTTTTTTAGTTGGGGCCAATTTGGCCACCCGATGGGTGCCATGTGGCACCATATGACTGGGTCATGTGGCCCTAAGCTATTGAGCCAGTAACTTGTTGCCAAACTTAGGGGACTGCTGTCAAGTTTAGTGATTTTTCCAATTGTGGTGGTTCACCAAATTTATTTAGGCCATGACTAAATTTAGTGAAACTTCTGCCAACTTTTGTTTGTAGGTTTTAATTGTACATAAATTATATGCAAACGAATTCTTAAAAAACAGGAAATAGACAATAGTGAGAGCATCAAGCATAAAACAAATATACACAAAGATTTTTCCCCTGGATCCAAAATCAGGACTACCAACTTGATTTTTCATTATATTCCTTTTAGTGTTACAACACATATATACATGCCAAAGAATTCATAAAACCCAATCCATTAACCCTGTATAAGAACATAATCATGATTCCCTTGACTGGATCTACAAAAATACCAGGGGCCGAAAACCATCATGCCCCAAAACCATGTGCAAACCCATGCACAAAACCATAGGCGGGTCCACCCACCTAAAATAGGGTCCAAATTTTTTTTCTCGGGGCACTGCCCCAGACCATGTGCAGGGGGTTACTTGCCCCATGCAAACCCCTGGATAGGGGGGGGCTACCGCCCACCCTGTGCCCCACACAATGAACAAGAGTGTTGTCACCCCCTGTGACCTCCCCGCTACGCCCAGTGTAACGAATGGGGGGGGGGGCTATCGCCCCCGCTGCGCTGCAATGAACATGGGGGGCTATTGCCCCCCCAGTGACCCCCCGCGCGTGCGATCACATACCCAAAATTCTCCCACTTGTTGTTTTCTTTCCACAGGGGGCCACAAACGAGCTTAGTCATTAGTCCATCCCTACAACACCCATAGTTTCTTTATACCAAGAGAACTTCTGAGTGCTCACGAACTTCATCAATGCATTTGCAACATTCTTCAAAGTGTCCACCTTTACCAGAAACACCTTTTTATCCTCAACCATCTCTCACAATGTAATATTGAACATCAATGTGCTTTGTCTTTGAATGATAAGTAGGGTTCTTAGCTAAGAAAACCACACTTTGGCTATCACAATCTATTCTTATAACTTGCTGCACCAACCCCATACTTGAACACAATCTATGCAACCAAACTATTTCCTTGATTACATGAGTGGCTGCCATCTATTCTTCCTCTATAGTTGAAAGAGCCACTACAAACTGTATTTTACTCATCCAACTGACCGCACCTCCAAATATGCTAAACACATACCCACTTGTAGATATCATTTGGTTTAGATCTCCAGCCCAGTCAGCATCAACAAAACCACGAATGTCCAAAACTCTGTCTAATCCTGGTCTTCCCTAGTAGCAGAAACCATAATCACTAGTGCCAAGAAAATATTTGAAAAACCACTTCACTGTTGTCCAATGATCCTTCCCTAGTTTTGACATAAACCCACTCAATACTCCCACTGCATGTGCAATGAATGTTATAGTACAAACCATTGCATACATCAAGCTACCCACTGCACTTAAATATGGAACATGAGACATATCCTCTTCTTCTTCTTGTGACTTGGGACACTGCTCAATAGATAGCTTTACACCTATAAGAATCATAACCTTCACCGATTTAATATCCTGCATATTGAACCTCTGCAATATTTTCTCAACATGATACTTCCTCTTGTTTAACTAGAGCTTTCTCTTTGCCCGATCTCTCTTAATTTCCATGCCAAAAATATATTTTGTAGCACTAAGATCCTTCATGTCGAATTTGGAGAATAATTGGGTCTTCAAATCTTGGATAATTTCTTTATCATTTCCAACCAACAACATATCATCCACATTTCAGACCAAATAAATAACACGGTCACCAATTAATTTAAAATACACACAATGATCCTGTTTTCTTCTGGTGAAGCCAAGTACCTATATATAGGTATCAAATTTATGATACCACATCCTTGGTGACTGTTTTAACCCATACATAAACTTTTTTAACTTGCATACCAATTATTTCTTACCCTTCACCACAAAGTCTTTAGGTTGCTTCATGTATATCTTTTCTTGCAGACCCTCGTGAAGAAATGTTTTCTTCACATCCATCTGTTCTACCTCAAAATCAAATGCAACGAAAATATATAAAAGTAATCTAATAGAAGTAACCTTGGAAACAAGAGAAAAAATATCACCACAATCAATTCCTAGCACTTGGGAATAACCTTTTGCTACCAACCGAGCTTTGTATTTCTTCACCTTGCCTTCTACATTCATATTCTTCTTAAAACCCATTTTCTCCCAATGGGCTTCCTTCTAGCAAGCAACTCCACCAGATCCCATGCCTCATTTTTGTACAAGGATGCCATTTCATCAACTATGGCCTCCTTCTAGAGTTTTCCATCCTTTGAATCCACTGCCTCCCTATCAGTTCTGGGATCATCATCAGTGATAGTTAAAGCAAAATTTGAATAGAAAGTAGATGGACTATGCCTTTCTGGCTACCTTATTTCCCAAACTGATCTTCTCACAACTGGAGTTTGTGGCTCTTCCTCTTGTGAATCTTGTTTTGTTGTAGAGTCTGATTCATCCTCCTTTAGCTCAAACTATATCTTCTCAGGTTCCTTTGGTAGGTCTTCATGTTTAACAACATCTTTCACCTCTTTAAACACCACATATCAACTATACACAACCTTCCTTGTTTTTAGGTTCCAAATCTTGTAACCTTTTAAACCATCCTTATACCTAATAAAGATTCACCTTTAAGATTTATTATCCAACTTGGCCCTTTTCTCCTTTGGAACATGTACATATGCATCACATCCGAATACCCTCAGATGTGAAAGAGAGGGTTTATTACCAGTCCATACCTCATGTGGAGAATTATCCTCCAACATTGATGAAGGTGATTTGTTAAACATGTAACATGTAGTCTCCACCGCTTCTACCCAGAATTCCTGTCCTAACCCAATACTTCTGAGCATGCTTCTTGCCTTTTCCATCAACGTTCTGTTCATTCTTTCTGCAACTCCATTTTTCTGAGGTGTGAATGGAGTTGTCTTATGCCGTGATATACCACACTTCTTACAGAATTCTTCAAATTCCTTCTTGCAGAACTCTCCAACATTATCTATCCTCAACACCTTTATCTTCTTCTCTGTCTGGTTTTCCACTAGAGCCTTAGATTCTTAAAAATTTTCAAATAATTCAGATTTATTCCTCAAGAAATATATCCATGTATTCATTGAGAAGTCATGTATGAATGAGACATAGTACACAGGCTTACCCAGTGATGGAACCGACATAGGTCCAAACACATCAATGTGCACAAGCTCTAATATCTTCTTCGCCCTCTTAGCACAAGAAGGAAAGCTCACCCGATTATGCTTCCCATATACACAATGTTCACAAAAATCAAAATCCAGAGAGAAATTAGACATATCTTCTACCATAACATTACCATGTAGTATCCGAATGCCCTTCTCTCCAATATGTCCAAGCCTTTGATGCCATAGCATGGTCTTTTCTCTAGAGGCCACTAGGCTTTCCACTCCACTTTCAGGAACCATAGAACTATTGTACCCATCAATAAAACTTCTACCCTAAAGATTGTACAGAGTTCCAATCTGAACTCCACGCATTAATACCAGTGCTCCTCGAACCATCTTGCAGGTATTTTTCTCGAACACTGTTTTTACACCTGCATCATCCATCTTGCATATATAAATCAGATTTCTGGCCAATGCAGGAATATGCAAAACAACATGAAGTGTTCAAATCCTTCCACCTTGCAGCTTCAAATTGACTTTTCCATGTTCGATGATTCTGGCCTTCCTATCATCCCCTAAGAAGACATCACCACCACCATACTTATCATACTTGAAGAACCACTCCCTATGGGGAGTGAAGTGAAAGGATGCACCTGAGTCAATCAACCATGCTTCATTATCTACATGTGTATTTGAAGAAGAAGCCAAATACACATCCCCACCTTCATATGAGGTGGTTTTTGCCTTTTTAGAAGGAGCATCATCAGATCCCTTTCCTTTCTCAGGAGCTTTAGATCTACAGTCCTTTTTGAAGTGCCCTTCCTTTTCACATTTCTAGCACAAATTTATAGGATTTCTTGGAGATTTAGATCTCCCTTTAGATTTATATCTCCCACTCGAAAACTTATTTTTGCTTCTATTCTGGGAGCTTCCTCATACACATAAGGCATCTCCATTTTGGCCCTCCATATTTATCTGTCTCATTTCCTCTGACAATAAGGCTGAGACAATTTCATCAAAATTCAAGGTAGTTTTATTGCTACCTATTGTAATAGACAGACTGTCTCACAAATGTGGTAGAGAAAAAAACAAATTGATGCACTTATCTTCATATTAGATTTTAATATCAACAGAATAAAAACGACTTACCACAATATTGAAGGTGTTCATATGATTTGTCACCGATTCTCCATCCTTCATCCTCACATTATAAAACTTTTTCCGCAGGAACAATTTATTCACCAAATACTTACATTGGTACGAAGTCCCTAACTTGACCCACAAAGTCTTCACCGTAGCTTCCCCATATACATTCAACAATACCAAATCCAAGATACACAACCGTATTGTGGTCTTTTCCTTTCGATCCAACTTCGCTGAGTCTTCATCTAACATTGCCATTGGTTTAGTACTCGAATCTACCTCGATCCACTGATCTTTATCCACCAGCATATCGTCCAAATTGAGCTTCCACAACTCAAAACTCTGACCATTAAATTTCTCTATCTCTATCTTTCCACTATTTTCCATATTCTTTCATCGCAATAATCGATCATGCAGATATCCCACTGAACAAGGTCTACCACATGGCTGAGAAAAACACCCCTCAGCCGCAAAGGCATCTCCTTGAATCCAAAACATATCTAATACCAAATGTAGGTTTTAACCCTGTACAATAATTATCCGCAAATGAATTCTTAAAAAAAATAAAATAAACAATAACGAGAGCATAATGCATAAAATAGATATACATCGAGATTTTTCCCTTGGATCCCAAATCGAGACTACCAAATTGATTTTTCATTATATTCCTTTTAGTGTTACAAAAAATATATATACATGTTGAAGGATTCATAAACCCCAATCCATTAATCCTGAATTAGAACATAATTGTAGTTCCCGTGAACGGATCTACAAAAATACTAGGGGTCGAAAACCATCATGCCCCAAAACCATGTGAAAACCCATGCACAAAACCATAGGCGGGTCGGCCCACCTAAAATAGGGTCCAATTTGTTTCCTAGGGCGCTGCACCAGATCTTGTGAAGGGGGCTACCTCCCCCCTCCAAACCCCTGGATAGGGGGGGTTGTCGCCCCCTCGTTGCATCTAACACAACGAACAGGGGGCGGTATCACCCCTCCCCTGCACATGAAACTATTCATGGAAAGAATATAACACATACCCAACATGGTTACTAATTTGGCTATAGCGACAATTTGGCATTGGTCGAAATTTGTCTCGCTACAACTAAATCTATCATTTTTGCACAGTTCCAACAATACTTTGATTGAGCATAAATTTCACATATGAACTCAAATTGAGGTGTCGTTTGCGCCGTTGAATTACTTGTGACGAGATATTTAACTTGGATATAGTTTTGATGAGTTATGAAGAATTTTTTTGGAATTTAGGGACCCTCCTAGAACAATTGATGTAGATCCTTCAATTTGGGCCAAAACACCTTGAATCTACAAATAATAGCTCTAGATTGAAGGACATTGAAAAGGCCATTTACCTCTAGTATATTAACTGCCATAGCTAGTTCTTGTTCCATCTGTTCAACGATGTAAGGTCCAAGGATGTTTTGGATTATATCATATGAGCTATGTGTCTTCCCTTACACTATGTCCTTAAAAAAATTTCCAAGGCTTTTTTGAATTCTTTGTTTAAGATCTTCAACTAGATATTAGCCCTTGGTCGAAAGAATGATGGTTTCCCCCCTGATATTATTTAAGAGAATCTAAAATGATCCCTCTTGCATCTTCACTGTCCTTGTGGTCATATGTCATTTAATAATTTAATATTTAAATTAATAATAATAGATTTAATATTTATAACAATCTTCCGCTAAAATTAAATTAAATTATAATATATTTAATATTTTAAAATTAATATTATAATTATAATTTTAAATAATTATCCATATTTATGCTTTACTTATGGTCGATATTGAGGATATTTGTTTTGATTATATTGATTATTTATTTGTTCATATATAGTTTCTGTAAGGTGAACTTCATTGCCTATAAAATAGTAGATTACAGCAAGATGAGGATTTGTCTTGTCACTATCTCACTAGGGAGACCTGGACATAACAAAAATAAAACTCTCCATAGAGAGGATATAGATAACTGTAAACAAAAAGGGAATACAAAAATCAAAATATATGTGAAGGTTTGACCTAAGATACATTTCCTCGAACTACTATTATCATAAGAGACACAAAACATAGACATAGGATGGATACTCTAAGGGATCCAAATCCAATTTGAGCCTTCTTGTGGTTTTCCTATGATAGAGGGTATGCCAAGGTGCTGATTTATTCTATCAAGCCTGTAATCCATTGCTCAAGTGGTGGTGAAGTCACTACAAAGAATGAAGGAGATCCTCTTGATGATCCTATCTATCCACCGACGTACTTGCTAATAAGAATCTCATCCACCAAGACAGATTGATGGTTTGCATGTATTGGTTGTACCAACCCATAATATGCCTAATATTAGGGACCCAATCAAACCATTATAATAAGTTCTCTATATCTGAGAGAGGATATGTTGAAATTGGCAACAAGAATGGCACCCCAAAGGGGGCTTCTAATTTAATTTTCCCTTAATTAAATTAGAAGTAAATTGAAATTCCACATCACACGACACCTTGTAAGTGTTAACTGATTAAAGAAGACTTAGTTAGCTCAGTCAATTCAATTTGAGGGTAAAACTGGAGGCATGTAGAGGTCACTCTAAGTTTTAGGGGGTCTAGTTGCAATTTATTTGAGTTTTAATTAGTTAACTCAACTATTGAGTTAAAATCAGTTTAACTAGTTCTAAATGAGAGATGAGCTAGTAATAGGTCTAGTGTATTAAATATGATTTAATTCACATGAAGTGATCAATCAGATAACTGATAATTCACTATAAATAACTGTTACATGTGAGTTTTAAGGAAGGCCCATTTGAGATTCGGGTTAAAGGGAAGATAAATATCAGTTGTATAATTAGAAAATTGTTCAAGTCACACATGAGGTCATCAAGATTCCTTGGATGTATTACAAAATATATTGATGGGAATTTCCTAATTAATATGGGTTCAATTATCCCAGGAATGTGTGAGCAAGTTTTGTCAGGCAGAGTCAAGGAAATGGTTAAATATTGGACCAAAATTGCTTAGATGAGAGCGAGACATTCAATAGAGTGTAGGAGTTTCTTTCGAAGGGAAATACCATTATATTGTTTCATTTTCTTGACTTTATGAAATATACAGATAGCGCAGTTTTTAACTAAGGCTTTCCCCACATACATCTTGTGTTGTGCGATTGATAATTCTTTCTCTTACTTGTTTATGTGATTGTGCGATCAAAATTGGTTTTTTCAATTTGTAGATTGATTCAGTGTTTTGTTTTAGTAAATTACAAGATCAATTGAATATATTTATACATTTATACATGGTATTAGAGCAGGAATCACTATAGAATATAAGAACTAGAGTTTTCTTTGAATAGGTGAATCGAATTTGTAGATTTATTCTTCAAGACCAACAACAGCTCAAAATATCTTTCACTGGCTTGAGACTCGAATATGCGCTTGAGGGAAATTCGAATTACATAGCATGGAAGGAAAATATTGAGACAATGCTATAGGAAAACAGGCTGAAGGAATTCATAGATAGTGATATTCCCCAACTTGCAGCAAAAGATGCTCAACTTCTTGATGCATGGAAGAATAATATAGCAAAGGCGAGAAGGATTATGTTAGAAGGAGTTAGATATCATGTTGTCTCGAACCTCAATGGAAAGGAAAATCCATATTCTATGTGGAAGAACTTAACCAATATGTTTCAGAATTAAAAAAAACCACAAGAAGCTGGCGCTAAAGTAAAAACTCATAAAGATCAAGATGGAGAAGGGTGACACGATTCCTAAATACTTGACGAAGTTCACTCAATATCGAGATGAGATTTGAAGTGTTGGGGTGACAATTTCCTTGGATGATTTGGTGATCCTAGAAATTCTAGGCCTTCCCAAGAGCCGACATAACTACCAGAATTCGCTAAATGGGAGGGAGAAGCTACCGGAGTGAGAGCGATTGTGGTCCGACTTGGTATAAGAAGAGACTCACGGGACTTTTGAGATGGATCCTCATCAAAGAATGATGATGAGGAGAATTGTGCCTTGGTTGGAAAGGAAAAGAAAGGGAAAGGGAAGGCATCCCATTCCAAATCAGATTCCATTGAGGTAGGAAAAAAGTGAGACTTGTCAAAGGTAAATTTTTCACTGCCATGAGATTGGACACTATGCTATAAAGTGTCTGCATAAGAATACAAACAGAAAGTCCTTCGGAGGAGAAACAGGTGAAGCACAAAGGAATTCAAAGGGAATTGATAACACCTCATAAACCACAACAAAATGGGGTTGTAGAAAGGAAGAACAAAATGATTATGGGAGAAACATGAGCTATGTTGCATGATCAGGTCTTGCTGTTGCATATGTGGGCAAAAACATGCAATAAAAAAGTATTTGTAAATAACAAAAGTCATCATTGGATACTTGGGATGAGTACACCAGAGGAAGCTTTTTAAGGTAAGAGACCATATGTGTTGCATTTTAAAATTTTTGGTTAATCAATTTATTTCCATATGACCAAAGATGATAGGAAGAAGCTAGAGCCAAAAATTGAGTTGGGGATATTTTCGGGGTACATTGATACACCTCACAACTATCAGGTGTACTTGCTAGCACATAGGATGATAATGGTAAGAAGAGATGTGAAATTCGATGAAGAGAAGGCCCTGAAAATTTCCTTTGAGAGGGAGCTTCAGTTGGATGTAGTTGAGGAGCTCTTAAATCCAAAAGAAGAACCTCAAGATGTGGAGAAATTGCAATCAGAGGTGCATAGAGTGGAAGCACCCACTCATGTAGAGACATCTTGAGACAGAAGGAACCGCACTAGAGAGGTTGACACATTGTTGCTTGATGTGAGAGAGAATGTGGGAGCACCCACATCACAACACATGAATTAGAGAACTTTTGAAGTCTAAAATGGGCCTCCTAAGAAAAACCTACAACCAAAATAAATTTTATAAGAACCAATAGGATTCAAGATGATGATGTCAACCATGGGGGATGATTCACCATTTTTGGGGTTAAAAAAGTAAAAAGATGAAAAAATAATAAAATAATAAAACTACATTTTCAACTTATCTCCCTAAGGTTTTACTCAAATTTCGAGTGGGAGTACTCGTTGGATGAAAAATTTATTCTTCATCCAAGGAGTACCCATGTTGCATACTTTCAATAAACCTTGCTACACGAAAAATGAGAAGTACATGAAAAACGTGATTAAAATAACGTTTTTCATGTATTTCTCATTTTCATGGAGCAGGATCCATCAAAAGTATGAAACATGGGTACTCCTTGGATGAGGAATCAAATTATTCATCCAACGAGTTTTCCCGCTCAAAATTTGAGTAAACCCATAGGGATATAAGTTGAAAAAGTAGTTTTTTCTTTTATCCCTCTAAAATTTGATGATGTAATCTAATATTATTTTATTATTTCCACTATTATTTTATAATTTCCTTAGGAGGCCCATTTTAGACCTCAAAATTCCCCTAATGCAAATAATGTACTTCAAGTGGTACACTAGATACATGGCTCTTATGAGCGAAGGTTTAGAGATAGAACCATCCTATTTTGAGGAAGTAGTGCAACAACCAATTTGGGTTGATGTCATAGTTGAAGAGTATGACTCCATTATCAGAAAAAAATCATGGAAAGCTGTCCTAAGACCAGAGGGGAAGTCAGTTGTAGGATCCAAGAGGATCTACAAGGTGAAACATGCAAAAAATGGGAGTGTGGAGAAGCATAAGGCCAAATTTGTGGGCAGAGGGTTCTCTTGGGTGGAGGGGATAAAATATGATGAGACCTTTGCAACAGTCACAAAGTAATCATCAATTTGATCCATCCTCTCACTCTCATCGCAGATGGGATGGAAAATACATTAGATGGATGTAAATACAACCTTCCTCAATGGGGTGATTGAGGAAGAGGTGTACATTGAGCAACTGGAAGGTTTTGAGACCTTAAACATGGAGTTTCATGTGTGTATACTCTAGCGATCATTGTATGGGATAAAGTAAGCACCTTGTGCTTGGTACACCAGGATCAACAACTCTTTCACCGAGTTGGTCTTCACCAAGAGTGAAGAATATGTGAGCCTTTATCATATTGTGGTAGAAGGTAAGCTTTTCATTATTGTACTTTATGTTGATTGTTTGATACTAACAAGTGATGAGAAGCTCATCAAGTCTTGCAAAGAATATATTGCAAGAGAGTATGAGATGAATGACATGGGTCTCTTGCACTATTTCCTGGGATTGGAAATATGGTAAAGAGATGGAGATATATTTTTATCTCAGGGAAAGTATGCCAATGAGTCGCTAAGGAAGTTCCACATGGAGGGAAGAAAACCCACAGAGACTCCTCTAGCAGGAAGATAGAGGAAGGAGGATGCCACTTTAGGTGAGGTAGTAGATGCTACTATTTATAGGAAATTTGTGGGTTCACTCATGTATTTGGTGAACACATGACCAAACATATGTTTTGCTGTTAATCAACCTAGTCAAGCTATGGTTAAGCCTACCAAGATCTTTTGGAAGGCAAGAAAGCATATGTTGGGAAACCTCAGAGGCACTACAAAGTATGAAATATGGTACAAACAGACAGAGGGAGTGAAGCTTCAAGGCTTCACCAATGCAGATTGAGTAGGGAGTCCATCCAAAAAGAAGAGAACATCAGAGGGCATATTCAACATAAGATCAACAAAAATTTCCTGGTACAATAGGAAACAGGGATCAGTTGCACTCAGTTCAGCAGAGGCAGAGTACATGGCGAATAGATAGGAACATGTGAGGCCATCTAGACGAGGAAGATACTTGTTGGTTTGTTTGGTCGACATAATGATCCAACGGTGATTTATTGTGATAACCAGAGTTGCATCAAACTCTTGGTTAATCTAGTTTTTCATGAAAGGTCCAAGCATATTGATATCTTGTATCACCATCTCAGAGATTGTGTGTACATGCTAATTATGTCATTAGAGTACATTACCACATAGGAGCAGGATGCAAACATTTTGATGAAGGCACTGTCAAGAAGAAAAATTGAGTTCCACTAAGACAGGATCGGGGTAGCAGACAATCCCTTTCTTTTTGATAGGGAGAGTTGAAATTGGAAAAAAGAATGGCACCCCAAAGGGGGCTTCTAATTTATTTTTCCCTTAATTAAATTAGAAGTAAATTATAATTCCACATCACATGAAAAATTGTAAATGTTAACTGAGTCAGGAATACTTAGTTAGCTCAGTCAATTCAAATTGAGGGTCAAAATAGAGACATGTAGAGGCCACTCTAAGTTTTAGGGGGTCTAGTTGCAGTTTATTTTGAGTTGTAATTAGTTAACTCAATTATTTGAGTTAAAATTAGTTTAAATAGTTCTAACTGAGAGATGAGCTAGTGATAGGTTCAACGAATTAAATTTGATTTAGTTTACATGTAGTGATCAATCAGATAACTGATAATTGTTGAGTCTCAAAAGTGTTCTCCATATTCATACATATTTCCATTATGTCATAACCATTTAGCTCTTATTTCATAGCCATTTGACCTAAAACCCTACATCAAGTAACCATTTTCATAAATATATGGGTTAGGATCCTTGTTTTCCAAAATTATTTATTTTATGTATTTTAAGTGAATTTATGATTAGAAACTAGAAAATTAACATAGTTTCATATATCTATATATGTGTTATGAGTTTTGTGACATGTGTAGATCAAAAGGAGACTTCTAGAAGACCCTTATGTGGCACTCTAAGGCCAAATTCGAATTTGGTTGAAAAATATGGGATCAAGAGGATATGTGTCTCACTTCCTTGTTGTATTGAAACTCTAAGAGGACATGTGTCTCATTCTTCAAGTTGTGTTGAAACTCTAGAAGGACATGTGTCTTATCATTTCCTATTTTGATTGTAACTCTAGAGATGGAGGGAGAGATTCATGGACTCCCATTAATGAGATGACTCCTCATATTTTGTATAAATAGGAGAAGCTTTCTCCTATCATAGGTAATGAGGAAGTAATGAAAAGTAGTAGAGAAGTCTTTTGTAACAAAGTTCAAGATGGAATGGGATGTAGATTTGTGAGTTCTTTTTAATAGAGAAATTCAGTTCTTTGATGATGTTTTGATTACAACTTTAAGGAGCTGAAGGACTTCACCAAATTGGTAGCAGAGGGCCCCTGCTATCCAAGCAGGCTTTTACATGTTTTCTAGATAAGTTGCTTTCAATTCTGTTTTGTCATATTTCCTTACTTAGATTGCTTTCTGAAATCATAGCTTTTAGCATAATTTTTCATGGCAGCTCGGGCATTTGCATATCTTTTGACTAATGACATGGAATCAATATTGTTCTGCTGCTAATTTATTTTTTTTAGTTTTTGTTTAATTCCAGTACTGCTTTGTTTATTTCAGTCTTGCACATTTGTTTCAGTAGTAAGATTTAGATATATTAAATTGCTCATGTCATTTTCAGTTACCTCCGAAAGCCACAGCTGGACTGATGGTGAGGGATTGAAGTATGAGTGTGTAGTTTGATATTAGTTTACTTTCTGCAAGTTAGATATATTAAATTGCTCATGTCATTTTCAGTTACCTCAGAAAGCCACAGCTGGACTGATGGTGAGGGATTGAAGTATGAGTGTGTAGTTTGATATTAGTTTACTTTCTGCAAGTTAGATATATTAAATTGCTCATGTCATTTTTAGTTACCTCCGAAAGCCACAGCTGGACTGATGGTGAGGGATTGAAGTATGAATGTGTAGTTTGATATTAGTTTACTTTCTGCAAGTTAGATATATTAAATTGCTCATGTCATTTTCAGTTACCTCTGAAAGCCACAGCTGGACTGATGGTGAGGGATTAAAGTATGAGTGTGTAGTTTGATATTAGTTTCTTTTTCTGCAAATTAGATATCAGATTGCTCAAGTTGTTTATGGTTACCTCCGAAAGCCATAGCTGGACTAATGGTGAGGGATCAGAATATAAGTTGATGTAATTTGATTTAGATTTACTTTGCTGCAATTCTTGGATTTCTTTAAGCATAGTTTCTTTTGTGTTTAGACAACAGCAAGGATAATTTGGTTTTCATGCTCAATAGTTCACTATTTGATTTATTAGGCTAGCAGCACATTTTCATTTCCTTTCAAGTTTTGTCATTGTATGTTTCAAATTCTTTTTTAAGTTTGAAGTTTGGTAAATCATTATAAAGGACATCATTGCCTTGAATATTCATAACCATACTTGTCTTTTAGAATTTCCATCTCACATTAGGAAACCAACCAAGATCAATAAAAATCCAAAAACGACAAAAAGTAAGAGATAGGTTATCTTGCACATATAGTGCGCCACACTTCGTCAGCTTACGAATCTCTGGTTGATAATTTATGATAGCAATTTAGGACACACTAAATTGACCAAACATTTTGGCGCCATTGCTGGGGAAGTGTAACTAGGTAGCCTTATTTCTTACATCTTAAAAAAAAAAAAAATTAATAATTCTTGAGTATGCTCTCCTCCTGCACTTTGTGTGATCTGGAGGATCATAAGAAGAATTGTTATGTAAAAAAAATTAATAATTCTTGTGTATGCTCTCCTCCTGCACTTTGTGTGATCTGGAGGATCAGAAAAATAATTGTTATGTGAAAAAGAAACAAAAAAAGGAGACAAAATAAAACTTCATCATTTCAATTGATTCAACAATTAAAAAAAAGAAAAAAAGAAAAGAAGAAGAGGTTGTTTTCATGAAAAAATTTGATTTCAATAAATTGTTTTGTTTAATGAATATATATGTGTATTTTTAAATTTTTGAAAATATAACATACATAATTTTATTAAACAAATCAATTAAAAAAAAAAAATGAAGAAAAAAAAAAATTAAATTGTTTTGTTACTAAGATATATATGTATATTTTTATTTTTGAAAAAATATATATAATTTTAATAACAAATCATTTAAAAAAAAAAAAAATTCAATAAATTGTTTTGTTTAGTAAATTACATAAATTTTTAATTTTTCAAAATATAAAATGTGTAATTTTATTAAAAAAACAAATTAAAAAAAAAAAAAAAAAAAAATGAAATGGCCATGGCATTTTGAAAAAAATGAATTACTTTCAACAGAAAACATAAAAATTCAACCATTTACGATGTTTGAAGCTGTATTATGGCTCGGAAACATCAGATTTTTGCTTCTGATAATGAAAATCACGTAGAAGTTGAAAATGATGGAGTTAGAGATGCTGCAAAGCTGCTAGATTGTAGTGTTTCAGAGCTTATGACAACATTATCGACCCATAGGATTCGAGCTGGAAAAGACATCATCAAACTCCCAAAATCCTTGAAAGAATTTGTGAGGCATTCGTGCAATCTCTCGCTATTCAAACCTGTCAATGCCAATTCCTTTTATTATACCAGGCCTGTCAGCCTTGCCAATGCCGCCTACCATCACCAAACGCTCCTTGAGATTCATAAGACGTGCTTTCTAATTATACAAATCTGATTTGGAAGGTTGATGGGAGTCGTCCCAAAGAACAAGTGTTTGCAGAAATTGATGCAGCTATAACCGAACCTGAAAGAAAAACAAACAGAGGTCACAGCAATTCAGATTGAAATAATTGTGCAACTTACCAAAATCACAGCAATTAACTCAGGCACGTGGAGCTCTAGCAGAATTGATTTTGTTACAGCACATTCAGAAAACGCAATTTTATTTGACATGTCAATTTGAAACACATTTTCTGAACTATTTAGGATGAATTTTGAAAAACTGAGACATGGGTTTTTTTTCCAACGTGGTCAATTAGATAACCCAGAAATCGTTTTACGAAATTCGTGGCGGTATAGGAGAATTTTTCGGTTCTTTGGAGCCCATTTTTGCTTGCCGCGTGAGGAAAAACAGTTTTTTCTGAGTGAAGAATTTGAAAACGGCACTCTGCATTGATAATCCGGTTTTCTAAATCCAAGAAGAAGAATTCTAATCAAAATCAAATTCTGTCGTGGCATTCAATCCACTCATACGTGGCAATCAGATAAATGAAATCAAGAGCTGTAATATGTAATCACTGACTAATTCCATGAGAAAAGCTTCTGATACGTTGTTCTATTATGGGTCTCAATCCTTAAAATAATTCTCTTGTTAATATTTGGATGGTCTTGCGCTACTTCAAGTATCTTTGCACAGAAACAGGTGACTCATCCTCTGTCAAGCGGGTTTGGTGCTTCAAAATTTCATTGAACTAACGTCAGATGGCACTTAAGAAACCCATACCGGTTTACAAGCTTCATTTGCAAGCAAAAGAAAAGAGGATTATGCTACCTTCAGATGGCACTAACTCGTTCAGGCCCCAACTAAGCCAGACTCGAATGACTGGATTTCGTAGAATGTTTTGGTACGTTTGGAACTCTGCTATTAATTATAGGAACAAGGGAAAAACTACATAATCCCTTCGATTTGACCCTTGAGAAATTTTCTGTCCTAAATGGCTTCTTATATGCCTACTATTTGCAATATAGCAGAGCCACAACTACCATATTGAGTCTTGCTCGATGGATAACCCGACTTCAAATGAGTCGACGAATTCCAAGATTACAAGGCTCAAGACATTTGGTCTGTCTTAGCAGGCCTTCAAACAATTTTGCACTAACTCCGAAAGAGTTCTGTTCGCCTTGCACCCAAGAATCTCGATCTATTTAGGATATGACGTTGCCTCAGGAAGTGGTCTGCAAAGAAATAACATCGACTCTGTTAAGATCCTCAGACTAACCCAATTGCAGAGGATTCTCGCACCAAACATTTTGGATTTAAAAAAAAAAAAAAAAAATCAATAATTTTGAATCAATGAAATGAATAAGTTATTTGCTCGTTTTTATGAAGGTATTGATTAATTTTGGACTGATGATGAAAGATGAATGGCTAACTTTTTATTCAAGATTTTTAGCTACAGAAACCGTCGACATTCTGCAGCTAAAGTCCAAATTCCGTAGCTAAAGTCCAATTCCACAGCTGTTCTCCAATTCCGCAGCTGAAAAATCTCATTGTTCAAATCAGCCTAACTTTCTCATACAAAATCAGATTTTGATGATTTAAGTATCGTTGGAAAGGTCTCAACAAGATCTACGCAATGAGAAATCCATCATTAGAGTTTGAAATGGTAAATAATGAAATAAATTGCTGAAAAGAAGCTACATTCAACTTGAGGCACTAATTCCAAAACAAGTATAAATTCTTTTGATTTTTCCTTTGAGAACTTGTTTCATTAATACAAATTCTTAGTTTTGTGTGTAAATATCATAACTAGAGAGATTGATCACCTCTCTCATTTGATAATCTTACATTCCATTGCAGAAGAAGTATTAGTTTTTTTGCAGGTTCCAGGAGGAAGGACAAATGACTACAAGAGAATGGTGTCTCTCTAAGAGACCAATTTGTTTCATAAGAGGATGATCAACAACAAAGAGGAAATATGCTGATGCAAAATCAAATCCAAACACTTGAAAAACTTTCAGATACTATTGTCTCCATCACATCCATACCTCATAATAAACCATTCACCTCGTTTCACTTCATATTTTCCATTTACATTCACATCCACTTTCCATTTCTTTTTGTCCATACATAACCCACAAATAAAAGCAAGAGGCTCATTCACATGCTTATTGCCCATTGCTATTTCTACTTTCCATTGCCATCTTCCATTTTCATCTTCCATTTCTTGTCATTTTCATTCCGCAAATAAGCCTTGCTGCAATGCAAATTATTGAGTCCATAGTCCTTTGAGTCTAAGTTATTTGTAAAAACACCTTGAGGCTTGCATGCCTTAATGAAAAGTTCTCATGCTGACAAACAATTGGAATACATTAATGTCTTTTGTTCGTCAGATCTTCTAGGTGACTCGACATCAGCAAAATCATTCGTACCTAGCAAGATGTGTTTGGGCATCTTGACTCTCATTGTCATCAATGGTGAGAGTTCTTGTGTTGACTAGTGGCATCCATTAATGGCCACTAAGTCAACAATTTCCTACTATGTTCGACATTAGAACATCTTTTCACATAGTAGGAATTATGCCAATGAGTTTTGAAGACATGAAGACTATTATTTTCAGCATTTTGGAGCAGATTCAGCAAGTTTTAGTAGAAGTAATAAAAAGTCATCTCATCTCTTTATCCATGACTCCTCTTGTTCAGCCACTTGAAGAAGAATATGATCAGAATTTTGCAGCCACCACACATACACAACTCATCCACATTTAAGGTAAGTGAAGGTATGTTATTTTCTAATTTTTAGTCATGTAATTCATTAGAATGCTAAAATTGTAACTTTGGAAAAATTCCTCACTCCCTTTTTCACATTGTCATATCTTTAGTTGGGGGGAATGGACATCATTTCATATCCACATGTCATACACTATCACACATTTTCATTTCATTTCTACCCACATATACTTCCCAACCAACTATTGTTGCAACATGATCCAAAAGATTATATGCTTTGCAAATGATCAATTCATTGATGAAGTAATTGATTCTAAATGTTTTCATGAACTTTGATGCAACAAAGAAAATAAAGCATTGTTACACAAGAACCAATGCTTCAAAAAAAAAAAATGGTTGTCACACAAGAACCAACCATTGAAAATAAATAAATAAATAAATAAATAAATAAAAATGTTGCAATCAAATGTATTATACTTTGCCAAAAAGGAAAATATCAAGAAGCAAAGTTTGGAATGAATCTATATGAGTCAAAACTCATAAAAGATCAACTCATGGACAAATGAATCATTGCAATGGTTGCATGAGGATATGCAACAACTTCAGTTGGGGGGTATGTTGAGTCTCAAAAATGTTCTCCATATTCATACATATTTCTATTATGTCATAACCATTTAGCTCTTATTTCATAGCCATTTGACCTAAAACCCTACATCAAGTAACCATTTTCATAAATATATGGGTTAGGATCCTTGTTTTCCAAAGTTATTTATTTTATGTATTTTAAGTGAACTTATGATTAGAAACTAGAAAATTAACATAGTTTCATATATCTATATATGTGTTATGAGTTTTGTGACATGTGTAGGTCAAAAGGAGACTTCTAGAAGATTATGGGATCAAGAGGATATGTGTCTCACTTCCTTGTTGTATTGAAACTCTAAGAGGATATGTGTCTCATTTCTTAGTTGTGTTGAAACTCTAGAAAGACATGTGTCTTATCATTTCCTATTTTGATTGTAACTCTAGAGATGGAGGGAGAGATTCATGGACTCCCATTAATGAGATGACTCCTCATATTTTGTATAAATAGGAGAAGCTTTCTCCTATCATAAGTAATGAGGAAGTAATGAAAAAGTAGTAGAGAAGTCTTTTGTAACAAAGTTCAAGATGGAATGGGATATAGATTTGTGAGTTCTTTTTAATAGAGAAATTCAGTTCTTTGATGCTGTTTTGATTACAAATTTAAGGAGCTGAAGGACTTCACCAAATTGGTAGCAGAGGGCCCCTGCTATCCAAGGAGGCTTTTACATGTTTTCTAGATAAGTTGCTTTCAATTCTGTTTTGTCATATTTCCTTACTTAGATTGCTTTATGAAATCATAGCTTTTAGCATAATTTTTCATGGCAGCCCGGGCATTTGCATATCTTTTGACTAATGACATGGAATCAATATTGTTTTGTTGCTAATTTATTTTTCTTAGTTTTTGTTTAATTCCAGTACTGCTTTTTTTATTTCAGTCTTGCACATTTGTTTCAGTAGTAAGATTTAGATATATTAAATTGCTCATGTCATTTTCAGTTACCTCCGAAAGCCACAGCTGGACTGATGGTGAGGGATTGAAGTATGAGTGTGTAGTTTGATATTAGTTTACTTTCTCCAAGTTAGATATATTAAATTTCTCATGTCATTTTCAGTTACCTCCGAAAGCCACAGCTGGACTGATGGTGAGGGATTGAAGTATGAGTGTGTAGTTTGATATTAGTTTACTTTCTGCAAGTTAGATATATTAAATTGCTCATGTCATTTTCAGTTACCTCCGAAAGCCACAGCTGGATTGATGGTGAGGGATTGAAGTATGAGTGTGTAGTTTGATATTAGTTTACTTTCTGCAAGTTAGATATATTAAATTGCTCATGTCATTTTCAGTTACCTCCGAAAGCCACAGCTAGACTGATGGTGAGGGATTGAAGTATGAGTGTGTAGTTTGATATTAGTTTTTTTTTCTGCAAATTAGATATCAGATTGCTCAAGTTGTTTATGGTTACCTCCGAAAGCCATAGCTGGACTAATGGTGAGGGATCAGAATATAAGTTGATATAATTTGATTTAGATTTACTTTGTTGCAATTCTTGGATTTCTTTAAGCATAGTTTCTTTTGTGTTTAGACAGCAGCAAGGATAATTTGGTTTTCATGCTCAATAGTTCACTATTTGATTTATTAGGCTAGTAGCACATTTTCATTTCCTTTCAAGTTTTGTCATTGTATGTTTCAAATTCCTTTTTAAGTTTGAAGTTTGGTAAATCATTATAAAGGACATCATTGTCTTGAATATTCATAACCATACTTGTCTTTTAGAATTTCCATCTCACATTAGGAAACCAACCAAGATCAATAAAAATCCAAAAACGACAAAAAGTAAGAGATAGGTTATCTTGCACATATAGTGCGCCACACTTCGTCAGCTTACGAATCCCTGGTTGATAATTTATGTTAGCAATTTAGGACACACTAAATTGACCAAACAATAATTCACTATAAATAGCTATTGTATGTGATTTCTAAGGAAGTCCCAATTGAGATCGGGGTTAAAGGGAAGATAAATATCAATTGTATAATTAGAAAATTGTACAGGTCATGCATGAGGTCATCATGATTACTTGGATGTATTCTGCAATCTATTGATGGGAATTTCATAATTAATAGGGGCTTAATTAGCCCAGGAATGTGTGAGCAAGGCTGCTCAGGAAGAGGCAATGAAGTGGTTAAATGTTGGACCAAACTTGCTTAGATCTGAGCGAGGAAATCAACAGAGTGTAGAGGATTATCATAAAGGGAAATAACATTGTATTATTTCATGTTCTTGACTTTATGCAATATACAGATAGTGGGGCTTTTAGCTAAGGTGTTCCCTAGATACATATTGTGTTGTGTGATTGATAAATCTTTCTCTTACTTGTTTATGTGATTGTGCGATTGAAATTGGTTTCCACAATTTGTATATTGATTCAGTATTTTGTTTTAGTACATTACAAGATCAGTTGAATATATTTAAATGTTTCTACAGGTTCTCTGTGCATGGAATCCTCTCCCTCATCTAACCAATTTCTTCCATGATAGGTCCTCGAGTCATCTCCCAGGGTCGTCTAGAGAAATACTCCAATCAATGATGCATACAAGTGTGCCCCCTTGGGAATTGTCCTGATAATATGTTTCCCCCCTTCTAACATGCACCCTTTTATGTGGCATTAGGCCTAGAATCGGCTGTGGGATAACCTGGAAAAAATATTGAAGATATTTGGAAGGATCGAAACCCTAAAGAGCCTACAATATAAAGTATCCCTCAAACTAAAAACCTATATTGGATAAGGGGAGATACATAGCAGTAAGCTCTCCAAACTACTTCCTAAAACCTATTGGCCTCCACCATAAACCATTTCTACCATAGATTCCCCAAGAGAGACACAATTGTTCTATAGAGCTGGTGGTCCAAAATTTTAAGCATTAAATAACAATAAAAAGTGGGGAGTACATTTATAAATCCAAATACTGGGACTAGAAGAACCACCATGAAAACAATGATTGATGATTGAATTCCTTAAATCTCCCATGTTCCATAACCAGATACACCCCAACATCAATTTCCACCCTTCACCACTAATAATTCCAAAATAGGTGACTCCAGGTGAGGAGTAACACACAAGAAATCAAATAAATAGGCGCAATGGGAAAAGGGACTTAAAAATAAAAATGTTGCTTCCTTCGATTCCCCCTAAGATCCCATACTAGGGACTTACAATAACACTTCAAAAATAGTTAATATACTTATATATCATGTACATAAGTTATTATTAATAAGTATTAGGAATTAATAATTTATTTTAAACTATATAAAATTGATTTAATAATTTCTCTTTCTAAAAACTCTAGTTGTCTTTATTGGAGATATATTGATGGATTTAAGCTTTGGAAGGCCAAAACCTCCCGCCCACACTAAATATTGACATGTTTAACATGCTAGATTCAACTCGCCGAGAAGCTCAAAAATAGTTCCTTTCTAAATTTGTGAAGAAACTAGATGACATCCCCAATATCTTTATATGTGCCAACTAATATTGCTTCATGGCCTTGTGTTTGGAAGATTAGGGTTTAATTGTAAAGTTTAATATGATTTCTCCTTCTCCCCAAACCCCGAAGAGTTGGTTGGAAAGGAATCAATGACCCTTGATCAAGGGGATTGTGATGATGACTTTATGTGGGAGGGTTTTTTTACTTTTTTATTTAGAAGAAAAATATGATATATATTTAATGTTCAGAAGTGGTCCATACTTTATGGAGACTCAAGGATTTTTAGAGGGGATAGTTGACTCACCAAAAATGTAATGTAAGTGGATCAACACGTCTGTCGAGTCGACTGATGAAGTTGATTTTGAAAAGTCAATTAAGACAATTAAATTGTTGTAATTGTCTACACGAATATAAATATGGATGCACTCGACTCTATGTAATAGTTCATTAGTTTTTGAAGATATACTTAATATGAGTGTGGTTTTTTGGATCTCTACTACTTTTGTGTCTATTTTCTCTTCCATGTGATGCATATTAATCTTTAATCTTACTTGATGTTATACTTTACTAGTGACTAATGCATACTTTTCGCTGGATTACAACATTGGTTTTGTTGATGGTAGTGTTGGATATGAGTTTATACAATATACTCGCATAAATGTTAACACTGGAAAAGACAAATTAATGGTGGGATATAAATATTAATAACTACCTAACAAACTATGCAAGGAGAAATTGACTATTTTTGCAGAATCCAGAGTGCACTTTTTCATGGAAGCACACGAGGATTTTATCGAATTAGTTCCTATTTAAATAAATAAATATATAAACCACTTACCTGATGCAACACATAAAAGCTAATGGTTGATTAATCCTAAAATTGAATAATGGTAGGAGAATGAATTTTCATGAGTGGGTAGATAAGATATTAGATGAATTCTGTGAGGAGCAAGTAATAGGAGAACACACTTATGTTTGAGAATTTAAAGCAAGGGTCTTCAACGATTTTAATTATATTTTCTTCTATACTATACATGATTTACTACATAAATTTCTCCTCTATAGGGGAGTTGGTGTTATAGTTGAATATAAACCACCTCAACAAACATCAATACTTTTCGATTGGAGTAAGTTCTTGGCTGACTAGGAAAAATTTCTCGACACCTGGTGTAAATTTACAAGAGAAGTGTGGGACTACTTCTTGAGCAAATAAAAATGTTCGACGAAATCCTCCTCATCGACCAAGAGTAATTTGGGTCAGCGATGGGGGGGTATATATTCATGAAATATAAATAAAAAATAAAAATAAAGAGAAGTAAATGGGTAATCAAAATGATATGAAAATTATGAGTTGCAAGAACATGAGAGTATATGCTTGATTAGGAAACCAGACGAAGGACCCAATTGTGTATAGAAAAATATAAAAAACCAACTGATATTCAAACAATAATGGCATACCCTGCCTTGAGGGTTCACTGTAAATATTGTATATACCAATTTTTCATTTTTGATTTTTTTAAGTCTGAAAGGAAGAATTTAATTATCAGTAATTTATTACTGATAATGATTAATTATAAATTTGTAATTATGATGTTTTATTTTTATAAAATAAAGAGGTCTAAAAAAATAATTTTGGAGTAAATGTGCCTAAAAGAGATGAGGCTGAAAAATTATTGGAAAATAATAATTACCCATCAATAAGTCTTAGACATCTAATCTAGATGATTATATTTATTGAGAAATTATGGAATTGACTAATCAATTATTTCCCTAAAATACTAGATGTTGTTTTTGGGAGTGGGAAAAAAAATCTCATTAATGAGCTAGTAACTACCTACCACCTGTTGGTGCGGTGGAATTACTTACCAACCACCAAAAGAGTGGTAGATGGGTAATGGATAAAAATATTTTTGTTTGCTTGCTTTTGTCTCTCACTATGAAAAAAAGGAGAGACCGAAGAGAAGCAAGTGATAATAAGACAAAAAAGTTACAAACCTATGCTCGGGGGGAATATTTCTAGGAAGAGATATCAAGGCTAGGAGGAGCCAAGTACTCAAATATTAATTTCCTAGACAGACAATTTCAAATCGGTATTCTTGCCTTATATTCTATCTAGAACAATAAAATATATAACAATGTTATGTTTCTATTTTGTGTAGTTCATGTACTTATAAGAAAGATGAAGCAATGCAATAATTATAACAATTGTTTCTTTGCTTTATTATTGTTAAGAAAGTTGTAAAGAAATAGAAAAAAATGAAAGCAATAAAGCAAAGAAGTAGTTATGATATATTTATAATTATGTGATTTATAACAGAATTAAGTATTATGTTGAACATAGTAGTTTAGAATAGATGTCTATTATTCTTGAAAATTTTAGTTTCTTTTTGGAAAATTATAAAAGAAAATGTATCTAAGTAAAGTTTGTGCATGTTTAAAAGAGTATTTATATCAGTATAGACTATTGGTAGCATTATTTAGAATTCGAATCAGTTAGAAAATAAGGAACTTAGATATAAGCTACATGTGATTACTTTGGCTGGTAGAGTAATATATAATATGGGTAAACACCTATATATATACACTCTAACTATGCACAAAGTGCTTCTCTTTAAATATAATCAGAAGTATTTAAGAAGAATATAGTGTTATAAAACAAATTATAAGTATTCATGTAAGAATTATAATTACTGCAAGAAGGTAAACACTTTATACATATTCACATGAAAGTGATAGAACATAACATAAACTCTATAGTTTATAAGCATATATTATAAGACAATGTTCTAAATACATAATAATACTAGCTAATTCCTAAATAAATTTACGACAAAACACTATATAAAATATACAGTTAGAGGCCCCACGCATATATAATAAGAAACATATGGTACGGATGAAATAAATTACTTTGTAAAAATGTAGCTTTCTTAATATATCAAACTATGTTCATGTTTATCATTCAAAATAAATTCATATAGAGGTATAATAAAAGAAGAATTGCCTAGTAGAAATATGAGTCAAAAAGAGTGACTCTAATTTGTTTTACATTCAAGATAATTGTCACAAATAATATACGACTAGCAATTGCACCATATGTTGCAAAGGAAACGCTGTAAAGCAGTAACAAAGGAAATAGTGGTATAGAGTAACTTGAGTTTTAAGGTGGTGAAGGAGTTGGAGCTTAAGAATATGCATCATTTTGGGAAGGCTTTGGTAGCTAGATGCATATGAAGGCTCATATCAAATAAGGGTCTATGAAGCTAAGTTATCCTCTAAAAGTACGATGAACCTAATTCATTAGAACTAGAGATGATATATTACACCTAGACACTTCTATTATTTAATATGACAATCAAATTTGTTTCAACATTATTAAGAAATCAATGTTTTATAAGGGTTAAATTTGGCATATTAGTTTATTTTCAATGTTTTTGCCCAAAAAATTAGTACTTTCAATTTTTTTTTTAAATGAATTGTCTAAATTCTATAACATAAAGTTACTGCTTGAATGTTTGATAAGGAAATGTCAAATGCTTGGCTTCACTCCAAGAGTCCAATCAATCATAGGAATTTCTTGCTGTCACTAGTTCAAAGTGGTTGAAGCACTCCATTGAAATTTGAATTGCCCTTGTTCAGCCCAAAATTATCATCTTTATTATCTTCATTACTTTGACTCTAGAGCTGGAACTTCAAAATGTCTAATTGTCATTATTCTTGTTTCCTTCATTCTTGCTGCTAAAACCAATGATTGCATTTTTATGAGAGCATTTACAAATATATACCTCGCTAAACCAACGGACTCATCATGCTATTTGACTAACTAATATGCATGCAATACTGAAGTCAGTGCTTCATCACTTATATGCTAAAAACTATTTGGACAAAAACTCAGAGTCCTTTGACTACAAAAACTAATATTTATACAATGAACAAGGATAGGCAGAAAATAAGACAAGAAAATTTCAATTCAACAAAAACAAAAGTTAATAAACATGAACCCATTGTTTTGACATGTACAAGTTAATTTTTCAAACGTTGTCCTATAAAAAAATCAACTGGGAACCCAATGCAATGCTACAGAAAAGACAATATGGAGCACATAAGAAACAACTACAGAGGGAATGAATATATTAATATATGAAGCATATAAGAAATAGATCAATATGAAACTTATCTATGGGAACTTTCCAAAATCCAAATAGAAATGTCTCGATCAACGGTTGAATTTATATCACATCATAATCAAGAATGGAAAATGGCAGAAACAATGGCTTGGCTGGAAGCAGATGGAATTGCTGGGAAATGATAATAAACACCTTCTGCAACATTGTCACTGGGAGCATTATGAAAATCTTGTGATCCATTCTCTTTTGCTTGAATGATGATGCATGGCATGAGTTTGGTTGACTTCTTGCTATAGTAGTCTTTCTCCTCTTTGAGCACATTTCAGCTGCAAATAAATCACCCTTACTGTCATTAAAAAGGTCTCCATATAGATGCTTCACCCGGGAGAGATGCATGACATCAATACTAAGGACATACATAAGAGCTGCGATCAGTTCATGCATTCCTGTAAGCAAAAAACACTGTTGTTAAGCTATTAACTCTGATGACCTTCAGAAGTACTTAGAAGTTTAAAACCTATATGCCAACATGAAGTAGGCACAATTTTATAAATAATGGTATAACCTCTAAACATATTTCCAGGGTGGTGTAATTTTAGCTATACAAAAATTTCAGTTTAACTCTTACATCCTTTTAATATCATATCTCAACCCACCTGGATTTTGAGATAAAGGGTTGTCCATAATTAAATCAAATCCCATGAATCCTCTTGAGCTAATTCAGGCACTAACCTTATCTGTATGAGGACACCAATCCTCTTAGGCTCCAACCTTTCCAAATGCTTCAATAGACTTCAAAATTAGATATCGCTTCTTCCCAAAAATGCTTTTTCCGATCCAAAATTTGACAACATACTCCTTCACCTTCTCCATAATAGTGAAATTCATTATTTTTGCAGTGCCATTATGTTGAAGAGTAAGAGGGATAGTCTTCTAATGCTTTAGTGAAAACCTTTTATAATATTCTTTGACAACATTGGAACAATATTTGCATTGTTATCTATCCTCAAACACTTAAGAAAATTACTGATTTCTTTTTCAACAATAAGAATTTTTTTAAATATCTTGAATACCTTACATTTTATTTGCATAATATAAGCCCAAAATTTCCTATATGTATTATCTATAAATATGACAAAGCATGAGGCTCCTCCTAATGACTAAATGTTTATTGGCCAAACACGTCAAAATGTATCAATTCGTATCGATTCTAACCAATCTATTTTCTGTTAATGGTCATTTCTAATACATGAAACCCTTTGTTGCCTATCATATATGCGATGCTCACAAAGTTCAAGATTATAGGATTGCAAACCAGTTAGCAAATTGTAAATCCCTTTACACCCAGATGACCCAAGCGCTTATGCCATAAATCTGCCAAGATTTCTTCTTCTGCAACAAAAACCACTTTTGATTTTTCTTCTACTGATATTACTGTATACAATGTTGTAATGGATTTTCTAGCCATGAGCAATGTCCCTTTACTAATTTTCCAACCACTTTTTCCATAACTTGTGGAACAACCTTCATCATCCAATTTTCCTACAACCTTCATCATCCAATTTTCCTACAAAGATCAAAGTCACGAACATCTCTAGAACATGCCTAACTTGTATCAATAAAAATAATTTGTCCATTCTTTGTATTAATCTGGACATCATATGTGCAATGTATGAATAGTTAAATATAGAAATCATGTCATCGTTATAGAGGATATGTCAAGCCTAACTTGAATCAATAAAAATACTTTGTCCATTCCTTGTATTAATTTGGACATCATATGTGCAATGCATGAATAGTTAAATATAAAGATCATGTTATCATTATAAAAGATATGTAATTTGGATATATGAATATATTTGAGTATTTGAAAAAGTTCTATTCTTTAAGGAGTTATTGTGTAACATATTTCTCTTATCCATCTTGGAATTGTGCTTCACATTTACATTGTTTTGCATGGTGTATAATTTTGGTCTTCCATGTATTTGATTCATAACACTGCCACTCCAACAATATTTTTCCCAAGTGCATGTTATCATAATCACCACAATTATATGCAACAAAACTATTTTTGCTTGGGAATTACCCAAAAAGTCAAGAATCCAATCAATGCTACAGCAAGAGGTATATGAAGTTCAAACATGCATCTTCCATTGAAATAGTAAATAAAGCCTTACCATTTGAAACTACATGTCTCACCTTCATTTATGTTTGCTGGTTTTTTATCCTTCTGTTCTCACTTCCGAGCTCGGCACTCTCTTTCATGTGTCTTGGTTTTCCACAGTGATAACAAGTGAGCCTTCCTTTTTTCGATTTTGATCCATCTCTTGACCTTCAACACCCTTGATGGTTTTAGTCAATTTCCTACCATGATCAACTAGAGTTATGGCTTCTCCTCATTCATTAAATTGATTTATGTGGCAGCTCCTCCTTCATTAAGAAACTGCTAATATCATCAAATTTCAGGGTCCATATAGGTGTCGAAGTGCTCATAGCAACAATCAAGTTCTCCCAACAATCCAGTAAGGAGCACATTAGTAAGATGGCTCTAATCTCAACATCCAAAATGATTTTAACATAGGCGAACTGGCTGGTAATTACATTGAACTCATTCCACTGCTTCACTATTGAAGCACCCTGTTTTATCTTGAGGTTTTATAATTTCTTCATTAAGAAAACCTTATTCGATGCCATGCAACTTTTGCAATAGACCTTCAACTGCCTTCTCTTCATCCACATTAAGTAGGCATTCTTTGCTAAATACTGACGAATTGTGGCAATATTCAAAATTAGTATATCCTCCACGATTTCCATAGAGAAATATTAGCCCTATTTAATTTCTCCATGTCACTCAGTTGTGCTGTCTCCATTTCTCCATGTCACTCAGTGCTGCTGTTTCCATACTCAATAGAACCCAACTCAAAGAATAACCTGGTGCTGCTCGATTAGACCCCACAAACAGCCAATAGCCTAACGTTCTGCTACCAATTGTCAGGCAAAAATCAACAGATCCCCACTACTTCAATTACACACAGAGGAACAAAGGATCAGAGAAAAAAATACAAATAAGGTAGCCAAAACAGTTTTTAAATATATTCAATTATTCTCTCTCTACTGCACACAGAGAACAAAAATTTACATGTATAAAAGCTTGATTCATATGCTGAGCAGCTGAGGCATATCTTAAATCCTTCCAAAGAAAAATATCCAAAAATATATACAATTCTAGAGAGGACTTTCGCTAGAAATTTCTGGGTTTTAATGAATTATAATAATATCCTAAAAGCTTAGTCTTCACCAATAAAGAATTAGAAGTAGAATTGCTTCCAGCAATTTCTAGAGACTGCCCGAATTTTTCTTCATAATTATCATAATGCTCATATCGACCAATGAAATTCCAACAGTGGCAACAAGCTTATCTTAACTAGATAAAGACACTTTCCTCACTATTATTCTACCAAGCACCTCTCGCAATCAAATTTAGACATACTGGTTGAGGTATTCTTCAACAGTAGTGTATTTCACCTCTGGGTAGAGCTGACTGGCCTCCACACCATCAGGTCCAATTTCAAAATTTGTTTGATCCCCTTTCACAAAAGTGGAGTGCCCAATTGACAGCATAAGATTGACTGGGAATGGCGACTCTACATCACATACCAGAACAATGTACAAGACCTCAGTCACTCATTCACTCTAAAGGAATCAACAAAAATAAAAATATTCTTCGACCCACATTTCCACCAACTTCTACCAATCAAAAGAAAAGTTAATAAACGTGAACCCATTGTTTTGACATGTACAAGTTAAATTTTCAAACGTTGTCCTATGAAAAAAATCAACTGGGAACCCAATGCAACGCTACAGAAAATACAATATGGAGCACATAAGAAACAACTACAGAGGGAATGAATATATGAATATATGAAGCATATAAGAAATAGATCAATATGAAACTTATCTATGGGAACTTTCCAAAATCCAAATAGAAATGTCTCGATCAACGGTTGAATTTATATCACATCATAATCAAGAATGGAAAATGGCAGAAACAATGGCTTGGCTGGAAGCAGATGGAATTGCTGGGAAATGATAATAAACACCTTTTGCAACATTGTCACTGGGAGCATTATGAAAATCTTGTGATCCATTCTCTTTTGCTTGAATGATGATGCATGGCATGAGATTTATGGTTGACTTCACTGCTACTCAAGTAGTCTTTCTCCTCTTTGAGCACATTTCAGCTGCAAATAAATCACCCTTACTGTCATTAAAAAGGTCTCCATATAGATGCTTCACCCAGGAGAGATGCATGACATCGATATTAAGGACATACATAAGAGCTGCGATCAGTTCATGCATTCCTGTAAGGAAAAAACACTGTTGTTAAGCTATTAACTCTGATGACCTTCAGAAGTACTTAAAAGTTTAAAACCTATATGCCAACATGAAGTAGGCACAATTTTATAAATAATGGTATAACCTCTAAACATATTTCCAGGGTGGTGTAATTTTAGCTATACAAAAATTTCAGTTTAACTCTTACATCCTTTTAATATCATATCTCAACCCACCTGGATTTTGAGATAAAGGGTTGTCCATACTTAAATCAAATCCCATGAATCCTCTTGAGCTAATTCAGGAACTAACCTTATCTGTATGAGGACACCAATCCTCTTAGGCTCCAACCTTTCCAAATGCTTCAATAGACTTCAAAATTAGATATCACTTCTTCCCAAAAATGCTTTTTCCAATCCAAAATTTGACAACATACTCCTTCACCTTCTCCATAATAGTGCAATTCATTCTTTTTACAGTGCCATTATGTTGAAGAGTAAGCAGGATAGTCTTATAATGCTTTAGTGAAAACCTTTTATAATATTCTTTGACAACATTGGAACAATATTTGCATTGTTATCTATCCTCAAACAGTTAAGAAAATTACTGATTTCTTTTTCAACAATAAGAAATTTTTTAAATATCTTGAATACCTTACATTTTATTTGCATAAGATAAGCCCAAACTTTCCTATATGTATTATCTATAAATATGACAAAGCATGAGGCTCCTCCTAATGACTAAATGTTTATTGGCCAAACACGTCAAAATGTATCAATTCGTATCGATTCTAAACAATCTATTTTCCGTTAATGGTCATTTCTAATACATGAAACCCTTTGTTGCCTATCATATATGCGATGCTCACAAAGTTCAAGATTATAGGATTGCAAACCAGTTAGAAAATTGTAAAGCCCTTTACACCCAGATGACCCAAGCGCTTATGCCATAAATCTGCCAAGATTTCTTCTTCTGCAACAAAAACCACTTTTGATTTTTCTGCTACTGATATTACTGTATACAATGTTGTCATGGATTTTCTAGCCATGAGCAATGTCCCTTTACTAATTTTCCAACCACTTTTTCCATAACTTGTCGAACAACCTTCATCATCCAATTTTCCTACAACCTTCATCATCCAATTTTCCTACAAAGATCAAAGTCACGAACATCTCTAGAACATGCCTAACTTGTATCAATAAAAATACTTTGTCCATTCTTTGTATTAATCTGGACATCATATGTGCAATGTATGAATAGTTAAATATAGAAATCATGTCATCATTATAGAGGATATGTCAAGCCTAACTTGAATCAATAAAAATACTTTGTCCATTCTTTGTATTAATCTGGACATCATATGTGCAATGCATGAATAGTTAAATATAAAGATCATGTTATCATTATAAAAGATATGTAATTTGGATATATGAATATATTTGAGTATTTGAAAAATTTCTATTCTTTAAGGAGTTATTGTGTAACATATTTCTCTTATCCATCTTGGAATTATGCTTCACATTTACATTGTTTTGCATGGTGTATACTTTTGGTCTTCCATGTATTTGATTCATAACACTGCCACTCCAACAATATTTTTTCCAAGTGCATGTTATCATAATCACCACAATTATATGCAAAAAAACTATTTTTTCTTGGGAATTACCCAAAAAGTCAAGAATCCAATCAATGCTACAGTGAGAGGTATATGAAGTTCAAACATGCATCTTCCATTGAAACAGTAAATAAAGCCTTACCATTTGAAACTACATGTCTCACCTTCATTTATGTTTGCTGGTTTTTTATCCTTCTGTTCTCACTTCCGAGCTCGGCACTCTCTTTCATGTGTCTTGGTTTTCCACAGTGATAACAAGTGAGCCTTCCTTTTTTCTATTTTGATCCACCTCTTGACCTTCAACACCCTTGATGGTTTTAGTCAATTTACTACCATGATCAACTAGAGTTAGGGCTTCTCCTCATTCATTAAATTGATTTATGTGGCAACTCCTCCTTCATTAAGAAACTGCTAATATCATCAAATTTCAGGGTCCATATAGGTGTCGAAGTGCTCATAGCAACAATCAAGTTCTCCCAACAATCCAGTAAGGAGCACATTAGTAAGATGGCTCTAATATCAACATCCAAAATGATTTTAACATAGGCGAACTGGCTGGTAATTACATTGAACTCATTCCACTGCTTCACTATTGAAGCACCCTATTTTATCTTGAGGTTTTATAATTTCTTCATTAAGAAAACCTTATTCGATGCCATGCAACTTTTGCAATAGACCTTCAGCTGCCTTCTCTTCATCCACATTAAGTAGGCTTTCTTTGCTAAATACTGACGAATTGTGGCAATCTTCAAAATTAGTATATCCTCCACGATTTCCATAGAGAAATATTAACCCTGTTTAATTTCTCCATGTCACTCAGTTGTGCTATCTCCATTTCTCCATGTCACTCAGTGCTGCTGTTTCCATGCTCAACAGAAACCAACTCAAAGAATAACCTGGTGCTTCTCGATTAGACCCCAAAAACAGCCAATATCCTAACATTCTGCTACCAATTGTCAAGCACAAATCAAGAGATCCCCACTACTTCAATTACACACAGAGGAACAAAGTATCAGAGAAAAAAATACAAATAAGGTAGCCAAAACAGTTTTTAAATCTATTCAATTCTTCTCTCTCTACTGCACACAGAGAAGAAAAATTTACATGTATAAAGGCTTGATTCATATGCTGCGCAGCTGAGGCATATCTTAAATCCTTCCAAAGAAAAATATCCAAAAATACATACAATTCCAGAGAGGACTTTCGCTAGAAATTTCTGGGTTTTAATGAATTATAATAATATCCTAGCTACCACCTTGACTGTGTTGGGCACTAAAAGCTTATTCTTCACCAATAAAGAATTAGAAGTAGAACTGCTTCCAGCAATTTCTAGAGACTGCCCGAATTTTTCTTCACAATTAACATAATGCTCATATCGACCAATGAAATTCCAACAGTGGCAACAAGCTTATCTTAACTAGATAAAGACACTTTCCTCACTATTATTCTACCAAGCACCTCTCGCAATCAACTTTAGACATACTAGTTGAGGTATTCTTCAACAGTAGTGTATTTCACCTCTGGGTAGAGCTGACTGGCCTCCACACCATTAGGTCCAATTTCAAAATTTGTTTGATCCCCTTTCACAAAAGTGGAGTGCCCAATTGATAGCATAAGATTGACTGGGAATGGCGACTCTACATCACATACCAGAACAATGTACAAGACCTCAGTCACTCATTCACTCTAAAGGAATCAACAAAAATAAAAATATTCTTCCCACATTTCCACCAACTTCTACCAATCAAGAGAATATTTACTCTAACACTCACAATGAAAGCAAATAGATGCACAAAAGTCTTCAAATGGGAGGAGAAGGAACATATTCCAAATCCTAACCTGCAATTTTTTTCAGCACCTCTTCCTCTGGTATATACGTCTTCTCCAGAGTCTTGCCAATCTTCTTCTCCCACAGAGCTACAAGCTCATTAACAGAATAGGTGTTGGCAGGAAGCCTCAAATGCAAGATCTTGTTTAGAGTTCTAGGGTCATCCACTGCCTTTATGGTAAATGTTCCAACATCCTCCTCCTTCACAAAAACAACTGCGTATCCAGTGCAGGATGGATAAACAACTACTCAAAAGTAGATGATAGAATGCTAGTCATAAAACATAGAGTTTTTGAGTAAAGAGAACATGGTAAGCACCTTTGGCATTTCCATCTCCAGATATGACAACCTTATCCCTTGGTGGGGCACTAAGGCCCGACTGCCCCAAACTTGGTAAAAAATACCAAGCAAAACAGTTGCTAGAGACATATGTGTAAGGGATGCCTTCTTCCTCAATGGCCCTGCGAATTTTCTCTTTGGTAGCAAACATAGTCTTTGCAGGCTCCACTGCATGGGTTTTATCGACATCATTCCCAAACTCAGATGGCAGAAACCTCTGTAAATATCATCACCAAAAGTTGTGAAGAAACATCTGGAATTGCTATCCGCATATAGACTATATAAGCAAGTTCCAAAGCTTATCGAAGGTACTATATACCTTGATGGTTCCAACCTCCTTAATGGCCTTGATAATATTCAGCTGATCCGTCAGCTATGGTCCCTTTATAGCTGAGATAACAACATAAAATTTCTTGATTGCCTCCACAAGACTTGCCTGGTCCTCCAGAGATCCCTGCAAATTGATGATCTTATATCAGGGCATGCATTTGGGTATATTCAAGAAAAGCGAGGTCCTAGATAAACACCTATTCCGACAATGACTGTTCGAAATACAGGATGGCAGGGTACATTTCTTTTCAGATGAAGACTAACAAAATCTATAACAGAACCCCTGCATTGTGGGATCCAAATATTCAATCACAAAAAGGAACCAAATATGCATATCAACAAGAAGGGGCAAAAAGAAGTAGAAAACTAGCATGTCCTTCAAGTCAATAACTAGTATGTCTTTCTCAGTCCTCAAAACCCACTTGGAGAAACGATATATTCGGATGCCCAGAAGAAAAAAGCAGTAGTGGATCAATTTATAGGGCTTGGTCTTTAAAATCCATTCACCATGGAATGGTGAAATCAAATTTACAACTGAAAAACATTACGGATACAAAATGTGTTAATCACTTCCATCAGTTCAATATATGAAATAAGCAAGTAAGCATCCATGGCATCCACAGAAAAAAGCCAAATGGAGAGAATTTATACAGACCACATATGATAGCCCAGTAGAGAAAAATCAAATAAGCATAACACAAGTAAAAAACAGTAAGGGTATGATATTCAGAACTCTCTAACCATTACAATGAATGATAAAATGGGCATGCATAAGAAAATACGAGTGATGTACTACCTTAAGCTTATCCATCACATTACAATAAATGAGCAAATGGGCCTTCCCACAAGAAAATAAATAATACAAAATACTCGCATGCTAAATTTAGTTGAAAATGTAGAACCCATTACAGGAAACAATGACAAATATAATACCACGGAAAAGAAACTGAGAACTGTCGCACACAGATCATCATTTATGATCAAATGACCATTTCTGAATGAGAAATAAACTTCACAAGTAGTTTATGCTTATCAATGCTCACCACCAGTACAGGAAAGGACCAAATGAGGTAACCACTAGAAAATAGCATGTACAGATCAGTGAGATTTGATGAGAAAACTCAGGCAGACAGAGCACTTACAGGGAGTATAGTAGCACTTGCGGCAGTGAAATATTCCAGAAGCTTAGCCTTCTCAAGATTAGAAGCGGTGGACTCTCTAACAAGAAGGAATGTGGGATGGCCGAGAGCAATGCTCGCTTTGGATATTTGACGACCAAAGTAACCTGTTCCTCCAATTGTCAAAATCCTGGGACGGTCGACAACAGGGAGGCTAGCTTTGGATATATGACGACCAATGTAGCCTGTTCCTCCCATTGTCAGAATCTTGCTGCTGCTGGGCATGTTTGCCATGCCTCTGACCGTGGTTCGATTCTGCTGAAAATTTAGGCGTAGATAACTTACAGTTTCTCAGACAAGTAATATTTCCATAAGCATTTACCATGCAAAACATCCTTTGATGGGCAATTTGACCATCAAAACCCAGACATGTCCATTTTAAACTTTGCATTTTCTTTCCTTCTTCCCTCTGTAATCATCCACTCAGAGCATGAGGGTCTGTTAATCCACAGTACAATGCATTTAAAATATTTGGTCTTGGATGCTGTTAGGAGAGACTCAGAGAGCCAGTTGTTAATAGAATAGACTTAAGATGAAAGGGGAAAAGGCAGGTATATGGGAAATGCTGGACATCATGAATAATGCAAGCATAAGAAAAATGAAAGAGGATTTCTTTGTCTAGAGTTTAACTCTTGGGAAAAAAGGTAGATTATATTGGAAAGGCCAGAGATCAAAAAACATACAAGCATAGGAACGAGTGAAAGAGGTTTTCTTTGTCTCGAGTTTAGCTCCTTCGCAATAGCAACTCAAAAGTACCCAGATGTGAATGATCTAAAAAAAATATGTATACACAACAATATGCAGTTGCAGAGTGGAAAGGCCAAAGATAAAAAAAATTTAAAACAATGCAAGCACAAGAACGAGTGAAAAAGGTTTTTTTGTCTAGAGTTTAGCTCCTTAGCAACAACAACTTGAAAGTACCCAGATGTGAATGATCTGAATAAACTATGTATACACAACAATCTGCAGTTACCAAGTAATTTGGGAGAAGCCCTTTTGTGGTTGTTGGTTGCAGAAAAGTAGAAGAGGGTGTGATGTTCTGAGGGAGTGCTCAGCTTACCCTCGTTGCAATTATGAATCTGAGTTGCTTCTATGTCATCGGAATGCCATGGATCATTCAAGAAAAATTCCACCTGTGGCACCACGATAGTCTCTCTCCACGAAATACCAGGACAATGAAGAGTCCGGTCTCGAATCTTGGATGTGAGCCGCGTCCCCTTGGATTCATGTTTTTTGTGTTTCTTATGCTCACGAGTTTTCCAAGAAGAATCATAGAGAAACACCTCGCAGACAGAGGATATTGGGAACCCCTGCCGCTAGAAATAACAATGTTGAGATTGATTGATTGACCAGGGCCAAGTACCCTCTCAGATCCCTCGCTCTCCATTCGAAGTTCAACCTTCCAGATTTCTACTCTCTCGGCTCACATGGAATTCCCTAGGCTATCTATTATCTTCTCATCCATTCACTCTTCATCGGCGACCTCTAAGTCGTTTTTAAAACTGAATAATAACAGTAATCAATCAAAGGTTGAAATCATTTGAATCGTCTAACATGAACATCAACGGTACATAATGGTACATGTGGCATTTTAGGTAAGTTGTTTTCAAATAAAAACACTTTACAGCGTAATTACAGGCTTAAAGAGCCTAAAGATAAATTTTCTTCCATAATTGGAAGTGTGAATTCACGAATAAAATCAAGGACTTTTATAAATAAAAATATATCGGAACTTTAGTAGAGAAGTCACGAATATCGGAGCCAGGTATTGGAACATCTACCTAGTAAATAGACTATATACATGTAATTCTGAATATATATATGTATATGCTCTAACTATGCACAAAGTGCTTCTATCTAAATATAATCAGAAGTATTTAAGAACAATACAGTGTTATAAAAAAAATTATAAGTATTCATGTACATATAAATAATTGAAGAGAGAATTATATTTATTGGAAGAAGGTAAATACTTTATACATATTCACCTGAAAGTGATAGAACATGACATAAACTCGATAGTTTATAGGCATATATTATGAGACAACGTGTTAATTTGTGTTTATAAAATTTAGTGACAACCTTCTTCTAGGTAACACATATTTGCAGGAGTGATTTCTTGAGGTTTCAGGGTTAATACTCTTATCCTTCGATTTGACAACTTCTGCAAATTCCAGGAAATATATATATATATTTCTCTCTCTTTATCATAGATTTATCTTTTTCTATTAGGTTTCCTTCTCAAAAATTTCATTTAGGGTTTGTACCCATTTCATCTCTGCATTATATATAGTCTTTGGGTAAAAAATTACGGCTTAATAATACAGTGTGTATATAATATTTTTATGGCTTTTCTCTTGTACTATTAATATGTTTAAATTTCTTTGAGGAATTTGAAGGGTTAAATTTCCTCAACCCCAAGATTGTTATATTCATTCACAAGTCTCGACCATATTTTCTAAAAATTGGGCGCGACTCTTATTACCTTTTATTTACATATTGAGTTAAGAATTTTCAGTGCAAAGTTTTTTTTTTCGTGGGTATTGGAGGCTAGGTTTTTCTCCCTCGGCAACACTACTTGTATACCCAGTTGTACTGAATCAGATAAAAATTGGTTCTACATGTATTTTTGAAGATTATAGGAATTGGTGTTCACCCCAGATAACTTATTTAGTTATTACCTCAGTATCTTTTCTTTTTATTGGTTTTTATTCTTCATTTGCATTGATATTGCAATTCTAACTATTAAGACCAATACTTTTACACTTTTTTCACTTCTGCAGGTACTCTTATTTCAAAGTACGAGTTATTTTCTTTTCTTTGATGTTTCCAGTTCATGTGTCACTCTTCTTTGATTCAAAGGACATTTGGTCTCTTTACTAGGTCAGATGTTCCTATACTTGGCTCTTAGATTTATGACTTATTTTATTTGTGACAATTATCTTGAATGAAAAAGAGTCACTCTTATTGACTCATATTTCTAGGAGGCGTTTCTTCTTTTATTATACCTTTATATGAATTTATTTTGAATGATAAACATGAACATAGTTTGATATATTAATGAACTTACATTTTTACAAAGTAATTTATTTCATTCCTACTATACGTTTCTTATTATTATATTTTTGTGGGGTTTCTAAATGTATATTTTATAGTTAGTTGTTATAAATTAATTTAGAAATTGACTAGTAAATGAACATGTGAAGTTGGATTACACTTTTGTAAAAATGCCTTTTCCTAGTAAAATTAATTTGGCCGAACGATTATAAAAAAGATTGACTGAACCATTTAGATTAACGCGGACCATTAAAAAGATTCTTAGCCTGAAGTGGGAAAATCGACAATAATGTTTTTCGACTGAAACAATAATTCAATCGAATTGTTAATTCAGCCAAATTGTTAATTCAGCTGAATTAACAATTTGGCTGAATTTACAATTCAGACTCTCTAAGAGGCTCAGGCCTATGTCTCTCTCATCAGCCGGATCAAATCCGATGGAATGGTCCCACAAAGAACAATTCACTCATCGTAAAGGATATATATAGGGGCCTCATTTTTGCATCATCGGAGTCTCAAAATCGCTGCTCATTCAAGTCATTCTGGAGGCGTGGGATTCCTACTAATATTACAATCTTCGGATGGCTGGTGTGGCGTGATAAGATCCTTACCTGGAACAATATCATCAAACGCAGCATACATGGCCCAAATCGATGTGCAATCTATAAAAAGGAAGGTGAAGACGTTAATCATTTATTCTTCAAATTCTCGGTGATTAAGGGGCTCTGAAATCTCTTCTGCCCATTTTATATGAATCCGTCATGGGAGGCCAACGATTTCATATCAATCATAATGGAATGGGACAAACTAAATGGCAAATTTCGATCTCTTCCTTTCTTCCTCATCTGGGAAGTATGGAAAGGCCGAAACTTATTGATCTTCGAAGACAGACCCTTCCGGATTCATGAAATATTCGCCAAGATCATGGTATGGATTGAGAGTCGGCCTATACCTTGCCAGCTGATCGTTGACGGATCACATAGGAACAGGCCACATGAGATTGCGATTCTAGCCATATTATTTGATGGGGCTTCTGAGGATGGTACCGCGGGGTGAGGAGTATGGATAAAAACATCCCAGAGAGACAGAACTCACATCTTCTGGAATGGTGGGCCGGGATCCAACAACAAAGCCGAAATTATGGCCCTGTGGGGTGCTCTCATGGCTGCTGCTGACCTCCAATTACAGAATGTTAATATATATGGCGATTCTAAGTTGGTGATCGAATGGATCACAGGTAATTTTGCGATGAATAATCATGGATTAATGGGCTTGAGACAGAGAAACCTCCGACTGTGGCAGATGCTAGATTGCCCACCTATTACACACATTTACAGAGAGAATAAGACAAGGGCCGATGGCCTCTCTAAGAAGGGTCTTAATGCAGATTTTGGGATGATGTATGTTTCTAGGTACAGGGACGGGAGGGTGGTTTGGAATTCTACTGCTCCAATTCCGTGTCAGAATTACCAGACAGATCAGGGTCGCAACATCTCTCCCCTTTTTTGACTAGTAGTATTTTGCTATAGTTATAGTGGTCATATAACAGTTAGCTTTATAGTAGGTCAAGAATAATTGATTGATGATGGTGATCATGTCTATTTAGGGATATGGCTTTTGCAGACTATTGTTCGCAGTCCTTTATGATGGCATACACAGTTGCAAGGAAAATACTGATCACATGGCGGGCGGATTCGGGCTACTTTTGAAAGGGCACTATCTGAAGCGAGACAATTCTATCCGTGACTATCAAATACAAGCGAGCCTGCACAACAACCATGTTGGTATAATGAGTAGTTTTGTCAACAACGTGCCTCTGTACAAGGAGCAAGCGAGCCTGATTATCTTAATTTCAGATATATTCGGCATCAAGTGAGCCTGCTTAACATCCATGCCGGTACAAACTTTATGTTTTTTGATAATGATTCATACAACTGGTTTTAATTTTCATGAGAGCCTGGTCAATTAATACACAACGAGACGGTTCACTCGGATGCCCTGGGAGAATGCAACTATTTCCATTATAAGGGAGCCTGTCATAAACCTTAACAAGCGAGCCTGCTAGATAGACTTCAATGACGATCTGCAACATTTCGAATTAACTCTCCGAGTTCTTCCACAAAGGAGAGGCTCTAATTTGGTAATCATCTACAGATGCAACACTCTGTTCTGCTGGCTAACCATATTTTGACAACACTGCCTTCTTATCAATCTGCTTTTCATATGCTGTTAGAGTTTTTTGCCGTTTTTTGGGTGATTTATTTTCCCCTATATGTGTTGGCTTACTACTGAGGTTTGTTCATGCTATGAACAAATAACATTATATAGGCCAAATGATGATGGTATTTCCGCTGAGCATATCAACTGAGATGTATATGTGACAATGTACTGTTTATATCATAATATAATCAGCGTTTTTTTCTTCGAAAAAAAAATAAAAATAAAAATAAAATAAATAATATGACGGCTCTGAGGACATTGCAAGATTTTATGCGCTGTTAGTTTACTATTATTGTTCATTCGGGAGGCTCGGTGGAGGAATTTTCTGCGCGACTATTTTACTGTAATTGTTCGTTTGGGAGGCTCGTTGGAGGAATTTTCTGCGCTGCTATTTTACTGTTATTGTTCGTTCGGGAGGCTCGCTAGAGGAATTTTCTGTGCTGTTAGTTTACTATTATTGTTCGTTTGGGAGGCTCGCTGGAGGAATTTTCTGCACTATCGATGCACTGGAGGAATCAAATTTTCCATAGCGTATGTTTTGGCCTAGATTTTACTTGCATATTTTTGTTTGGTCTTTTACTGCATTATTTTTAGTTTTTAAAATTTTTTTCACGGTTTTTTTTGCAGGATTGGTTGGCTCGCTGGAGGAATTCTACAGCTTCCTCTTCCTCCTGTCAGCCTCCTCATCCAGACCAAGAATGCCAGAAAAAAATCTGTGCTGAAGATAATGTCAAAGGGAATATGAGAAAGAAGGCTTTTTTTTATACAAAATGTAACAAGAGATGAATAATTTTAATTTTTGGGATAGAAAGCAAAATTTTTTGTATTAATTATCATTAGAATAGTTTTGGCACAAAACATTTATATGCAGTTAAGGATGGTTCAAAATATACTTGATATAATTATTTTTACGTTTCATTTTTGGATAAAATTCGAGGAAATCTGTAAGTCAAAGATGAAAGAAAGTTTCAGGACATTTGCACTACTATTTATATTTATATTTATTTTTATTTTTTGCTGAAAAAAAAATGCAAGAAACAAATCTGTTCTGCTCCGGTCCCTGTGAACTATACCCTTATCCTTTCTTTAAATGTGTCATTGATTCATGTAGCCTTTTTTCCATTCAAACAAGTTTTTTTAGAGCGCTTGTTCCTTCAGTCAATTAATGGTTAGTTAGCTAACATTCATTCATAGGCAATCGACTTATTCTCAGTTATAAAAAAAAACCCTGCTTGACTGTAAGTAAGACAGTCGATATTATGAGTGATATATCTTTCCTTTAATAGTTTTTGCCAGGTTTCTCTGTTAGGGTTCTCTGTTTGGAGCGATTTTATTTTTTTTATGTGTTGGCCTTATGGCAGAACTACGGTGTATAATAAATTCATAAAGATGGTGTCCCCTTAATAATAATTATAAACATGATAACATCTCCAACTTACTTTAGAAAAAGTTCTTTTTAAGTTACCCATCCTCCCATTTGGCAATACAAACTCGATCATCATTCTCTATAAAGCTTTTCAAAATACAAAAAATAGAAGATGATGGAATTTTAGTAAGCTTTTACATTGTTTCTTTCCACACCAATCTCATGGTGGACCATCCCATTAATTCCATAGAAGACATAAAAAGGATTGAAACTAAAAAATGAAAATATGCCTTAAATTCAATATATTTAACTACAAAATAAATATCTATGAGAAAATTCTGGGCATAGCAACAGGCTTTCCAATATAACTAGTAGTTGCAACCATATACATTTCAAGTTAAGGATTTAAATTCCTTTCCATTCACCATAGAAAACAAAGAAAATACAATTATTCAAACCAAATATTTGTAAGTCTACTGACTGTGTAAATCAAATAAAACGAAAAATTTAGTTTATTGTGTGATTTTTTCTATATATAATTATATGATGTACATAGTTGCTATGCTCCACTAGAAAACCCTGGACACATTTAGATGCATTAGTGTTAGTTTCTACCATTATGCAACAATAACATCATATTTCTCATTTGGTGGATCACACACTAAAGTATAGTGGAACAAGTAATTCATGACCTAAAATTATCTTTCCTAACAAAAATTTTCATAAATTTTTAGTCCATTTTCTAGATTATTTTATTTTAAATGTGAATGTGTTGAAAAATGAATGCTATCTTGATTTTCTTAGCTATGTATGCACTTCCAATTTGTTGCAATGTTTATACCTTGGGGTATAATTTTGGCCTTCATTTAATATTGTGAGAGTGTCTCGTGAGAGTTTATCTAGAGGTTCAATCTCTAGGTTTATGTATTTCATTTTTTTTTTTTTTTCAGTGCACCTACAATGACTATACAATTTCACCTATAGAATTTTCCTTAGGAACATGGAACTTTATAGACACCTTTCAATTTCATAGGATATAATGAGTCCTTCACCAAGTATACCTATACTTTAAAGTTGTTCCCATGATTAAAGGTTATCATAATATTCCTACTTATTAGTATTTTTTCAATTTGATTTGTGATATCTTTGATATATGGAGATGTAATTTTTTGGTTATACACCTTCCTATGTAAGTGTTTTATGTTCATTGTTTTGTGGCATTCCTTTCCATTTTTTTAATCATTTTAACCAGACATTCAAAATGTCATTCTAAGGTTATCTAGTTCATATTTGAAGTGTTTTGTAACTAATATTTTTGTGTCCCTCGTGGCAAGAGTGTAAATAATGATTTTTGATTAGGGTGTTAACATGTAGGTGTTGCTCTATATGTAGCTTCACGACTTTTACATCTATCATGAATTGTGCGTTGGTGTGTTTGGTGTGTACGTTGGTTGGAGCATTGAGTCTATGCCTTATATACAACGTTAAAGAACTTACATTGTGGTGCATTGGTTCATATCATATTGTTCATGATCTTTATATATGCTCTTTATATGAATGTTGAACCTTCATGTGCATTGATTGAAGTCAAGGCCTAATATTGCATTGGTTGGTGTCGCTATATGCATGGAAGTTAAATTACAACACTTATTTGGCTTTGAATTGTGTGATGTATGGTATTGAACCATATATATATAAACCTTCATGTACATTGATTTCCAGGCCTAATATTTCATTGGTTGGTGTCGCTATATGCATTGAAGTTAAATTACAACACTTATTTGGCTTTGAATTCTGTGATGTATGGTATTGAACCATATATATATATATATAAGGGTTCCCTGTCTGGAGAATTTTTGTTTTTTATTGTGTGTGACTTATGACAATTTTCAGTTTTATATGTTGTAGATAGTCAGTATAGTTATAAATGTTTGGTTTGAATAATTGTATTTTATTTGTTTTCTTTGTGGTGATTTGTGTAAGTAGATAGATGATGACTGGTTTAAACACATATATGGCTATTGAGATTCACTCTCACTGAAATACATGGAATAAATGGGAGTATTCATATGATGAATTGGACTTAAGCTTGAAAGGTGTATAACTCAAACATTTTGTGTAGACAATGTCTCCCTGGTAGGGTCAAAATTGATAAGCCAAGGATTGAAGAGAAGCCCTAAAGGAGCCCAATTTTAGTTTGATTTGAGAATTTTGTTGTAGTCACCTTTAGATGAAAAAATGAAAGCTAATCATAAATGAACTAGTAGGTGAAATATCAGTATATAACCAATAATTGACTTGCAGGAGGATGAGAGTCATTTTGATGCAGCCAAAATCCAACCTAGTACCAGTTTGACTTTTCTAACACCACTAATTTTAGTGTGCATTCACAAGTTACTTAAATTCATACCTGAATCCTTTATGATCAAATAAAGCATCACATTGAAAGGGCTTCATTCTCTCTCCACTCATTAAATAACCTCTTGCTATATGCCTCCTTACATACATTTATTTCTAAGGTGTATACCAATGGCATACAAAATCTCATGAACTTGATTATTAAACACACCAACATTTATATAAGCATATTTTCCCATTTAAATAACACATTATTGATCACCAAGAAATAGAACTTTATGAATTTCTCATTGTTTATCATGTTAATCATTTTTAACACCGCAATGTTTTCCTTCACTTATGGAATTCGAACCAGTTAAAATTAAATTTTAAATTTTCATCACACATTTTCAAAGAATTTACCTGCGCTTCACCATGACTTAGTCAACTTTCATGAGATATGAATCAATGGTTAGAATGACTTTGAATTTGAAAAATTCCTTTTGTCTTTTCCATGATAAATCATGACCATTCCTTATTTAATTTGGTGGTGCAAAATCGATATGGTGATGTTTGTTCCAAAATCAACTTGGCTATAGAAGAAACTAGGAGATTCAATCTTGCGCACTAGGGTTTTCTCTCAACAAAATGAACCAAGTTAATTATGATTCCAAAAATGAAATAGAACTTTCCAATCTACATCAATCCCTTCCATAATGTGGATATACATTACCTCATTTCATACTACACATTATCCATGCAATATTAGATATCAATTTGTCAAATCAATTGATTGGACTTCTGAAAAATATTCGACATAAAATTTATATATATATATATATATATAAACTTACTAATTCTATGAATTTAGAATTTTAATTTTGTGTATACCTTTTATATAAAAAAAGGGGATCCAAATCGATTCCTCCAGTGCACTGACAATGCAAAATATTCCTCCAGCAAGCCTCTTGAATGTACAATAACAGTAAATTAACAACACATAAAATTACTCCAATGAGCCTTCCTAATGGAAAATAACAATAAATTAACAACGTATGCAAACATTGTATAATTTGGGGTGTCATATGCAAATTTTGTATAAATTACGAATGAGAACATTGAAGATGTTCGTGAAACTAGGTTAAATCCTTGTAGTATTCCACTATTCAATCAAAATAGATATTTATTTATTATCATTCTCCCATAAACCAAGGCATTTGAAATAAATATATTATTCATAAATCCTTGTAGTATTCCACTATTCAATCATAATAGATATTTATTTATTATCATTCTACCATAAACTAAGACATTTGCAGTAAATGAACAATATTTTATTGATTTTTTTTTTTACAGGGATCTGAAAACCCATTAAACATGGTTGAAAAATTAACATTATGCATAGAAGTTTCTTGTTATCCCAATTAAAGGAAAATAATGATTACTTATTTGCTATGCAATATTGCGAAGAACAAAGTCCTCCAAAGGAAAATGAATGTACCTAGAATAACAACAAACAATGAAACATATTATATTGCATTGACAGAAGACTTAGGAACAACTAGGGAGTATGGATCCAATGGAATTGTACTTTTCACCAATTTTGAACTTGTGTGCAACCAAATGAAATGTGTGTACCAAGTTAAAAAGGAGGGGTTAAAACAACTGGATGGAGAAGCAAAAAATATTGTTAGAAAATTTCAATCATTTAGTATAAGACATTGTGCAAATGTTAATAGGATGTCTAGTGATATATTGTATGGGGAAATTCCAATTCAATAATTTTGTGGGAAATATGAATTAGTGTTAAGAAGCTCTCCAGCAAAAATTTATTGATGGACATTGTAATATATCTTTGATATGGGTGCATTTTTTAGTTATAAATGTGTTTTTTTTAATGACCATTGTGTTTTTTTTCAATTCTATACTAAGTGTGCCCCCACTATGTAAGCACAACTTGGTGAACTTTCCATGTTTAAGAAAATTTTGTATTTAATTTTCAAAATGTGCGTGCTTCAACATTTGTGTTTTCAACCTTGAGTATAATTTAAATGAATAACTTCAGATAGTTACATTAATTTACTGGATTCTTTCAATTTTTTTAAATAGCAATTTTAAGATCTTAAAATGCATGATGTAATTTCAAGGGTTACATCAATTAAATGCATGGGTTAACTTCAAGGGTTACATCGATTTTCAGAATTATTTATCTTTTTAATTATAAATTTCAATATTTTTAAATGCATGAGGTAACTTCAAGGGTTACACCAATTTTATGAATTCTTGATCTTTTTTAAATAGAAATGTTAAAAATATTTATAATGCATGAGGAAATTTTTTAAAGATCATGTACCTATATATCTATAGATATCCATTTCATGGATGAGCATTTGCAACGTGATTCTCCGAGGTGAGCATAAATCAAGTTCATGCATCTACTAGAGGGGGAGGCCATGGATCAAGGAGATTATGAAATGAATTACGGGAGGTCCATCATTTGTTACATCATGATCATGGTATATATATGTTTATGTGTAATTTTTTTAAATGATATTTGAATATAATCATATGTATGTATACATATGTAATTGATTTTTTTTTTTTTTATTGATTCTTAATCCAATAATATTAAGTTGAGGCGGGAGAATGAATTTTTTGAACGGAGAAGGGAAGTTCTCTGTTACCGATGAACAGACGTGGCCAGCGAAGGAGATTGCTCAGGATTTATGCGTCTATACAAACGGAGAACAAACCATTACGGGTGTACAGTTTGGGACGTTTTCAACAGGTCACTTGGAGGCCTGTTCTCTCCCGATCGACTGTCATTTTCCCTTACAGATCGATGGTGGTAAAGCTGGAAGGGAGGGAGGCAGCCTGACAGGCGTTTGGAGCGTGACATTAGTCAACAGCTCGGTTTTTCATGGGAAGGGTGTGCAACAATGTTTAAATGTGGAAGAGCAATGTTTGAATGCGGAAGAGAAGGGAGTGGGTAGATATCAGAGAGCATTTGACTTTGGGAATGGTCAGGATCCCTCTGTGCACTTGCTTCGTAGGGTGGAGGATTACGGGGATAGGGAAGAACAAACCCACTTCAGTTGGGAAGAACAAAGTGGATATCATTTTTCTGAAGGTTTTAAAGAATCAGATTTAAACAAGGTTAAGGAGGCAGGAGCTTTGAAGAAAGGGAGAAGAAAGAAGAACTGGATCAAGGTTAAAAGAGTTGAATACAACTATGTATTGGGGGAGGACATTGGTTGGGAACATGTGTCTCAAATGGCAAGCAGAACACTTGTTGGCAGGGTTGTGGGGAGGTCTGTCATACTGAAGACCGCTGTTGCATGGGCTGATATGCAATGGAAAGATGCTCTTGGTTATGTGCCTGAGGTAGTATCTCTCTCTAAAGGGTGGTTTGCCTTCAACTTTCTGCACTCTGACCATGTCCAGTGGGTGATGCATCGGTGCTGGGCTGTTGATCACTCTCCATTGCTTCTAAAACCTTGGCATCCACTCTTTGATGCTAGTAGGGAGAGGGTGGATTCGGTCCCTGTATGGGTTCGTTTGCCTGGCCTGCCCTTACATTATTGGACTGAGGAACATCTCCGTGGTATAGGCAATACGATTGGGGATTTTTTAGAGGCAGACCTCTCCTTTCTCAAGACAAATCACAGGCGGGTAGCTAGAATTCTTGTTATGACTAACATCAGAGAAGGCCTTGCTGAATCTCTGAATCTACGGTGGGGGAGATTTGACATTAAGTAGATTCTTGATTATGAGAATGTCCCATTTAGGTGCCGTCGGTGTCATGCTTATGGACACCCAGCCAAGGAATGTGGCCTTTCCTTTCGAAATGTCAAAAGTCGGGGCTCTAGTCGACCTGTGGAGGATCCTATTTTGGAAGGGGCTGGCCCAGGCTCTCCCATAACACAGTCAATGCCCTCTTCAGCTTCCACAAACGTTTTGCTCCATGATGCAAATTCTCCAAATTATCAAGGCGTGTTAGGTAGCCAGGCGTTGGGAGCGGACTCTATTTTGGGTGCTGAGTCTGGTCTTTTCACAGGGCAGAAGTCACTTTCTCAGATTTCTGATTGCGGACAGGCTGCCATAAAGGTCCACAGTCGTCACTATGGTGCGGATTTTAAGTTGCAGAACGATGGTATGTTGAAAGAAGTTTTAATTCTGTTGAATTCTTCACTAATGGGTTCCTTCCCATTCTCCCCAAATATCAACATTTCACTTAATTTGGCATCGACTTCAGTTGAGGCTCGGTCAGAAGATTGGGGTATATTAACCACTGTTGTTCCTGCACTTTCTACTTTGCCAGCTCTCCATGAGAAGGCTACTTTTTTTGAACAAGGTGACGAGCTATTGGCCCCTTTAGGAATCACTGCCCCCTTGGTCACTGGCTACAACCTGAGATCTAGTGCAAAAAAGGGTGCAGGTGGGTTTGGGAGGGGTAAATCTCTTTCAGCCCGAGGCAGGGGCAGAATCTCTCTTCTGGCGAAAGCTCAGGATCGAGCTATGATTGAGGTACATGATGGGAGACAGATTTTGATTGATAGGGCGCTTAGAGAAAGCAAATCCCTGAAGCCTGGTATGTTATGAAGATTATGTCCTTCAATTGTAGGGGCTTGGCAGGTCCCCTTAAGAAATCTGCTTTCCGAAGAATTATTGTGCTGGAGTGCCCGGATATTATTCTGCTTCAAGAGACGTTAGGTGAAGGAACTGTGGTCAAAGTTAGATTGGAAGGCTGGTTGCCAGGTTGGACATTTGAGTTGCTGGATGTTAGAGGAAGGTCGGGTGGTCTGGCTGTTGGTTGGAATGAAAGAACAGTCAAATCACAAAACTTCTGGGGTATGGAGTCGGTCTTGGGCTTCAATTTTCTATCGCTGGAGCTTGGTGAAGTATTTAATATTTTTAATATTTATGGTCCTTACCAAGACAAGATTCCTTTTTGGGACTCACTCCTGGGTAACTCATTACTCAAGGAGGATTCGGTGATTTTGGGTGGGGACCTGAATTTTACTTTGGGACAGTCTGAGGTCTGGGGTCCTCATGCACATATTGACTCCTTGACTGGATATTTCACTCAAAAATTGGAGGAGAATCATCTTCTTGATATAGAGCCCATAAAGATGAAACCCACCTGGAGGAATAATCGATGTGCTGAAGAAAGAATAGCGAAGAGATTGGATCAGTTCCTGGTGGCTGAACAGCTTGTGGACAGGCCTTTTCAGATTAGGCAGTGGATTGGTTGTGGGGGTGCATCTGATCATTTCCCTATTTTTCTTGAGTTCAAGATAGGGCCCAAGATGCCTCCTAGCCCTCTAAAGTTCAACAAAATCTGGCTAAAGGACGAGTCTTTCAAAGCTCTTGTTCTCGCTAGGTGGGTCCCTTATTGGGAGGATAGTACTCTTTCTACAACATTTCACTTTGCTGAAAATTTAAAACACATAAAGGAAGCTGTGAAGGTCTGGTCGACTGCTAAGAGACAGAGGGAGGATGTGGATTTGAAGCAGGTGGAGGAGGATCTTTGTTTGATATATGAAGGGAATGGAGGGGGTTTGCAATCACAAGAGGATAAATACACTCTAGTTTCCCTTGAAAAAAGAAGGAATGTCCTTCTAATGGATAAGGAGGAAACTTGGAGATTGAAAAGTAGGGCCACATGGCTGGCAAGTGGGGATGATAATACAAAATTTTTCCATGCTTATGCTCGTGGTCGAAAGGCGGCTAATACTATATGGAGTTTAAGAGATGGTCAGGGCACTGAGCATGCCTCATTTGAGGCTAAAGCTAAGCTGGGGGTTGATCTTTTTAAAGCCCCAGCTCATGCATCACTTGCGGAAGTTATAAGAGTTGCACAACTCTTTTCGAGATTTGTGGAGGAGGCTGATAACAGATCTCTGATGGCTGAGGTTTCTGAGAAGGAGTTAAAGGAGGTACTTCACAGCTTCCAAAAAGATAAAAGTCCTGGTCCTGACGGTTGGTTCATCGAGTTTTTCTTGGCTCTTTTTGAGGTTTTAGGGACAGATCTGCTGAAAGTTGTGGAGGATATCAGAATTTCAGGGTGGATGCCTGCTTGCTTTAACTCCACTTTCATAGCTCTAATCTCGAAAGTGGATAATCCCTCTTCTTTGGATTATTTTCGCCCTATCTCTCTGTGCAACTGTATTTACAAAGTGATCGCCAAGGTGGCTGTGAGAAGACTCAAAAGCATTTTGTCTACTCATATCTCTGGAGAAAAATTTGGGTTCCTGGAAGGTCGTCAAATACACGAAGCAATCGGAACTGCTCAAGAGGCTCTCCACAGCATGAAGACAAAGCACCTCAAAGGGACTGTGCTGAAAATAGATCTCTCCAAAGCATATGATCGGGTAAGCTGGTTATATATTCGTATGCTTCTGACTCATCTTGGTTTTGGCATTGGCTTTATAAGATGGATTATGAGCTGCATTACCACCGTCTCTTTCTCAGTTTTAATTAATGGGGCTGCCTCTCCTTTTTTTCATGCTGAAAGGGGTCTGCGCCAAGGCTGCCCCCTTTCTCCCCTATTGTTTTTATTGATTGCTGAGGGTTTGAGCAGAGCTCTTCAGGATGCTAAGAGACAGGGTTCCTTGAAGGGCATACAGGTTGCTACAAATTTTTTCATCACACATTTACTATTTGTAGATGATGTATTAATCTTCTGCTCTGGATCAGTGCGTGATGCAAACACAATTGCTGAGATTTTAGATATGTTTAGCACGGCTACTGGTATGATTGTGAACGCTGATAAGTCCTCCATCACTACTCATCTTCTGAGGGATGAAGAGAGACGTGAGTTCGGGAGGATCTTTACTTATAATCATGCTGATTTGGATGAAGGACTGAACTATTTGGGGTTCCATTTAAAACCCAATGATTATAGAAAACTTGACTGGAGCTGGCTGCTGGAAAAGCTGGAAAAACGTTTAAGAGTTTGGTCCCATAAATGGCTGTCCAGAGCGGGGCGACTGACTTTAGTTAAGTCTGTTTTGGAGGCTATCCCGGTCTATTGGTTGTCTTTGTCTTGGATTCCAAAGGGTATTCTGGAGGCTGCCAGGAGGATTTGCTTTCGTTTCCTATTGAGTGGGAAACAAGACTCCTTGGTGACCCCTTGGGTTCGGTCGGAGAAAATTGCTGTCCCGAAAGGGATGGGAGGATGGGGATTGAAAAATATTTTTCTCTTTGCTCAGGCCCTGGCTGCAAAGAGTGGGTGGAGGCTTATCAATGTTGATAGTCTTTGGACTCAGGTGATCAGTCAGAAATATATTGCTCCATTCTCTATTGTGGATTGGATAAGGAATCCTAGAAAATCCTTTGCTGGTGGCTCGGTGATTTGGAAGGCACTTGTTAAGTCTTTTCATATTTTGGAAACAAGTCTGGCTTGGGATGTGGGTAGTGGTAGGAAGCTTCGGGTTGGTGAGGACCCTTGGTTGGGCAGTGATATACAACACCTCCTTCCCAGGCATACAGTTGAAGCATTAAGGCAGAGGGGGATTACTTTTCTCTCCCAACTTGCTGATCCGGTTAGGAGAAGGCTGGGCATTCAGCCTTGGATTTTGGCCTCTTCCTTGGGGCTGGAAGAACAAGATGAGAGGGCTTTGGATGCTTAAATCCGTGCTTTAAAACAGGCTCATATTTTGTTGCAGGATAGGGAGGATATGATTGCTTGGGATTATGATTCTTCGGGGATCTATTCCCCCAAGGCTGGTTACTCAAAACTTAGTTCTGGGGCTGTCTTGGGTGCGGAGCGGTGGCGGTGGAAAAAACTTTGGAAACTAAATTTCCCTCCTAAGACTCGCCTTTTTATGTGGTGTGTCCTTGAAAATAAAGTCCCCACCTGGGATGTGCTACAACACAGAGGTTTTCAGGGTCCAGGTTGGTGCAGTTTGTGTCACACTGATGTGGAATCTGTCAATCATCTCTTCCTCAGCTGTCCTTTCATTAGAGGTGTCTGGCTGGAATGTTCCAGATTACTGGGTTTTCTTTGCAAATGGGAGGGTGTATCTCTGTCTCATGCATGGGATTCGTGGTGGGGGTCTTATGCTGAGCAGAATATAAAATCTTTGCCTCTCCTTGTCATCTGGGGTTGTTGGTTGGCACGTAATCGGCTACTTTTTGATGGGACGGTCAACACTCCTGAGATCATTGGGGCAATGACCATTGGACTGCACTCTGCTTTTCCTATCCACATTCAGGCTGCTAATCAGAGGGAGGTCCTACTGTTGGATATTGATAGGAGGAATCCTTGGGGTTTTTTTGATGGGGCTATGCAACAAAATGTCTGTGGTGGGGGGCTCTGCTGTATCTTTCGGACGCACATTGGTTTGAGATCTCGGCTGGGCTTGGCGTAGGTACAAACAATTATGCTGAATTGATGAGCCTCAAGATACTTTTGATGTTCGCGGTGGAGAAAGGTTGCCGAGTGCTAAATTTCTATGGGGACTCCTTGAATGTGATTAATTGGATTAATGGTATTCAGCAGTGCAGAGTTCATCACCTACAAAATCTGCTCTGTTCCATTAAGGAGATCCTCCGCTCGCTTGATTCTTTCTCCTGCCTGCATATATATCGAGAGAATAATGGTTTTGCTGATCAAGCCTCAAAGAGGGGGCTTCTGCAGGATGATGGTCTCTGGAGAATTCATGAACATCAGGATGGAGGCACTACTGAGTTTTTCCATCCTTCCCTTTTTGACTGAGAGGCTATTGGTCTCCTTTGTTGGCCTGGAAAATCTTGCATTCAGAGAGGCTAACACATGGTGGTTCTTTAACACAAATGTTTTTTGTGAAGTAGAACGTGGTTTCCCACTGGGTTATACTTGGTCAATTGCTCAATGGGCGGTTTGCTGTGGGATGGATCTTTCCACAGATTCCACACCTTTCAGAAATGGACTGTTTTTGGTATGCGTTTTTTCTTTTTCTATAACTGGAACGTGGTTTTTTGTATTGGCAGATTTCCATTTCTATACAGCCTACACAGAAGTAGCGCAGGCAAATGCAAGAATCACATATGTGCCTGGCTACAGTGGTTGACATCCTTCAGAACATTATGGAGGACATGACACCTTTTATTCTACAGGATTGAAACATTCGATTTGCTTGCTGAGGGCTGATAGGGTATATTTGGAGGGCTGTTGATATTGTTAACGAGTTTCCATTCCTGTAGAACGCTTTCACACATTTTTTTAGATGTTGAAGAATGTTTAATTCTCAATGAAGGACTACAACATCGTGCTGATTTTATAATAGAGTTTTCTGATCCCCTGGACGGTGATCTATACAGACCGTGGACTTTAATTTGCTGGCAGCTTTCATTATGGCTCGGGTGAATGACTGTATAGGAGCCAACTTAACTTTTGAATGGTTGAATTTATATTTCTTGGCAGTGGACTTGGTCTGTGCCTTAGTAGAGCAGTTTTTTGCTTAGTTATGACTTGAAAATACACAAAAGGGACTTATTGACAGTTTCTGGTTTTTTGAACAACTTGTATAAGCCTGACAACTGGATCTGCATAGGCTATGTTAGACTCAGTAACTGACTCTTGTAAACAAACTTTGGGGTTTGTTTTTTCTGAACACACATCTATGTGTTTCACATTGTAATTTTGTACACATCTGCTGAAATAAAATTACGCTTTTTTCTCGAGGAAAAAAAAAATTGATTTTTTTTATCAATTTAGATTTAAATTAATTTATGATAAATTTCAATTTTTTTAAGAGAATCTCAAACTAGGCCGAAGAGAGTATCTACTAAATCAATGGAGTGAGACCGTTTACATCATTTTGGTATGGTATATATATGTTTATGTGAATTTAATTAAATGATAAATAGGTAGAATCGTATGTATGTATACATATATATTGAACTTATTTTCTATTTTTTTTAGAAGCTTCTCTCAATATGTCGTCGCATGAGGGTGGTCAACATTCTCCTGGTGGTCAACAAGCTCAATCAACTCATTTACTTGGGCGTGATGGCGCTAAACCATATTTAGGTGGTCATTATGGTGCTCAACCATCTCAGGGTGGTCATGAATCTCAACTGGATCATCATGATCCTCATCATTTTTGTATATCTATATCTATATATATATATATATATATATATATATATATATATATATATATATATATATATATATATATATATATGTTAAAACAAATTTGCACATGCAAATGAATTGTATGCACATATGCATGTATATGTCTATCATGTATGTGTATGAATACATATTTTCACATTTTTTTTTATATTTATGTTATTTTATATTGATCCAGAGGGTGAGAATGTTGCTTGAAGTAAACACAAGAGAAGTAAGGAAATTCAGGAAGAAGTCCATGAACCAACTACCACCTATCCATTTGATATTTCTGATGAGCTTCCTTGGGAAACAAACCTCCAATAATGTACATTATAGAGGTGCAAAGGTCATTATCCAAAATTTAGAAAAGATCTTGGGAGTTTGGAGCTCCTTGCAGAGAGTCGACAAATCTTAGAAATATTTGTGCACTCTCTAAGCTCATTTCTTGATATTTACAAGAAGCTTGGGCAAACCAAGAATTTATTTATAGATATAACGAGGCATAGAAAGGAAGCAATAATGGGTCCCGATAAATGGGATGAGGTTAGTTAAAGGGTTACAAAAGCAAGTGCAAAATCTATGTTTAATTTCAAATAAGGGATTGAAAGAAATATGTTCAAGGTCTAATATTTCAAGCACCCTGATATAGCCAACCATTTGTATGATAGGTTCCTTGCAACATATGGAAAGATTCCATGCAATGACGAGGTTCCAATTTATTTTGCAAAATTATTTTATGCATAATTATATTTGGGTATGAAACCTAACTATAATGACTTTCCATCTGAATATTATGTTACTCAGAGAGGCCGTTTATATGAACGTAAGGGCACATTACATGATATTGAATTGCCTTGCCCTCCACCACCATTGGTATGTCAACCTCCTCATCTGATAAATTTGCGGTCAAACATGGAAGCAACTTATCAAATTGGTTGAGAAGGAAGAGATGCCATTATAGACAACATTCAAATTGCATTGACTAGAAATGATATCTGTCTAAATCGACAAAGATCATGAGATAATGCACATGCCAATTTTGTATATAAAAAAAATGAAGAGATATATAATATGAATATTGAGGAGCTTAAAGAATATGCAAATAGTTGTTGTAATGGATGGGAAGACATAATTGTTCATGAGGAAGAGGGTGTGGGATTAATATGTGTTAATGGTTAGGGTGGATATTTTAATGTAATGTAAAGTATGTGACAATGTCGATTCACATACATTTAAAAAAAAAAATCAAATATAATCTAACATAAATGTATCATATGTTCACCATTTTCAGTTAACTTGTTTGTTGAATGAAAATTTTGATAATATCATGGTCCTAGGTTTAGGTTCCAATCAAGATATTTTGAGAGACGCTAGTTTTTTTTGAAGAGTTAATGTTGATAAAATTGTTATTATACTTTTATTATATCGGTATCATGAGGACATATTTTTAAAAGAAATAATTATGTATCTATAATTAAATGTTATCAGATTCTGATTCCATCCGACGTTTTCGACATAGTGCCACCGTCTTCCTCACTATTAGGATATGTGTCAAATATTTGATTGTCACAAGTATTGAATATTTCTCTTATGTTTTGTTATAAATTGAAGTGTGAGTTTCATTAAAAAATGAGATAGATTTATCTTACAGTTTTTAAAATTTTCCAATTTTGGGTTTGTGGAGACGATTTTTGTTCTTGAGGGAATTTAGCGATAGAGTCGACAATGGAGATAGGATCATCTAAACAATTTGAAAAAGTCATGTAACAATTTTTTTAATATTGCGAGTTTATGCATTTTCATGTGAAATTTTAATTTTTTAATATATACATGTACATGTACAGTATAGGGCATCTAGGTGGGAGAAATGAAAGGGGAACACCATGAGGTATTGCATGGAATTTGAAACTTTAGTCAATTACAAAGATTGAATCGTCTAGACAATTTGGAAATGTTGATACTTGATTTTTTTAATAATGAGAGTTTATGCATTTTCATGTGAAATTTTAAAATTTTAATATATATACATGCACATGTATTGTACATTTTATCCATGAGGGTGTAATGCATGGCGAACACCAAAAGGGCGCAATGGAGGGGGAACACCATGAGGTATTGCATGGAATTATTTGAAACTTTTTATAATTTTTTTTTGATAATTACATTCTCATTTAATTTTAAAACATTAAAATTTCATTCTAAAGTATAGAATCTTATCTATATATGCAATTAAAAATGTTTTGCAGGTCACCCGTGATTCATATGAGAGCACAAGCAGGTTTATAGATCATATATTTCAACGAGATTCTCTTTTATGCAACTTTTTATTTGGAAGTCTTTTTATGTTATATTTATTTTTTATCATGATATACATTTTGGACATATTTAAAGTAAAACTCTTTATTATGAATTGTTGCATACCTTTATTTGACAACTTTTGATTATATATTTACTTTTATATTGATATAAAACTTGGAAATATTTTAAATCTAGAACTGTTTATTATGATTTAATGCGTGCTAATTTTGGAGTTTATGTACAATTTGCATGGTACAATTTGCATGATGCATGGTTTAATGCTTAAAACTTGGTTTTGCATATTTAAGTTCATGAATATGTAGCAATGAAAATAAATTTTCATTTAGTTGGTAAATTTTTTATGATCATTGTTATAATGCCAGTAGATGATTCTTAGGTTTTGTTTAAAGTTGTTTTGTCAAGTTATTTAAAATGAATCTATTAAAATGGCAAATTACAAAACATGTTACATTTTTCATTTGAATGAATCTTTTAATTAGGTGTAGATGTCTAGAACAATCATAAAAATTGCATTATAAAATATGGTATGTACATTTTGCATTCATGTATAGAAAGACTACTATGGATGTCGGTTGATAGTTAACTTTTAATATAAAGTTCTTCATGCACAAACATACTATAAAATTGTATTATAAAACATGGTATAATTTGCATGATGCATGGTTTGATGCTTAAAGGTTTTACATATTTAAGTTCATGAATATGTAGCAATAAAAGTAAATTTGAATTTAGTTGGTACATTTTGCATGATCATTCTTATAATGTTAGTAGGTAATTCTTAGGTTTTTAAAAAAATTGTTTTGTCAATTTATTTAAAATGAATCTAGTAAAATTGTTCAAATTACAAAACTTGGTACATTTTGCATTTGAATGAATCTTATAATTTGTTCTAGATGTCTAAGACAATCATAACTTAAAATTTCACTATAAAATATGGTACCTGTACATTTTTGCATTCATGTATATAAAGGCTAATATGGATGTTGGTTGATAGCTAACTTTTAATATAAAATTTTTCATGAAGACATACTATAAAATTGCAATATAAAACATGATAAAATTTGCATGATGCATGGTTTGATGCTCAAAACTTTGTTTTACATATTTAAGTTCATGAATATGCAGAAATGAAAGTAAAATTGCATTTAGTTGGTACATTTTGCATGATAATTGTTATAATGTTAGTAGATGATTCTTAGATTTTGTTTAAATTTTTTTTGTAAAGTTATTCAAATTGAATCTATTAAAATTGTAAATTACAAAACATGGTACATTTTTCATTTTAATGAATCTTATAATTAAGTGTAGATGCCCAAAAAAATCATAAATTAAAATTGCATTATAAAATATGGTATGTACATTTTGCATTCATGTATATAAAGGCTACTATGGATGTCGGTTGATAGTTAACCTTTAATATAAATATGTTCATGCACAAACATACTATAAAATTGCATTATAAAACATGGTACAATTTGCATGATGAATGGGTTGATGCTTAAAAGTTTTACATATTTAAGTTCATGAATATGTAACAATGAAAGTAAATTTGCATTTAGTTGGTACATTTTGCATGATCATTCTTATAATGTTAGTATATGATTCTTATGTTTTGTTTAATTTTTTTTTTCAAGTTATTTAAAATGAATCTAGTAAAATTGAAAATTACAAAACATGGTACATTTTGCATTTGAATGAATCTTATAATTAGTGTAGATGTCTAAAACAATCATAAATTAAAATTTCATTATAAAATATGGTATGTAAATTTTTCATTCATTTATAGAAAGAATAATATGGATGTCGGTTGATAGTTAAATTTTAATATAATGTTGCTCATGCAAACATACTATAAAATTGCATTATAAAGCATGGTACAATTTGCACGATTCATTTTTCTCTAACACTGGTTTTCCACATGAAATCATTTAAGATGAGAGAATGTGTGTACAAATTACTTGTTGTGCATGCAAACATAATATCAACTTAGCATCAAATCCTTAATACACCTACATAAAAATCAGTATACATATAACTTTGCAACTTGGTACAATCCCCAATGAGCATGGCTCTGACATCATCACATTCTTAAAAATGTACAACTTAAGAGTGCAAAAAAAAATGCTAACAATCTACTTGAACTCTAAGTTCTCAAAGATGAATACAAGGAGAAGAATTTGTTGGGCAGTTTAATTAAAAAAATACAAATGGAATGCCATCCTCAATGATCCATTCATGGTCAACTTTTGAGATTCAACATTTTTTTTTTATTGAACTTCTATCAACTTTATGCGTGCTACACACACCAAGTGACTATATTGAAAACTTATGGCATAGAGTTTATTGTCTTGAAAGTAAAAATCACTCTCAGTTTGATGAATTTCTTGGAAAAAAATAACCTTTCAGTATAATTGACCCTCTTTCATATATAAAACCATTATCATCATAGTCGTCCAATAACTTCATCTTTCGTTTAGTGTACCACATCAAATAATACTTGAAATTTTATATGTTGTTAATGGGTGCAACTACAACAAAAAAAAATATTGCAAAATAAAACAAGTGTAAATTAAGATCATAATTAACATGGAATTTACTTTATCAACGTGGACTTGATTTTATTATCTATTTCTAGATATATAGTTTAACTATTATCTAGATACTTATACACAATGATTTTAAACACACACACACACACACACACACACACACACACACATATCCTTTGAAAGCAATTGAAATGTTAACTTCTATAACAAGTTTCAAAACTCGATCACCTTTAGATGGTACTATAGTCTCCTCTGGTTCCATCTCTTTGAATCTTGCAACTAACATTTTCCCCTTTGCATTTAGTTCTGTATGTTGCCAAGATTTTACATACATATTGTTTTCACAAAAGTCATTAGATTGTGTGTCCTCTATGCAAATAGGAAAAAAACAAGGATCTTTTCATTTATCAAATGCAAACGCATTTCGATACTCCTTTGTTTTAATTGATGAAATTTTCGAGTCTCTTTTACTGTTCTAGCTTCATATGTAATCGATATATCTACATATTGGACTCCAATATGCCATAAAAACCTATAGCAAATTCAATCAAGAATTTAAATATGTTATTTAAAATACAATTTATATATCAAAGATAATCATCGTGATATTATTTAAACTATATAATTTATAAATGTTTAAAATTAGGAAATTAATGAAAATTATCATATATTAAAACTATGTACAAGATAATGTATATATGTACATACCTGCGTACCTCCCTTGATGGGTTAGTCTCATGGATTAGTGCAACAATGCACCATTGAACAACTTGTTCAACTGAGACAAGTTAGTTTATAGAGTGGTCCATTTGATATCTTTGAAGTGCTCATTTTATACATGCCCCTACACCACCATGTTGATTCTTTTCCATTACGAATCTCAAAGTAATTCCAACAATGTTTTATGTGGGTTCTCATATGAAGATGACATAACTAAAATAATGATCATGAAGATTTGAATTGACTTGCACACCCATCTGACCATATTGAATGTTCATTTAATTTTATTCCACAAAATTTCAATGAGTCATAAATAGTATCAAACCAATGTTGTGCACAATGTGTTTCATGTATATGATCATCGCTGATATAAAAGTGATATTCTTTCATAGCATGTTGATGCTCATTGGTGCTTTCTATATGATCAACATTTTTTTTAACATGTCTATATAGAATATGGACAAGCATAGAGACTTACGTAGAATGTTAATATCCACTCTATATTTCATTTTGTGCAACAAATGTGTAATTTTATCCAAAATCAGCTATTGACAATATGGTCCCTGGTGGAAAAGTTTCATGTGATTTTTTGAATTGCAGGTCCTACCATCGAGCTCTATGCGAATTGTTGGTGTATTTATAAATTTCTCTCTCAAACTTCTTCAAAAATTCTATCACAAAATTTTTTTCTTCTTGTAAATCAATCCTTCTAGCACTTGTACTACTACCTGAAGCAATCAATTTATGGATATATTCATATCTCTACCATTTCAGTTTTATGTTGGATACTGATTAATCATTTATATCAATAGGATATTTTTTTTTAAATAAAGTTAAATTTCCAGAATGATCACATTTTTTACCACCAACACATTTCTTTTGGTAAAATAATTCATGACTTTCTCTTGCACATAGAATTTGGGATATGAAATCATGGATAGTGGAAGGAGGAGGTGATTTTTTCCAATTTTTTTTACCCAAATTAAGGAAGGTGTCATAATGTAATTAAAGTCCACATGATAATGGCAACATCAAGTGTCATGTACATTGATAGGTTTAACATATAATGGTTTTTGTTGCACAAAAGTACTCATTGAGATATTAATTCCATGATTCTCTTCAATGAACTTATTGAACAACTCTATCTGAGTGGTGTCCAAGATATGTTTTGCATGTTCTTCATACTGATTTCATGTTATTCTTCACCGCATCACATCCCTTACTTTTGGCGAAACACGTGAATGTTTCATCCAATATTCATATATTATTTTTTTAACATCTTCTCCAAGTCTAACTTATTATGGTTTCCTACAAATAACTGTCCAACAAGAAAGCTCATCATTTACATCTATTTATAATCAAAATTTCATATGTTTGTGCAATGTTTTTCATGAGGTCCCTACTGCTTTTTCCATATATTTTACCAAATGATTTTATTTAGTATTTGATGAAGCCACTTCCATTTGTATTTATCTACATGCACCTATATCACTTTTCTTTCTAGATCTTTCAATTGATTTTAGAGCACTATTTATATTTTGAATCACATTTTCCTTCACCCTTTTATCTTTCGTTTATTTTCGAATACCCAATAGTGTTGTAGCTTCTTTTAATTTCTTTGATGTTAAGAGACCTCTCAAAATTTGAGTTCAAAATATCACATTTTCGTCTTTGAAGAACTTATCTATAATGATCTTAACACAATATCATATAACATGGTTATATTTTTTATCTCCATATGTGTCAGTGTCAACATTTTCTAACATCTCATCATTGATATTGATTTCATACGTACATGTGAGAATTAAATGTAAATGGGTATAAATATATATTAAATAATTAAATTAAAAAATAGAGTTTGAATGAAATTGAAACTAATAAATATGTATAATTTCAATAATAAATATAACATATATATACCTACCTAATGGTGATTCAAATTATTCACTTGAATCTCTTTCAATATCTTCAAAAATACATCAATCATTGGTTCATTATCTTTTTCACTTTGTCTTTCAACATTTTTCAATTTCACCAACAATGTTATAAGGAAAATCTCTCTCTGTTTACATTGAAAAGTAATTTTCAAATTAGTTAATCAAATAAAAATTAAATTTCACAACACACTATTAAATTTAAATATCATTTATAATATTCACATTTATATACCTGCTTCAACTTCTAGTTGAGATTGATTTTCCCTTTCAATATTTAAGTGTTCTTCCTTTCTTTTGTAATAGTTTCTTGAGTATTATCTACAAGCCTCAATGTCTCTTATTTGATCATATTTTCTCGTGCAATTTCTTTTATTTCCCACGATAATCATAAATCTATGTACATTTTTAAAATCCAACCAAAAAAAGTCAATTTTAAAATCCAGAAAAAAAAAAATCACTTTTAAAATTCATACCAAAAAACCCACTTAAAAAATTCAGCACAAAAAATTTACTTTAAAAAAGACCCACTTTAAAAATTAAGCTCGAAAGACTTACTTTAAAAAAAATTCGCTTTAAAAATTCACCCCAAAAGACTTACTTTAAAAAAAAATCACTTTAAAAATTCAGCCCAAAAGACTCACTTTAAAAATTTAGCACAAAAGACTTACTTTAAAAATTCATCCCAAAAAGTTCACTTTAAAAATTCAGTCCAAATGAGGAAGGATTGCGAAAATAATGTTTCGTGTCCGTTTATTTATAACATTCGAGAAAAACCATTTTTTTGGTGGGACACACCATTTCAATTTTTTGGTCAACGGAAAATATGGACACATTTTCGGCCAAAATTTTAAAAAAATTTGGTCGATTTTTTTTAAAAATTCGACCGAAGAAATTTTCTATTTATTTTAACGGGCGTTGGCGACAAACAAAAGTTCAACAAAACTACTTAAACCTGCAACTCTGCAACAACTTGGCTCTGATCACATTTCTCCAACTTCAGAATGGTTAATCTCCACCAAATATGTTGAATTTACTTTCAGAACCAATACCAACGTTTGAAAATTGAATCTACTTTTAGTAGATATAAAGTTTATGGAATTTCATAGATATTTGCCAATTTTAATTAATTTTCTAATAAAATGTGTGAATTTTTTTTTTTAAGGTCATTATGATTCAGCGAAATCAAAATTTTTTATCTACCAAAATACACTGTAAAAAAAATTGAAAAATTTATGGTTCATTACATTAGTACGTATTCTTTAATGGGTAGTTTTTACATTTTTAGTTTTTAAGTAATATGTTGAGAAACATGATGCTATGCTAAACATCTTCAAAATCTGCAGTTTTTTCATATTGGTTCAATTCAAAAAAATCTAGTATCAGTTGGTTTTGTAAATATAACGATATCGAAGTAGAGTCTGTCTAGATTTTTGCAACACATTTTTTTTTTTTCAAAAAATCCAGGTTAACAAAGAATACACTAGTGCCAAAAAAACATAAGTTTTTATGAATCACTTGATTTTTAAAGAAAACATAGTCAAACAATTCGTAAGTTGACATATCAAATGTGAATAAAAAAATTTCAAAAAATAAGCCATAGAAAGCTAATAAAATTGCTTTGGCTTGCCGAAAGTTGAAGAACTTCTAAAAATGATATTTTTTTCTCAAAAAAAGGGAAAAACATTATAGGTGATGCCGAGGAAGGTATTAATAAAAGTTGGTCAAAATAAAATGAAAGTAGTACTATTGTATACAATTCAATTATACTATTGAATAAAAAGAAAACACATTTTTATAAATAGACCCAAAGACTTATAAATATGTTATCAAAGGCTTATAAATATATTATAAATAGGCATATTAATTTAGGGATAAAATTGTTATAAATAATAAATCAAACACAATGTGAATTTTGAAATAGATATATTTGTGAAAAAGGAATTTAACAAAAAAATTGTGAATAGGTTAATAATTCATATAATCCCTATAAAGAGGTAAAGACATTATAATATAGATTTTATAAGGATCCAAAAAACAAGTATATTAATGAGTGAGGATATAAGGAAAGTAAATACAAATAATGGTGGTAGTTAGATCAAAGTATCAAAGTAGGAGTTATGGAGAGGAAATGTTATAATTAGGAGAGAGTTCAATATCATAAATTTTTTTTTATTGTATAATGTATAAAAAAAAGAAAAGGAGTATATCCACACATATAATAGAAATTTCTCTAAAGGAAAAGAACTTAGGAAGAGACAAATGTTTCTATGTTGTTAATTTATTTCTTTATTAAAAAAAATTGTGATAGGCGAGGTATATTACAAGTGGCATAAGAGTTGTAGGTTACAACATTGGTCCTTTTATGGGTCCTAAAACTAAAACAATTATTTTATTTGTGTCATGAACATAATTTTAAAGGCTTGCAAGAAATTTTTGAAGTATGGCTGAGAAATACAATGAGAATAATTCCATAAGATCTCCTATAGGTGGTAAGGAACCTGATACTGAGATTGGAATGATGGATGGAGGAAATAGTAATGCAGAAAACCGATAATCTTAGTTATTCCAAGTAGTGTGTAGCTTGAAGGCAGACCTAGATAACATAAAGGAAAATCAATAAAGATTGTTTAAAGATAAATAGGAACATGAAGAGATTAATGGTTATCTATTGATAAAATTGGAAGAAGATAAACTCATTAAGAAAATAACATAAACTCACAAGAAGAGAACTAGGAACGAATCAACATACGCTATTGACTCTATAACTTCTGGTGGAAGTAAATATCATGAGTATGATGAGGAAGAGGATAAAAATTATGAAATTAGTAACTTTGTATCCATGAAGACAGGGACTACATCTCAGTTGCAGGGAGAGTTTAAAAATATAAGGCCTCCAAATTTTGATGGTGAATCTGAGGAAGGAGCAGAAACATGGCTTCTCAATATGTCCAAATATTTTGAAGTTTACAATTACCCAAGCAATTTGAAGGCTAGGATAGAAAATTATGAATTGATGATCTATAAAATTATATGGATATTCCACTGGACAATTATTCACAATAGATTTGATAATAATATATTAAAATACTGGAATTTTACACTACTACAATTTTATTAAAATTATAGATTTGTAGATTTAACTACAACTAATGCATGCATGTGAATGGAAATTATGCATAAAAATAGAGAACAACAAAATAATCTCTCACACACACATAAGACACAAGATATGCTCTTTGGGAAACCTTTTTGGGAGAAAACCTAGCTGGAAGGTGAGGTCGCTTCACTATCTTTCTCTGTTTGGAAATATGGTTGCAGGTACAAAGAAGTAATGCCTGTGGCCTGTGGGCTACTACATTGCATAGATCCTCTTTGTGTGTTCTAACTCCTCTCTCTCCTAGCTATATTTGATCAACTATGAAACAAAATTCTCTCTAAATAATGGAATTCCTATTCCTCCTAGAGGCTCGGTTATAACACAACCTGATAGCCTATCAATGATTAATTTTGACTACATCAACTCTTAAATAGAGTGAAAATATAGTGTTAGGTCCCTATATTACTAGTATAGTCCCTTATTGTTGTTAGTGTAACCCCCTTATTGTTATTGTTGTACCCTGTAACCCCAATATTGTTATTATTGTGCCCTTACATTATTATTGTTAGGTCGGCTGGGATTATATTGTGACCCCATGGACTCCTATATATAGGAGTTTTTTTCATTTGTATCATCCAATAATTTATCATTTATGTAGTGTATTGGAGGTTTCCCCCTCGAAGTGGTTGATTTAGAAGGCGTTTATCTCACTTTATTCTATTTTTGTAGCTAGTTTCATAACATTTGGTATCAGAGCTTTGGATTCTAGGGTTTTGCTGCTCCAAACAGGTCATCATGGAATTTTCACTGTAAATTTTTTATACAAAGTTTCAGAAGCTTAAATATTTACAGAGTGAAGTCGAAATCCTGAGTAACGTCATGTAAAAATTTCAGATCTTGGTTCACAATATTTTCTGAGATATGATCTGTGGAAGTTAGAGTTTTTTTAGGCTCTCGAATTTCACCTAAATAGGTCATTGTGGAATTTTCGCTACTTTGTTTATACGAAGGTTTATAAGCTGAAATATTTACAGAGCGAAGCCAAAATCTGGAGGAACTTCGTGTAACAATTTCAGATCTTGGTTCACAATATTTTTAGAGATATGATATGTGGAAGTTAGGGTTTTTTCAGGATCCCGAATTTCATCTTAAAGAGGCTACTGTGGGAAAATCATCATAAGTATCTCTCTAAGCATCGGATTGGAATTCTGTAAAAATTGTTCGCAAGTACACAGAATTTAGTTTCCTTTGTATCAATTTCATATCCAAAGGAGGAAACAATGACACGTGGCAAGCCGTATAAGTTCACTCTACTGAACCAATCCATAATTAGGTCATTGCGGGAGATTGGGCATAAATTTGCCTTGAAGAATCCAAATCAGGTCAGACCTATGGAATTCCAAAGAATATTTATAGGGATACTACAGGGCCAAATTTCAGATATTGAAGATCCGCAATCACATAGATAATTAAGTTTCAATATCGAGCTCCTTAAAAGCAGAAAAAAGGTGTGTATTTTTTTCCGAATTGCATAGGCGTTCTGTGAAAAATTAGTTTGAATTGATTCCAAGGGAATATTGTAGAATAGATATAAGTATTGGGTTCTAAAATTCCCCCTTAAAATAATTCAACACCCATTAAGACTTTAGAAGCCTCTACTATGACTCATGAATACGAAGAACTACAACATGACATGTCAAAATTACAAGAGCAAGTGCACCAAATTTTTCTCTCGCGAAGAGCAACAAAAAAAGAAATGGATGTTTTGAAGAAAGACGTGGAAGATAAGATGGATGGTTTGAAGAAAGGCATGGAAGCTAAGATGGATGGCATGGAAGCTAGAATGGAAGCTAAGATGGATGACATGGAAGAAAAAATGAAAGACAATATGGAAAACATGAAGAATGATCTAAGAGGAGACATGGAAGGTTTGACAAAGTTGATACAAGAAATTTTTCCTAATGGAGAAAAGATAGTAGAGGAAACTCATGATGAGAAAAAAATAAATGTTAATCATGATTTCATAAACTCTAATGTTCGATGGATGAACCAACATATTCCAAAGATGGATATGAGAAAGTTTGATGGCAAGGATCTCGTAACATGGATACTACAGATGGAGTAATATTTTGTTCTCAATAATGTGTAAAACACACAAAAGGTAGGCATTGCATCTTTACATTTAGAAAAAAATACATTTTTATGGTATCGATGGCTTTTCTCCCATAAAAAAATTGTCACTTGGTCAATTTTTAAGGAGGAAATGATAGCACATTATGAGGATACAAAGAGAAACACCTTCTTTAGCCAATTGATAAATATCAAACAAAAGGGTTCAATGGTGGAGCACATTGAGGACTTACAAAAATTGAATATAAGGGTAACTGATATTCTATAGGAACACAAGATTTATTTCTTCATAGGGACTTTAAAGGATAACATCCAACATGAAGTTCATGTTTTGGAACCTGATTCATTGGAGAAGGCATTCAAATTGGCAAGAAAAAATGAATGTAAAATTATGGTGACAAGGAAGCCTACCACTCACATCTATAAATATGGAAGTGTACTACTCCTAGACTTCCAAAACCTACAAGGTTGACACCACAACAATTAGAATAAAAAATAGCAAAAGGGCTTTAAGGTGCCAGGAGCAGAACACATTAAAGGTCAGAAAGTGTCACGAGAACAATTATTTTACATGAGCCAGAAGAGGAGGAAGAAAATGAACAAGAAACTTCAAAAGAAGGGATATACTCCAGGAACTTGTTGATTCGCCGGTTATATTGCTGATGTCAACCCAAGCAGCAATTAAAATAACCCAATATTGCATGGGAATTTTACCTACCAAATTAACATATTCTGGGTCAATAATTTTTTTCTATGTTTCAATATACTGAGATAAGCTTCGTTGATATATTTCATGTAATTCTTCACGATTTGAGAGATACCTGTTTGAAGTTTGTACCCCAAGCTAGTGGGCTAAACCTGCTGGGGTTGGGGCATGGGTCATTGAAAAGTTATAATTAATATTTTTTAAGCTCCTAAAATCCCTCCCACGTTCACTTGTTGAAGCCCCTCTCAACCTAAGCATTTATATAAATTGTGATACTCATTTCCTCCTTATGCAAGGGATTTTGCCATCTGAAACAGGTCATCGTGGAATTTTCGTTCTAATTTTTTTTCTAGAAAAATCCGCTGCTGTAAAAATTTTAGATCAAGGTGCACAATATTTTTGGATATATGGTTTATGGAAGTTAGAGTTTGTGCAGGCTCCTAAAATTAATCTCAAAGAAGTGACCTCGGTAAAATAGTCATTACTTTCTCTCTGAGTATAGGATTCGAATTCCATAAAAAATGACAAATAGGGCACAGATTGTAGCCTTCTCTCTATCAATTTTAGAGCCGAATGAAGAAACAGTGACATGTGGCACACCGTACAAGTTCGCTCTACTGAAACAGTCCATAATTAGGGCATTGCGAGAGATTGGGTATAACTCTCTCTTGAAGAATCCAAATTGGGTCAGACCTGTGGCATTGGAAAGATGACTCTGAGGAATACTACAAGACTGAAAATCAAATATTTAGGATCTGAAATAATATAAATAAACCAGATTCAGTATCGAGCCCCTAGAAGGCAAGAAAAAGCTAGATTATGCGTTGTCAAGGGTTGCAAAGGACCAGACTTTCTATGGAAGCAAAGCAAATCAAGGTGCAACAGAGGGTAGCATGACAAGAGCAGCAACCAAGGTGCATAACAACAGCAAGAAGTTCATCATATGAAGTCTTCAAGTGGGCAGCACTGCATACAATCATTGTAAAAGTATCATTGTACTTAGTCATTGTAAATACATTATTCTACAAATTGTACTAGTATCTATTCACCAAGGTCAGCAATAATGTTGGGAGGTCTATTACTGTTATGGTTGTGTCAAAGTTGGGGTTATGGTATAGTATATCTTATTCTTCTTCATCATTCTATATCATTGTAAAGTTGACCATTTTCCTTGGTACGGGAGTCCATTCTTCTTTTATTCTTATATAGGGTGGTAGGGTGGTGCTAGGGTGAGTTGTAGCTCATTGGGTGTTTGGGCATCTGTTTATTTGACTACTGAAGAATCTTGGGTGTTGGAGCATCCATCCAGTGGGAGCTGGAGAAGAATGATTTTCTAGATTCTAGGAAGTTGGAGCTTTATTTTCAATTGGAGTTGAATATTAAAGAACTATTAGAAAAGCATTAGGTGGTTTTTGTCTCGGAGTGGATTTCCACCTTAAAAAATGTGTGCATTTGTGTTCCTCTTGTTTGCTGCTATCATTGCACAAACACTGATAATAATTAAAGATTAACTAATGCTCTAATTGAAAGGAATATTGATTCACCCCCCTCGTCCAACAATTGGTATCGAGTTGGTTCTTAAAATAGCGCTTTAACAATCGGGAAGGAGGTCATGGAGCATACCAAGAATGGTGTACCTTTATTCAATGAAAATAATTATGCACTCTGGAAAGGAAGAATGGAGGTCTATCTCTTAGCGCAAGGTTACGAAGTATGGGACACTGTTCAAAATGGATTTACATCAACCACGAATGAACAAGGTAAGAAGAATTTGGTAAATGATGCAAAAGTAAAGAATATTATTATCAGTGGACTTATTGAATCTGCTTATCATAAGGTGTTGGGTTGTAAAACCGCAAAAAATGTATGGGACAAGCTTGAGAATATATATGCAGGTGACTCAAATGTCAAAAAAGCAAAGCTTCAAATCTATAGAGAAAAATTTGAGAAACTCAAAATGAAAGAAGATTGCAACATTGTTGCATACTTCCAATATGTTGATGAAATAATGAATACTCTGGAAGGATTGGGAGAGCCAGTTGACGAGAAGAATATTATACGGAAGATTGTTAGAACATTACCAGGGAGATTCAACCCAAAGGTATCGATCTTAGAACACAGTGAAAATCTGGACAAACTCAGAAAGGAAGAATTACATGGAGTTATCATAGCATATTAAATGAGACTTGATGAAGAAGAGGGTATTTCGCATCTAGAAACTACGTTCGTTGCATCTAAGAAAACCAATAAGGATAAACAACCTTCAATTGAAAAGACATGCACCTGCAAGTGTGAAGAAAATGGAGATGATGAAGAAGGTCCTTCAAATGAAGAATATGCTTACTTCACGAGAAAACTAAAAATTGATAAGGGACAATTCAAAGGTAAACTTCCATTGATATGTTTCGCTTGTGGTGAGGTTGGGAATTTCGTAGCAAAATGTCCGAAAAAAAGTGATGACAACTCAAAAGGAAATAAAGGCTTTAAGAAATTCAACAAGCAAGGAAAAAAGAAAGGATTCAAAAGGAACTTTTTCTCTAAAATAACATAGTCTATCTTTGGGATGAAGAAAGCATTAAAATGTTAATAGTCACTGAAAGTATTGTTTATGGCCACACAACATACTTTAAAGTATCAAACAATGAAGAAGAAGGGTTGACCATAGAATACTTTTATGAGGAGGCAATCAAGCTTATAAAAGAGCTCAATGCTGAGAAGATCCGTTCCAATACTCTTGAAGAACAAGTGCAAGGTCTCAAAATTGAGGTTGAAGAACACAAATGTATTGAAGATTCACTTCAAAAGAAGTTGGAAGAAAGAAACCAAGAAAGGGAAGCATTAGAAGCCAAAGTTAGTCTCAACAGGTAAGGAGGTGAAGAAGGGAAAGTCATTCAATGTCTAGTGCTGAAGAACAACTCAAGGGCATTGGAAGAAATCATAAAAAATCAACGATCTTACAATGACAGAACTGGCCTGGGTTACAAAGAAGAAGAAGCAGGACCTTCTACAACAAAATACAATGAACTTATGAGATCTGACATACATGTAGATTTCATTGGACAAGATTCGTAAGCACATCCTTGGAAGACGATTCCTTGAAGAAGATTTTCATCCAGGCACCAACATATTTTTCATGGCTATTGTTTTTCATGTGGAAAATTTGGTCATAAAGCTGTAGAATGTCGCATGTACCCTAGGAACCAATACAATTCCAAGAGATTATTGAAATATGAACCTCCCAGGGCTCATTGAAACATCAATAAATTTGAACATTTAAGAAATAATATGGAATGTTACAAATGTCAGAACTTTGGACACATAGCCAGAGACTGTAGAATTGAAACCTTAAGAATCTTGAAGCTACATAATGAACGAACATGGAAGAAGAAGAAGATCGATAATTGTGCTCTCGCTCTCACAATACAAAAAATAAAGATGTGTGGTATGTTGACAATGGTTGCTCAACGCATATGACTGGAGATAGAAGGAAATTTGTATCTCTAAAAGAGAAGAAGGATGGAACCATATCCTTTGGAAATGATGGATCTTCAAATGTTATAGGATCAGGTACCGTCACTCTCGGAAGCAAAGATGTTATAGCCAAGAATGTTCTATTGGTCGAAAACATGAATCACAATTTTCTCAGTGTTGGAAAAATGTGTGATCAAGGACACACAATGCTATTCAACTCCACAAAATGTGAAATTAGGAAAGGCCGGTATGGTAAAATTGTGGCTACAGCAAGTCGAGCTCCAAACGACATATATGTTATGGATGAAGCAACTAAAGCATGTCTACTAACTAAAGAAGATGAAATCTGGTTATGGCACAAACGAATGGGTCACATAAACTTTGACAATCTTGTCAGGATAAACAAAAAGGAAGTAGTACGAGAAATGCCGAAAATCTCAAAACCTTCCAACAGACTATGTGAGGCATGTCGGCATGGCAAGTAGACAAAAGTCCAATTTAAAACAAAAGAACACTTTGAATCACATCCATTGGAATTGATACATACTGATCTATGTGGTCCTATGAGAACAAAAGGCTTAGACGGAGAATTATATTTCATGTTAATTAATGATCACTATACCAGGATGACATCCGTCAGTTTCCTAAAGAAAAAATCTGAAGCATTTGAGTGCTTTAAGATCTACAAGGAGTTGGTTGAAAATGAAACTGATTTGAAAATAAAGTGTTTAAGATTAGATAATGGTGGAGAATTTATTTCCAAATTATTTCAGCAATACTGTGATGAAAATGGAATAAAAAGGCAATTTTCAACAACACGAACACCTCAGCAAAATGGAGTTGTTGAAAGAAAGAACAGAACTGTACAGGAAATGGGTAGAACAATGTTGAAGGACTCAAAATTGGATGAAAAATTCTGGGTTCAAGAATTGATACGACAGTCTTCATTATCAACCGAAGTCTTCTCAGAAATAATTGCAACAAGACTCCATATGAATTATGGAAAGGAAAACCAGCTAATATAAAATATTTCAGAATATTCGGAAGCAAATGTTATATCAAAAGAGAAGATCAAAATTTGGTTGAGTTTGAATCACGTGTTGATGAAGGTATATTTGTTGGTTACTCATGCAAAATAAAGGCCTATAAATGCTATAATCTAAGACGAAAACATATAGTGGAGAGCATAAATGTTACATTTTACGAAGATGGTGTTCTAGCGAGTAATGATGAGGATCTAGAATATTTGAAACTTGAGATAGAGGCTGAAAAAGACAAAGATAAAATTGTAGAACAAGAAGCAACTATCAACGAGGAAGAAGTAAACAATGATCATCAAGATATACCAGAACAAAAACAAGAAGCTCCTCCAAGGAGAACAAAAGAGTGGATTCAAAAGAACCATCCATCAAATCAAATCGTTGGTGACATAAATGAAGGTCGACAACTTCGTTCATCACAAAAAGCTCATGTTTCTTTTCTAGCAACCTTTGAGCCTAGTAGTTTTGAGGAAGCTAGCCAGAATGAACATTGGGTAGTAGCTATGAATGAAGAATTGGATCAAATTGAGAAGAATAAAACCTGGGAACTGGTTCCATGACCAAAATATAAGAATGTCATTGGGACTAAATGGGTGTTCAGAAACAAATTGAATGAAGATGGGGAGGTTACTAGAAACAAAGCAAGATTGGTTTGCAAAGGCTATGCACAAGTGGAAGGAATTGATTTCGACGAAACATTTGCACCAGTTGCCAGAATGGAAGCTATCCAAATGTTTCTCGCCTATGCATGTTCAAGAAAAATCAAAGTATACCAAATGGATGTTAATTCAGCATTTCTGAATGGAGAATTAGAAGAAGAAGTTTACATCAAACAACCTGAAGGTTTTCTACTATCACAAAAAGAAGACTATGTCTGCAGGTTAAAGAAGGCTCTATATGGTCTCAAACAGGCTCCCAGAGCATGGTATCCTCATCTTGATGGATATCTACGTCAACAAGGGTTCAAGAAAGGTACTATTGATAGCAATCTTTATGTACAAATAGATAAAGATAATTTAACAATCGTTGAGGTATATGTGGATGATATAATATTTGGTAGCAATGATGATCAACTAAGTAAGAACTTTTATACAAAGATGCAAAGTGAGTTTGAGATGTATTTACTTGGTGAGTTGACATACTTATTAAGGCTTCAAATATCTCAGCAAGAGAAAGGAATATTTATATGTCAAGCCAAGTACATCAAGGAAATGCTCAAGAAATTCAAAATGGAAGATTGCAAACCCGTCCTTACTCCAATGGTAACAGGTTGCAAATTGAGCATAGATGACTCATTTGAGGATGTGGATAAGAGGTTGTACAGATCTATGATTGGTAGTCTTCTATATGTAACAGCCTCTTGGCTAGATGTTATGCAAGCAGTTGGACAAGTAGCAAGATTCCAAGCAGCACCAAAAGAATCACATATTATTGCCGTCAAAAGAATTCTTCGATATCTAAAGGGCACACAAGAATATGACTTGTGGTATCCCAAGGGTAACAATCTCATTATTCAAGCCTTTACAGATGCAAATTGGGCAGGAAGCGTTGATGATCGTAAGAGTACTAGTGGAGCAGCATTCTCTCTAGGTAGTTGTCTCGTATCATGGTTGAGCAAAAAGCAAACTTCAATCTTGTTATCTATAGTGGAAGAAGAATACATTGCAGCAGCATCATGTTGTACTCAAGTCCTTTGGATGAAACAAACTTTGCAAGATCTTCAAGTAAAATTCAGTGAGCCTATTCCCATATTCTGTGACAACACTACTGCCATCAGCATCTCCAAGAATCCTGTCATGTATTCAAAAACAAAAAAAATTCCGATCAAATATCATTTTGTTAGAGAATAAGTCATTGAAAAGAATATAAAACTTTAGTATGTTTGTACAAAAGAACAAATTTCTGATATCTTCACTAAACCTTTACCTCGTGAATCATTTGAATATCTTCGTCAAAAGCTTGGGATTATCCCAAGTTCTCATTAGGTTACAGGTCTTCAGGATGGTTGTGTGTTAGCGGGAGTGGAAGTGTATACAGGTCTGCAGGATGGTTGTGTTTCAAGGGGAGTTACCCTTTTCCATTGATGTCAAAGGGGGAGAGAATTTTGTAGGAAGAGGTGTCATGATCACAGGGGGAGTACTTGTGTTGCCATCAATGCCAAAGGGGGAGATTGTTGATCAGCGGTTGTCATTGATATCAACCCAAGCACCACCAAGGGCTAACCCAATATTGCATGGGAATTTTGACCTACAAAATTAATATATTCTAGGTCAATAATTCTTTTGATGGTTTCTACTTGTCAAAATGTTTCCGTTGATATATGGCATGCCATGTAATTCTTCACGGTTTGAGAGATATTCATGTTTGAAGTTTGTACCCCCAGTTAGTGGGCTAAAACCCGATGGGGTTGGGGCATGGGTCATTGAAAAGTCATAATTAATATTTTTTAAGCTCATAAAATCCCTCCTATGTTCACTTGTTGAAGCCCCTCTCAACCGAAGCATTTATATAAATTGTGATCCTCATTTCCTCCTTATGCAAGGGATTTCTCCATCTGAAATAGGTCATTATGGAATTTTTGCTCTAACTTTTTTTCTACGAAGTTTCAGAAGCTGAAATTTTTATGAGGAGAAGCTGATATCTTGAGGAAGGCTGTAAAAATTTTAGATCAAGGTGCATAATATATTTGGAGATATGATCTGTGGAAGTTAGGGTTTTTGTAGGCTCCTGAAATTAATCTCAAAGAAGTGACCTTGGAAAAGTTTTCATAACTCTCTCTCTGAGTATCAGATTGGAATTTTGTAAAAAGTGATAGATAGTGCACAGAATGTAGTTTTCTCTCTATCAATTTTAGAGCTGAATGAAGAAACAGTGACATGTGGCACACCGTACAAGTTCACTCTGCTGAAACAATCCATAATTAGGGCACTGTGAGAGATTGGTTATAAATCTCTCTTGAAGAATCCAAATTGGGTCAGACCTGTGGCATTGGAAAGAAAACTAAGAGGACTAATACAAGACTGAAAATCATATATTGAGGATCTGAAATAACAGAGATACACCAGATTCAATATTGAGATCCTAGAAGGAAATAAAAAGCTAGATCATGTGTTGTCAAGGGTTGCAAAGGACCAAAATTTCTACGGAAGCAAAGCAAAGCAAGGTGCAGTAGAGGGTAGCATGACAAGAGCAGCAACCAAGGTGTGTAATAGCAGCAAGAAGTTCATCATATGAAGTCTTCAAGTGGGCAACATTGCATACAATCATTGTAAAGGTATCATTGTACTTAGTCATTGTAAATACATTATTCTACAAATTGTACTAGTATCTATCTGCCAAGGGTTGAAGAGGCAGTGTTGGGAGGTCTAGGATCATCATTAGGTGGTTGTGTCAAAGTTTGGGTTATGGTCTAGTATATATTCTTCTTCTACATCATTCTATATCATTGTAAATTGGACCATTTTCTCTGGTACAGGAGTCCATTCTTCTTTTATTCTTCTAAAGGGTGGTAGGGTGGTGCTAGGGTGAGTTGTAGCTCATTGGGTGTTGGGGCATCTGTTCAGTTGACTACTGAAGAATCTCGGGCGTTGGAGCATCCATTCAGTGGGAGCTGGAGAAGAATGATTTTCTAGATTCTAGGAAGTTGGAGCTTTATTTTCAATTGGAGTTGAATATTAAAGAATTATTAGAAAAACATTAGGTTGTTTTTGTCTCGGAGTGGGTTTCCACCTTGAAAAATGTGTGCATTTGTGTTCCTCTTGTTTGCTGCTATCATTGTACAAACACTAATAATAATTGAAGATTAACTAATGCTCTAATTGAAAGGAATACTGATTCACCCCCCCTCTCAGTATTTCCAACAGAACCAACCCTGGAAGAAGAAGAAATGAGTTCGACCATATCATGTAATGAATTGGCAAGAATTACCACTCCTCAAACTCTCAAGATAGAAGGACATATCAAAAAGGAAAAGGTAATAGTGTTGATTGATTTGGGTAGTACCCATATTCTTATTCATTGTAAGGTAGCCAAGGAATTGAATTGTTTCCTATACCCATGTTAGGTCCCCATATTACTAGTGTAGGCCCTTATTTTTATTAGTGTAGCCCCCTTATTGTTATTGTTGTACCCCTGTAACCCCCATATTGTTATTATTGTTCCCTTACATTATTATTGTTAGGTCGGATAGGATTATATTATGACTCCATGTACCCCTATATATAGAGAGGTTTTATCATTTGTATCATCCAAGAATTTTTCATTTATGTAATGTATTGGAGGTTTCTCCCTCGAAGTGGCTGATTTCTAAGGCGTTGATCTCTCTTTTCTTCTATTTTTGGAGCTGGTTTCATAATATTTGGTATCAGAGCTTTGCATTCTAGGGTTTCGCTGCTCGAAACAGGTCATCGTGGAATTTTATCTATAATTTATTTTCTACAAAGGTTCAGAAGCTGAAATTTTTATATTACAAAGCTGAAATCCTGAGGAACATTGTGAAAAAATTTAGATATTGGTTTGCAATATTTTTGGAGATATGATTTGTGGAAGTTAGCAATTTTTGGAGGCTCATGAATTTAACCTAAACAGGTCATCGTGGCATTTTCTCTATACAGTTTTTGCTATGAGGGTTCATAAGCTAAAATGTTTATAAAGAGAATCTGAAATGCTGAGGAACATCATGGAAAAATTTCAGAGGTTTATTCACAATTTTTTGAAGATATGATCTGTGGAAGTTAAGGTTGTTTCAGGCTCCCGAATTTCATCTCAAATAGGTGACCATGGGAAAGTCATCATAACTCTCTCTCTGAGCATCGGATTAGAATTCTGTAAAAAGTGGCCACAAGAAAATGGACTATATTTTCCTGTGTATCAATTTCAGAGCCGAAGGAGGAAAGAGTGACACGTGGAATGCCATAAAATTTTTCTCTACTAAAATACTCCATAATTAGGTCATTGTGGGAGATTGGGAATAAATTTGTCTTGAAGAATCCAAATCAGGGAAGACCTATGGAAATTGAAAAAAAAAGTGTGTATTTTTTTTGAATTGCATAAGTCTTGTGTGAAAAATTAGTTTGAATTGATTGTAAGGGAATATTGTAGAATAGATAATAGTATTCGGTTATAAAATGCCCCCCTAAAAAGAATTCAACACCCATTAAGCCTTTATAAGGCTCTACTATGACTCATGAAGATGGAGAATTGCAACATGACATATCAAATTTATGTTAGGTCCCTATATTACTAGTATAGTCCCTTATTGTTGTTAGTGTAACCCCCTTATTATTATTATTGTACCCCTGTAACCCCCATATTGTTATTATTGTGCCCTTAAATTATTATTGTTAGGTCGGCCAGGATTACATTGTGGCCCCACTAGGATTTCATTGGGCCCCATGGACTCCTATATATAGAAAGGGGGTTTTGTAATTTGTATCATCTAAGAATTGTTTATTCATGTAATGTATTAGAGGTTTCCCCCTCGAAGTGGCTTATTTCTAAGGCGTTGATATCTCCTTTCTTCTATTTTTGGAGATGGTTTCACAACATTTGGTATCAGAGCTTTGAGATTCTAGGGTTTCGCTGCTCCAAACAGGTCATCATGGAATTTTCGCTATAAATGTTTTTCTACGAAGGTTCAGAATCTGAAATTTTTAGAGTGCAAAGCCAAAATCCTAAGGAACAACGTTTCAAAATTTTAGAGCTTGGTTCGCAATATTTTCGAAGATATTATCTGTGCAAGTTAGGTCATTTTGCAGGCTCCTGAATTTAGCCTAAACAGGTCATCGTGGTATTTTTGTAATAAATTTTTTTCTATGAAGGTTCAGAAGCTGGAATTTTTATAGTGTGAAGTTGAATTCCTGAGGAACATCATCACAAAATTTTAGATATTGGTTCACAATATTTTTCGGAGATATGATTTGTGGAAGTTAGGGCTTTTTCAGGCTTCTGAATTTCATCTCAAAGAGGTGATTGTGGGAAAATCTTCATAGCTCTCTCTCTGAGCATCGGATTGGAATGATGTAAAATGTGACCACAAGTACACAGAATGTAGTTTTCTGTCTATCAATTTCAGAGCCAAAGGAGGAAACAGGGACACGTGGCAAGTCGTACAAGTTCGCTCTACTGAACTAGTCCAAAATTGGGTCATTGTGGGATATTGGACATAAATTTGTCTTGAAGAATCCAAATCAAATCAGACCTGTGGCATTTGAAAAAAGATTCAGAGGGCTACTACTGGGCTGAATTTCAAGTATTGAGGATCTGCAATTATAGAGATAATTCAATTTCAATATCTAGCTTCTCAAAAGAAAGTAAAAGGTGCGTATTTTGTTTTTCCGAATTGCATAAATCTTGTTTGAAGAATCAAGTTGAATTGATTCCAAGGGCATATTGTAGAATATATATCAGTATTGGATTCTAAAATGGCCCCTAAAATAAATTCAACACCCATTAAGCCTTTAGAAGGCTCTACTATGAATCATGAAAAAGAATAATGGCAACATGACATATCAAAATTACAAGAGCAAGTGCAACAAATTTCGCTCTCAGAAAGAACAACAAAAAATGAAATGGAAGTTTTGAAGAAAGGCATGGAAACTAAGATGGATGGTTTGAAGAAAGGCATGGAATCTAGGATGAATGGTTTTGAAGCTAAGATGGATGGCATGGAAGTGGGCATGGAAGCTAAGATGGATGACATGGAAGCTAAGATTGATGAAAAAATGAAAGACAACATGGAAAACATGAAGAACGATCTAAAAGTAGACATCGAAGGTTTGTCAAAGTTGATACAAGAAATGTTTCCTAATGGTGAAAAGATAGTAGAGGAAACTCATGATGAGAACAACATAAATGTTAATTGTGATTTCATAAACTCTAATGTTGGAGGCAAGAACCACCATATTCCAAAAATGGATATGAGGAAGTTTGATGGAAAGGAACCTATAACATGGATACTACATATGGAGAAATATTTTGATCTCAATAATGTGCAAAACACACAAAAGGTACGCATTGCAACTTTACATTTAGAACAAAATACATTTGTATGGTATCGATGGCTTTTCTCCCGTAAAAAAATTGTCACTTGGTAAAGTTGCAATGCGTACCTTTTGTGTGTTTTCTTTAGCCAATTGATAAATCTCAACACAAAAGTGTTCAGTGGGGGAGCACATTGAGGAATTCCAAAAATTGAATATAAGGGTAACTGATATTTTAGAGGAACACAGGATGGATATCTTCATAGGTACTTTAAAGGATAACATCCAACATGAAGTTCATGTTTTGGAACCTGATTCATTGGAGAAGGCATTCATGTTGGCAAGAAAAATTGAATGTAAAATTATGGCAGCAAGGAAGCCTACCACTCACTTCTATAAAGATGGAAGTGTTTCTACTCCTAGATTTCCACAACCTACAAGGTTGACACCAAAAAAATTGGAAGAAAAAAGAGCAAAAGGGCTTTGCTACAGTTGTGATAGAAAATACACTAAAGGTTATAAGTGTGATGAGAAGAAATTATTCTACATAGATTGTGAAGAGGAAGAAGAAAATGAGCAAGAAGAGGATATACACCAGGAACCAGCCCTAGAAGAGGAAGAAATGAGTCCAACCATATCATGTAATGCATTGGCAGGAATTACCACTCTTCAAACTCTCAAGATAGAAGGACATATCGAGAAGAAAAAGGTAATAATGTTGATTGATTCAGGTAGCACCCATAATTTTATTCATTGTAAGGTAGCCAAGGAATTGAATTGTTTCCTATACCCAGCACCAGAATGTCAAGTGGTGGTTGCAAATGGAGGAACTATAAATTTCTCTGGAAAATGCCATAATATCAAGATAACCATGGGGGAATATGTATTGAATAGTCCAATGCTTTCCATTCCTATGGAAGGTGCTGACGTTGTACTAGGAGTACAATGGTTACAATATTTGGGGATGGTAGCTTTTAATTTTCAAGAAATTTTCTTGAAATTTTTTTCAGAAGGAAAGGAAGTCGAATTATGGGGTATTGCAGGGAAGCTGGGAAAGGTAATAATCTCTAATGTCATGAAAAAGATTCTAAAGAAAGAACAACGAGGCGTAATTGCACAACTATGCTCACTAGAAGTTACAACATCAAAATCATCTATTTCTCCAGATCTCCAAAAAGTCTTGGACAATCATTCCAAGGTGTTTGAAACTCCTAAAGGAATCCCACCTATTCGTGATCATGATCATGCTATTCATTTGATTCTTGGAAGTGTTCCTCCAAATATTAGGCCTTATAGATATCCTTATGTCCAAAAGAGCGAAATTGAACGTATGATTGCAGAAATGTTAGAGGCAGGTATAGTTCAACCTAGTCAAAGTTTTTTCTCTGATCCTATAGTATTGGTACACAAGAAGGATGGATCATGGTGCATGTGTCCGGATTATAGGAAGCTCAATAAGCTCACAATTAAAAATAAATTTCCCATTCCTTTGATTGATGAATTATTGGATGAATTACATGGAGCAATTTATTTTACCAAGTTAGATCTTCGTTCAGGATATCATCAAATTAGAATGAAGACTGAAGATATTTCAAAAACAACATTTCGAACTCATGAGGGTCATTATGAATTTTTGGTCATGCCTTTTGGCCTTACCAATGTGCCTTCTACATTTCAAGGGTTAAGGTAGACCCTAACAAAATTAAATCCATTAAGGAATTGAAAGTCCCCACAACCATAAAGCAGTTGCGAGGATTTCTCGGGTTAACAGGTTATTATCACAAGTTTGTTAAGAATTATGGGAGAATAGCAGCACCTTTAACAACATTATTGAAGAAAGATGCATTTTCATGGATTCCCAAAGCAACTAAGGCCTTTGAACATCTTAAAGAGGCAATGTGCCTAGCACCGGTCTTAGCTACGCCAGACTTCACAAAAGCCTTTATTGTGGAATGTGATGCCTCAGGAAATGCAATTGGTGCTATTTTAATGCAAGAAGGAAGACCCATTTCTTTTGAAAGTAGTCCAATCAAAGGAAAGTATTTACAGAAGCCTATTTATGAGAAGGAAATGTTAGCAATACTGCATTCACTAAAGAAATGGCGAACTTACCTAATGGGAAGACACTTCAAGGTAAAAAATGATCATGATAGTATTAAATAATTTTTGGAACAAAGATTATCTTCAGAAGAGTAGAAAAAATGGGTCACAAAGATGTTGGGTTATGACTTTGAAATAATATACAAAAAAGGGAAGATAAATGTTGTTGCAGATGCACTCTCAAGAAAGAATGAAGAGGTGGAAGCATTGCTTTGTGCCATTTCTATTATCCAACCAGATTGGATAACCGAAGCAAGAGATGAATGGAAGAAGGACGAAGAAATGTGGACACTCATTCAAAAGTTGCAGCAAGATCCTAGTACATCTGATACATTTAGTTGGAAAAATGATTCCTTATGGTACAAAGATCGCTTATATATTTTTAAGAATTCCCAACTAAAACAAAAGATTCTTCTGGAATTGCACACTTCTCCTTTAGGAGGACACTCAGGATTTTTAAAAACTTACCACAGGGTGAAGAAAGAATTTTTTTGGGATGGCCTTAAATCGGATATTCGAAAGTTTGTGGCGGAATGTTTGGTTTGCCAGCAGAATAAAGTGGAAACAATTAAGACCCCAGGACTTCTACAACCTTTATCCATTCCAAGTCAACGTTGGGAAGAGATTTCAATGGATTTTATCACAGGTTTACCTAAGTCCGAAGGAAAGAATGTCATCATGGTGGTAGTTGATAGACTTACCAAGTATGCACACTTTTGTGCATTATCTCATCCATTTAAAGCAAGTACAGTTGCTACTATATTTATGGACACAATTCAAAAGCTACATGGAAACCCAAGGGTTATTGTGAGCGACAGAGATCCCATTTTTACTGGAAATTTTTGGACGGAGTTATTTTCTTGTTTGGGTACTCAATTAGCTCATAGCTCATCTTATCATCCTCAATCCGATGGTCAAACCGAGATAGTAAATAAATGTTTGGAAGGATATCTTCGTTGTTTTGTATCTGATAAACAAACACAATGGGTCAAGTGGTTACCTCTCGCTGAATGGTGGTATAACACTTCCTTCCATACCGCAGCAAAAATGACCCCATTTATGGCACTTTATGGATATCATCCACCATCGATCACATCATCTTTAAGGGAAAATTCGAAGGTTCAAGCAGTGGAAGATCACATCGAGCATCAGCAAGAAGTTCTCCAACTCTTAAAGGATAACCCGAATTTGGCACAAAATCGAATGAAACAACAGGCAGATCAACATCGCAGCGAGAGAAGTTTTGATGTAGGAGATTGGGTATTTTTACGGCTACAACCATACAAACAAATGTCCCTCAAGCAAGCTAAGAAGGATAATAAATTATCACCAAAGTACTATGATCCTTACAAGGTGTTGCAAAAGATTGGTACTATGGCATACAAATTGGAGCTTCCTGCTTCTTCGCGAGTACATCCAGTTTTCCATGTTTCATGCTTAAAGAAGGTTATAGGTGAAAATCTTCCAGTTCAAATAGTATTGCCAGAACTTGATGAGGAAGGGAAAATCATATTGGAACCTGAAGCAGTCATGGAAACAAGAACTCGACAACTACGGAATCGATCAATTTCAGAGTATCTCATCAAGTGGAAGAACTTACCCACTAAAGATTCTACATGGGAGGATGAGAATTTTATACAAAAGCACCTAGAGCTACTCAAGCATTGAGGACAACACTTTTTTGAAGGAGAGGGGCATGTTAGGTCCCTATATTACTAGTATAGTCCCTTACTGTTGTTAGTGTAACTCCCTATTGTTATTATTGTACCCCTGTAACCCCCATGTTGTTATTATTGTGCCCTTAAATTATTATTGTTAGGTCGGCTAGGATTACATTGTGGCCCCACTAGGATTAAATTGGGCCCCATGGACTCCTATATATAGAAAGGAGGTTTTGTAATTTGTATCATCCAAGAATTGTTCATTCATGTAATGTATTGGAGGTTTCCCCCTCGAAGTGGCTTATTTCTAAGGCGTTGATATCTCTTTTCTTCTATTTTTGGATTTGGTTTCACAACAATTTACAAGAGCAAGTGCACCAAATTTCGCTCTCGCAAAGAGAAACAAAAAATGAAATGGAAGTTTTGAAGAAAGGCATGGAAGCTAAGATGGATGACATGAAATACAACATGGAAAAATTGAAGAATGATCTAAAAGAAGACATGGAAGGTTTGACAAAGTTGATACAAGAAATGTTTCCTAATGTCGAAAAGATAATAGAGGAAACTCATGATGAGAACAAAATAAATGTCAATCGTGATTTCATAAACTCTAATGTTCGATGGAAGAATCACCATATTCCAAAGATGGATATGAGGAAGTTTGATGGCAAGGATCCCGTAACATGGATACTATAGATGGAGCAATATTTTGATCTCAATAATGTGAAAAACACACAAAAGGTGGGCATTGCGACTTTACGTTTAGAACAACATACATTTGTATGGTATCGATGGATTTTCTCAAGAAATTGTCACTTGGTAAATTTTTATGGAGTAAATGATAGCACATTATGAGGATGCAAAGAGAAACACCTTCTTCAGCCAATTAATAAATCTAAAAAAAAGGGTTCAGTGGTGGAGAAAATTGAGGAATTCCAAAAATTGAATATAAGGGTAATTGATATTCTAGAGGAACACAAGATTGATGTCTTCATAGAGACTTTAAAGGATAACATCCAACATGAAGTTCGAATTTGGGAACATGATTCATTGAATAAGGCATTTAGGTTGGCAAGAAAAATTAAATGTAAAATTATGGCAACAAGGAAGCCTACCACTCACATCTATAAAGATGGAAGTGTTTCTACTCCTAGAATTCCACAACCTACAAGGTTGACACCACTAAAATTGGAAGAAAAAGAGAGAAAGGGCTTTGCTATAGTTTTGATAGCAAATACACTAAAGGTCACAAGTGTGCTGAGAAGAAGTTATTTTACATAGATTGTGAAGAGGAGGAAAAAATGAACAAGAAACTATAAAAGGAGAGGATATACACTAGGAACCAATCCTAGAAGAAGAAGAAATGAGTCCGACCATATTGTGTAATGCATTGGCAGGAATTACCACTCCTCAAAATCTCAAGATAGAAGGACATATCAAGAAGAAAAAGGTAATAGTGTTTATGGATTCGGGTAGTACCCATAATTTTATTCATTGTAAGGTAGCCAAGGAATTGAATTGTTTCCTATACCCAGCACAGAATTTCAAGTGATGGTTGCAAATGGAGAAACTATAAATTACTCTAGAAAATGCCATAATATCAAGCTAACTATGGGGGAATATGTATTTAATAGTTCAATGCTTTCCATTCTAATGGGAGGTACTAATGTTGTACTAGGAGTACAATGGTTACAATCTTTGGGGACGGTAGCTTTTAATTTTCGAGAACTTTCCTTGAATTTTTTTTTGGAAGGAAAGGAAATTGAATTACGAGGTATCACAGGGAATATGGGAAAGATAATAAGCTCTAATGTCATGATAAAGATTTTGAAGAAAGAACAACGAGGCGTAATTGAACAATTATGCTCACTAGAAGTTCCAAAATCAAAATCATCTATTTCTCCAGATCTCCAAAAAGTCTTGGACAATCATTCCAAGGTGTTTGATACTCCTAAAGGACACCCACCCATTCATGATCATGATCATGCTATTCATTTGATCTCAGGAAGTGTTCCTCCAAAAATTAGGCCTTACAGATATCCTTATGTCCAAAAGAGAAAAATTGAACGTATGATTGCAGAAATGTTAAAGGCTGATATATTTCAACCTAGTCAAAGTTCTTTCTATGCTCCAGTAGTATTGGTGGAAAAGAAGGATGGATCATGGTGCATGTGTCTATATTATAGGGAGCTCAATAAGCTCACTATTAAAGATAAATTTCCCATTTCTATGATTGATGAATTATTGCATGAATTACATGGCGCTATTTATTTTACCATGTTGGATCTTCGTTCAGGATATCATCAAATTAGAATGTAGACTGAAGATATTCCAAAAACAACATTTTGAACTCATGAGGGTCATTATGAATTTTTGGTCATGCCTTTTGGCCTTACCAATGCACCTTCTACATTTCAAGGGTTGATGAATTCCATTTTAAAACCCTTCCTTAGAAAATTTGTGCTAGTATTTTTTGATGACATACTAATCTACAACATGTATTGGAAAGATCACGTTCAACATGTTGACATGGTACTCAAAATATTGGAGGAGAAACAAATATATGAAAAAACATCCAAATGTTTCTTCGGAGTACAAGAGGTGGAATATCTGGGTCATATTGTATCTCACGAGGGTGTTAAGGTAGACCCTAAAAAAATTAAATCCATTAAGGAATGGAAAGTCCCCACAACCATAAAGTAGTTGAGAGGATTTCTCGGGTTAATTGGGTATTATCACAATTTTGTTAAGAATTATGGGAGAATAGCAGCGCTTCTAACAACATTATTGAATAAAGATGAATTTTCATGGACTCCTCAAGCAACTAAGGCATTTGAACATATTAAAGAGGCAATGTTCCTAGCATCGGTCTTAGCTACGCCAAACTTCAAAAAAACCTTTGTTGTGGAATGTGATGCCTCAGGAAATGGAATTGGTGTTTTTTTAATGCAAGAAGGAAGACCCATTGCTTTTGAAAGTCGTCCAATAAAAGGAAAGTATTTACAGAAAGATATTTATGAGAAGGAAATGTTGGCAATAATACATGCACTAAAGAAATGGCGACCTTACCTAATGGGAAGGCACTTCAAGGTAAAAACTGATCATGATAGTCTTAAAAACTTTTTGGAGCAAATTCTATCTTCAGAAGAGCATAAAAAATGGGTCACAAAGATGTTCGGTTATGACTTTGAAATCATCTACAAAAAAGAGAAGCTAAATGTTGTTGCAGATGCACTCTCAAGAAAGGATGAAGAGGTGGAAGCATTTCTTTGTGCAATTTCTATTATCCAACCAGATTGGATAACCGAAGCAAGGGATGAATGGAAGAAGGATGAAGAAGTGTGGAAACTCATTCAAAAGTTGAAGCAAGATCCTAGTACATCTGATCCATTTAGTTGGAAAAATGATTCCTTATGGTACAAAGACCACTTATATATTTGTAAGAATTCCCAACTAAACAAAAGATTTTTTTTGGAGTTGCACACTTATCCTTTAGGAGGACACTCAAGATTTTTAAAAAATTACAACAGGATGAAGAAAGAAATTTTTTGGGATGGCCTTAAATCTGATATTCAAAATTTTGTGGCACAATGTTTGGTTTGCCAGCAAAATAAAGTTGAGACAATTAAGACCTCGGGTCTTCTACAACCTTTATCCATTCCAAGTCAACGTTGGGAGGAGACTTCAATGGATTTTATCACATGTTTACCTAAGTCCAAAGGAAAGAGTGTCATCATGGTGGTAGTTGATTGACTTACCAATTATGCACACTTTTGTGCATTATCTCATCCATTTAAAGCAAGTACACTTGCTACTGCATTTATGGAAACAATTCCAAAGCTACATGGAAACAATTCAAAAGCTACATGGAAACTCAAAGATTATAGTAAGCGAGAGAGATCCCACTTTTACTGGAAATTTTTGGACGAAATTATTTTCTTGTTTGGGTACTCAACTAGCTCATAGATCATCTTATCATGCTCAATATGATGGTCAAATTGAGATAGTGAGCAAATGTTTGGAAGGATATCTTCATTATTTTGTATCTGATAGACAATCACAATGGGTCAAGTGGTTACCTCTGGCTGAATGGTGGTATAACACTTCCTTCCATACTACAGCAAAATTGACCCCATTTATGGTACTTTATGGATATCATCCATCATCCATCACATCATCTTTAAGAGGAAATTCTTAGTTGCAAGCTATGGAAGATCACATTGAGCACCAACAACAAGTTCTCCAACTCTTAAAGGATAACCTCAATTTGGCACAAAATCGAATGAAGCAATAGCCAGATCAACATCATAGCGAGAGATGTTTTGATGTAGGAGACTGGGTATTTTTATGGCTACAACCGTACAAACAAATGTCCCTCAAGCAAGCTAAGAAGGATAATAAATTATCGCCAAAATACCATGGTCCTTTTAAGGTGTTGCAAAAGATTAGTACTATGGCATACAAATTGGAGCTTCCTTCTTCATCGCGAGTGCATCCAATTTTACATGTTTCATTCTTTAAGAAGGTTATAGGTGACAAAATTCCAGTTAAAACAATATTGCCAGAACTTGATGAGGAAGGAAAAATCATTTTAGAACCTGAAACAGTCACCGAAACAAGAACTTGACATTTACAAAATAGATCAATTTCAGAGTATCTCATCAAGTGGAAGAAGTTACCCACTAAAGATTCTACATGGGAGGATGAGAATTTTATACAGAAGAATCCAAGGCTACTCAATCGTTGAGGACAACACTTTTTTGAAGGAGAGGGGCATGTTAGGTCCCCATATTACTAGTGTAGTCCCTTATTGTTTTTAGTGTAGCCCCCATATTGTTATTGTTGTACCCCTATAACCCCCATATTGTTATTATTGTTCCCTTACATTATTATTTTTAGGTTAGCTAGGATTATATTGTGACCCCATGGACCCCTATATATAGAAAGAGGTTTTATCATTTTTATCATCCAATAATTGTTCATTTATGTAATGTATTAGAGGTTTCCCCCTCGAAGTGGCTGATTTCTAAGGCGTTGATCTCTCTTTTCTTCTATTTTTGGAGCTGGTTTCATAACAACCCAACACCATAATGTCAAGTGATGGTTGCAAATGGAGGAGCTATAAAGAGATCTGGAAAATTTCATAATATAAAGCTAACCATGGGGGAGTATGTATTGAATAGCCCAATGATTTCCATTCCAATGGGAGGTGTTGATGTTGTACTAGGAGTACAATGGTTACAATCTTTGGGGACGGTAGCCTTTAATTTTCAAGAACTTTTCTTGAAATTTTTTTCGGAAGGAAAGGAAGTCGAATTACAGAGTATCGCAGGGAAGTCGGGAAAGATAATAATCTCTAATGTCATGAAAAACATTTTGAAGAAAGAACAAAGAGGCGTGATTGCACAATTATACTCACTAGAAGTTCCAACATCAAAATCATCTATTTCTCTAGATCTCCAAAAATTATTGGACAATCATTCGAAGGTGTTTGAAACTCCCAAAGGACTCCCACCTATTTGTGATCATGATCATGCTATTCATTTGATTCCAGGAAGTGTTACTCCAAACATTAGGCCTTACAGATATCCTTATGTCAAAAAGAGGGAAATTGAACGTATGATTGCAGAAATGTTAGAGGCTGGTGTAATTCAACCTAGTCAAAGTTGTTTCTCTACTCCAATAGTATTGGTGTTAAAGAAGGATGGATCATGGTGCATGCGTTCGGATTATAGGGAGCTCAATAAGCTCACTACTAAAGATATTTTTCCATTCCTATGAATGATGAATTATTGGGTGAATTACATGGAGCAATTTATTTTACCAAGTTGGATCTTCGTTCCAGATGTCATCAGATTAGAATGAAGATGAAAGATATTCCAAAAACAATATTTCAAACTCATGAGGGTCATTATGAATTTTTGGTCATGCCTTTTGGCCTTACCAATGCACCTTCTACATTTCAAGGGTTGATGAATTCCATTTTCAAACCCTACCTTAGAAAATTTGTGCTAGTATTTTTTGATGATATATTAATCTACAATAGGTCTTGTAAGGATCATGTTCAAAATGTTGACAGGGTGTTCAAAATACTGGAGGGGAAACAATTATATGCCAAAACATCCAAATGTTTCTTTGGAGTACAAGAGGTGGAATATATGGGTCATATTGTATCTCACGAGGGTGTTAAGTTAGACCCTAAAAAATTTAAAGCCATTAAGGAATGGAAAGACCCCACAACCATAAAGAAGTTCTGATGATTTCTCGGTTTAACTGGGTATTATTGAATTTTTTTTAAGAATTATGGGAGAATAGCAACACCTCTAACAACTTTATTGAAGAAATATGAATTTTAATGGACTCCTAAAGCAACTATGGCCTTTGAACATCTTAAAGAGGCAATGTGCCTAGCACTGATCTTAGCTACGCCAGACGTCACAAAAACCTTTATTGTGGAATGTGATGCCTCATGAAATGGAATTGGTGTTGTTTTAATGCAAAAAGGAAGACCCATTGCTTTTGAAATTCGTCCAATCAAAGGAAAGTATTTATAGAAAGCTATTTATGAGAAGGACATGTTGGAAATACTACATGCACTAAAGAAATGGCGACCTTACATAATGGGAATACACTTCAAGGTAAAAACCGATCATGATAGTCTTAAACACTCTTTGGAACAAAGACTATCTTTAGAAGAGTAGAAAAAATGGGTCACAAATATGTTGGGTTATGACTTTGAAATCATCTACAAAAAAGGGAAGCTAAATGTTGTCACAGATGCACTCTCAAGAAACGATGAAGAGGTGGAATAATTTCTTTGTGCCATTTCTATTATCCAACCAGATTGGATAACCAAAGCAAGGAATGAATGGAAGAAGGATGAAGAAGTGTGGACACTCATTCAAAAGTTGCAACAAGATCCTAGTACATCTGATACATTTAGTTGGAAAAATGATTCCTTACGGTACAAAGATCGCTTATATATTTGTAAGAATTCCTATCTAAAACAAAATATTATTTTGGAATTTCACACTTATCCTTTAGGAGGACAATCAGGATTTTCAAAAACTTACCACAGGGTCAAGAAATAATCTTTTTTGGGATGGCCTTAAATATGATATTCAAAAGTTTGTGGCAGAATGTTTAGTTTGCTAGAAAAATAAAGTTGAGATAATTCAGACCCCGTGTCTTCTACAACCTTTATCCATTCCAAGTCAATGTTGGGAGGATATTTCAATGGATTTTATCACAAGTTTACCTAAGTTCGAAGGAAATAGTGTCATCATGGTGGTAGTTGATAGAATTACCAAGTATGTACAGTTTTGTGCATTATATCATCCATTTAAAGAAAGTACAGTTGCTAATGCATTTATGGAAACAATTCAAAAGCTACATGGAAACCCAAAGATTACTATAAGTGACAGAGATCCCATTTTTATTGGAAATTTTGGACGGGAATTTTTTTTTTTGGTACTCAACTAGCTCATAGCTCATCTTATCATCCTCAATCCGATGGTCAAACTGAGATAGTGAATAAATGTTTGGAAGGATATCTTCGTTGTTTTGTATCTGATAAAAAAACCCAATGGATCAAGTGGTTACCTCTCGCTAAATGGTGGTATAACACTTCCTTCCATACTGCAGCAAAAATGACCCCATTTATGGCACTTTATGGATATCATCCACTATCCATCACATCATCTTTAAGAGAAAATTCTAAAGTTCAAGCAGTGGAAGATCACATCAAGCATCAACAAGAAGTTCTCCAACTCTTAAAGGATAACGTAAATTTGGCACAAAATCGAATGAAACAATAGGAATATCAACATCGCAGCAAGAGAATTTTTGATGTAGGAGATTGGGTATTTTTACAGCTACAACCATTCAAACAAACATCCCTAATGCAAGCTAAGAAGGATACTAGAATCCAACTCTTAAAGGATAACGTAAATTTGGCACAAAATCGAATGAAACAATAGGAATATCAACATCGCAGCAAGAGAATTTTTGATGTAGGATACTGGGTATTTTTACAGCTACAACCATTCAAACAAACATCCCTAATGCAAGCTAAGAAGGATACTAAATTATTGCTAAAGTACTATGGTCCTTACAAGGTGTTGCTAAAGATTGGTATTATGGAATACAGATTGGAGTTTCCTGCTTCTTCGTGAGTGCATCCAGTTTTCCATGTTTCATGCTGAAATAAGGTTATAGGTGACAAACTTCCAATTCAACAATATTTCTAGAACTTGATGAGGAAGGAAAAATCATATTGGAACCTGAAGTAGTCACAGAAACAAGAACTCGACAGCTATGAAATTGATCAATTTCAAAGTATCTCATCAAGTGGAAGAACTTACACACTGAATATTCTACATGGGAGGATGAAAATTTTATACGGAAGCATCCAAATCTACTCAAGCATTGAGTACAACACTTTTTTGAAGGAGAGGGGCATGTCAGGTCCCTTTATTACTAGTATAGTCCCTTATTGTTGTTAGTGTAACCCCCTTATTGTTATTGTTGTACCCCTGTAACCCCAATATTGTTATTATTGTGCCCTTACATTATTATTGTTAGGTCGACTAGGATTATATTGTGAGCCCATAGACTCCTATATATAGAAGGAGGTTTCTTCATTTGGTATCATCCAAGAATTTCTCATTTATGTAATGTATTGGATGATTCTCCCTCGAGGTGGCTGATTTCTAAGGCGCTGATCTCACTTTTCTTCTATTTTTGGAGTTGGTTTCATAACATATAGACACTTCTAGAGTATTTTACATCATAATCACGTGGATAACCTATTTTCCATGAATAATGTAGGCTTTCATGACATCCTCCCAAACTATAGGTGTGAAAAAAGGAAGGTCAACTTCTGAGTGGCATAAATTTTGCATACAGACTCTAATTGATGCACTTCTTGCACTAGAAATATATTTATGGAGAATAAAATTAAATGGAACTACACTTATGACAAAAAGTTTTACCCCCAAAAAAACATCATTTGATGCCTTAAAATGCTCCCGGAAGGTTTCAGACCCCATTTTCTCAAACTTGGTCCTGCCAGTAAAAATGACCCCATGAGCTGATTCCTCCAATTTTTTCACTTTCAATGCATCAAGAGGGATGAAAAACAATATAATGATCCAATCCATATTATTTGACTGGTAAGGAATCCTTATGGTGAGAGGTGAACAAAGCTATAAAAAGAATCATAAGTAAAAATATGACTTAGAAACTCTTATGAAAAGAATCTAAAAAGGAATATCTAATTGAAATGCATTTTGATGAAAAATATAGAGAATTTCATTTGTTAATATTGGGATAATCTACCTTGGATGAGTTTTTTAATAAGTTTATGAGTTTGTTGAGATATGTACCTAATATGGAGGAGGAAAATGCTAAAATACAAAGGTTCATTAGTTGCTTACCTTTCTCATATAGAGAGAGTGACAATGACATAAGACTTCATTTCATCAATGCCAAGCTCTTCTCCTTGCTGCTATGACTTTAGGTTCCTAATGATGGTTATTTGCTTGTTCTTCATCTTCATCCTCCAAAGGATCTAGATAAGTATCAGAACCTTCCAAGTTAGCATGATATGCTACCATTCTATCATAGTCTAGGATTTCTTGATGATGGATATTCCAATTCTTATTCTTTGCAAGTGCTCTCTTATAGCCTCTCTTTGATTACCACCCTTGAGGATACTCTTGCCATGTTGAAATTATAGCACTTGCAAATACTGTCCACTCATGACAAGCCAAAATCAATCTGAAAATCTCCTAGTCTATCCTATTCCTCATGCAATTCAATGATTTATACCAGGACAAAGTGTTGGACTGAGGAGGAGGATCAGGGATTGCATAGTGAATAATTATAGGAAGAAGTGATGGAGGTATATTCACTATGACTACGAAATGTGAATTGGCTAAGGGACTAGAAGACATAATTATGCAATTTAGGGAGATAGTGATGTAGTGAGTAAGGATTTCTCACTGTGATTGCATATTGTGTAATTCTAGATAGATTGAGCCAATTTATTGCATAGTTGCACAGGTCAAGGAATGAGAGAGGTCTGATACTGTTGATTGAGACTGCACAATGCATAGTGGAATACTGATTGGGAGAGAGAATATGTAGTTTCTAGGGGAAAGAGGCAGATACTAGTCACTATGATTTCACATTGCACAATTATTGGAAGTAGAGGCTGCACAGTGCACAATTCTATGAGGAATGGATGCTTCACAGTGACTTAAGACTATGCAGTGTGAGGTTCCAGGAGAGAGAAAATATCAACAAGTTACAAAGATAGTGAAAGCTCTGAAAATAGCTAAGTTTGGGATCAATGAGGAAAAAGAGAACAAGACATGCAAGCAAGTCCTATAATAGTGATCTCAGACTTGGATAACATGAACACAAGCCAAGATAATGAAAAATACTCAAAATAGACATGCATACCTTGGAACGACAACAAAGTGACATTTATTTCTAAGCGCGGCAGTTGAAATGTAGCTCTATAACACTTAGAATACAAGTTACGAAAAAAGTGTCGACTGCAACCAAAAAGTGTGCTAAGCTGTGGGAATGTGTCTAGTGCATATTCTTATGACATATAAGATCAGCTAATGTAGAAGAGTGTGCTAAAGTTTCCTCTAGTGATGCAATAAAGTGTGATACACGTACGAGTGCAATCAATTAAAAGTGACACTTGTGACAGTAAGAAAAAGTGAAAATGACACTTGCAAAATTTTAAGAAAGTGAAGTGACACATGATAAATCAAAGAGAATTCAAAAGAGACACTTGTGAAAGTGAAAGAAAGAAAAAAAACAATCACAAAAGGGAAAGAAACACTTATGAAAGAAAAAGAGAGAGTTGAGGACACTCACTAGAATGATATTACATTTGTAACTAAGAGTGAGAGAATGAATAACTCATAGGATTACATGCTCACATTTAACTAAGATTGTGCATTGAATGTCAACAAGAATTTCAAAGTTACTGTCTTTATGAATTACACAATTATTCTCAGCAAGGGTTACATAGTGACTATCATCAGGATTTGTACAGTTACTGTCACTCGGTATTGCATAGTCACTGTATCTAGGGACTGCACAGACACCACTCTCATGTATTTCACAATGCCTGCCATCAAGGGTAAACATTGAATACTAAGCTTTCTAGAAGAGGGTGTTCTTGAGAATGGATCGAAATATAAGCATGTGTAAGAAAGTGACTTTGAAAGTTAGAATCTCATCAGAAAAGTATCAACCAATTACAAAGTGACCATGAAAAACTTGAGGTGAAAGATCATGGGACCATAAATAGGCTCCAAAATTCAAGTGTGACAAAAATTTTGGAGGGTGCTTGTTACAACGACAACATAAACCTTTTCAAAAGTAGTCAAGGAGGAAACTATAACAGAAGTGTGAACCAACCAAAGAATTTGGGAAAAAAAAATGGAAAAGGGCCCTGGAGCAGGAAATACAACTTTTGTAGAGGCAACCAAACCACATATTAAATGCTAGGGTTGTAGTGAAAATCACTTGTGGAGGGACTGTGCACAAAATCTAGCAAACAAAAGGGGTATAGTAAATAACTTGTAAGAAGCTTCAATAATCAATGACATTGCCTACAATATTCTGAGGATCAATGTAACATTAGATGGAAGATAAGAAGACCACCAATCCAAAATCGTGGAAGTTCAAGGTAAATTTTTTGAACAAAATGTTTTAATGTTAATAGACTCTAGATCTACCTCAAGTTACATTCCCCCTGGTACAATTGAAAAGTGTGAATTTAGGAGAGAAAAAAAATAAAACCTTGGTTAGCACAACTAGCCACATGAACATAAAGGAAAGTAACTGAAATAAGAAAAAAGTGTTTATTGAACTTGAATGGAATTATGAATACACAATTAAGTTTAAATGTTTTACCTTCGGGGTCATATGAAGTTTTAATTTGGATGGACTAGTTAGAATCTCATAAATTAATTTTGAATTGCTTGGAGAAGTCTTTCACTTGTGTTAGTGATTATGGAAATGAATGCATAGTTAAATGAGTGCCAAAAGAGATTTCTATGAGGCTGATTTATGCCTTAAAACTAAATAAATGTGCTTGAAAATTCTGTCAAATGTTTGCTGTTCAGATAGAGGATTTAGCTAAAAAAAAAAAAAATCCTCATTAGACTACCTTTTTTTGGAGTAGTTTAAAGATATATTTCCAGAGGAGATACCATGACTTCCTTCAAGAAGAGATATATATTTCACTATTGATCTCATCCCTGGAGTTGCTCCAATATCCAAAACTCCATATAGGATGAGTATCCCTGAGTTAATGGAGTTGAATTGAAGATTCAATTGCAAGAGATGTTAGATAAGAAGTACATAAGCCTTAGTGTGTCTCCTTAGGGTCCACTAGTTTTATTTATCAAGAAGAAAGATGGGAAAATGAGGCTTTGTATTGACTATAGGTATTTGAGCAGAATGATCATTAAGAACATATATCCTTTACCCGATATTGATGACTTGTTTAACCAAGTCCAAGGAGCATCAATTTTTTCAAAAATTGATCTATGGTCGGGATATCATCAAATAAGAATTAAGGATGAATATCTACATAAAAAAAAATTCAGAACAAGATATGGACACTATGAATTTGTAAAGTTTCCATTTGGACTAACTAATGCACCAACAACCTTCATGTGCTTGATGAATAGTGTGTTGAGTCATTTTCTTGAAAAATTTGTCATAGTATTTATAGAGGATATTTTGGTTTACTCTAGCAATAAGGAAGAACATGATCAACACTTGCAGATTTTTCTTCAAACACTTAGAGAGAATGATCTATATGGTAAGTTTAGTAAGTGATTATTCTATTAAGAAAAAATTTAGTATTTGGGGCATGTAGTGTCTAAGGAAGGAATTGTTGTTAATCCAGAAAATATTAAAGCTAATATTGAGTGGAAATTACCTAAATATGTAGCTGATTTCAGGTCATTTACGGGGACTACAAGCTATTATAGAATATTTATATAGGGGTTTTCTAAATTGGCCTATCCTATTGCCTCTTTACAAAAGAACAGGACAAGAATTGAATGGATTCAGAAGTGTTAGGATAGTTTTGAGAAGCTAAATCAATTATTAACCACTACTCCCATCTTGAAATTAGTAGGTCCAAATAAATAATTTGTTGTATGCACATATTATTGTAAGGAAGGGTTTGGAGGTGTTTTAATGCAAGAGGGCCATGTAATCAATTATGAGTCTAGAAAATTAAAGGATCATGAAAATAATTATGCTACACATGACTTGGAATTGGCAACAATAATACATGCTTTGAAAATGTGGAGACATTACGTGATAGGAAGGAAATTCCAATTAAGGATAGACAATGTTAATCTCAAATATATTTTTGACCAACCAAACATGAACGCCAAGAAAGATAGATGGTTATAATTTCTTAGTGAGTATAATTTTGAAATTGTACACATTAAAGGAAAGGAAAATAGAATTACTAATGCATTGAGCAAAAAATTACATCAAATCTTCACAAATTCAAGAACAAGTTGGAAAACATATTTGATTAAAAATATAACAATTGTAGTAGGATTTGAAGACAAATACATGAAAATTAAAAATAAAATGCAGAAAATTGAATTGTTGGGTGAAAAAGAAGCTGATTTTTCAGTGAATGATGAATATTTGTTGTTGTTTAGAGGTAGGAGTTTACTTCCCTTATGAACCAAAATTGAAAACAATTGTGTTAGATTAATTGCATAAGAAACCGACAACTAGTCATCCTGGTATCAAAGACTAATAATTGTGTTGAGGAGGGATTATTATTGGAACAACGTAAACTATGAAACGAGAACTCTGGAAAAAAACACCCCAAAAAAGATGAGAAAACACCGCATTTTCAGTTGTAAATTTTCAACATGTTTAAAAAATGGCACTGAAAACCAATTTTTGTGTGCCAAAAACACCCTCAAAATGAAAAGTGAAGATGTTGAATAACATTTTTTTTAAGGATAAATTTTCAACATTTTGAAATACCATGTAAAAGATAAAATATCATCACTCCAAAAAAACTTAAAAATTCAAAAGAAAAATGAAAAAAAAAAAATTACAAATAAAAATAAGAGCTAAAACAATAATAAGAAAGAGAGTGAAAAATAATAATAACTAAATAAAAATATATATTAGAAATAAATATAAAATTAAAAAAAGGACAACAAGAAATCAAATATATAAAAGTATATAAGAAAATCCAAAAAACAAATCAAATATAAAAATAGAAAAAAAAAACAAATTAACATGCAAAGATAAAGATAAAGATAAAAATAAAAATAAAAAATAAAAACAAAAAGATAAAAAATATAAAAAAATAAACAATTAAACAATAAAAAATATAATTAAAGAAACAAAATTAAAGAAATAAACAAAAATAAATAAATACTACTTTATTAGACAATTTAAAAGAAAAAAGAAAAACAAAATAAATATTACATTTAAAAAACACATTTAAAAAACCAATAAATTAAAAAAATAAACATAGTAAAAAAATTCAAAATAAAAAAATAAAAAATATTAGACAACTACAAATAAAAAATAATTATAAAAAAAATAAATAAATGAGAAAAAAAAATAAAAACATAGAAAAAAATAAAATAAAAAAAATAAAAATATCTTAAAAAAAGGTTAAAAAAAAACCAAAACAAATTAAAAACATAATCACAATTAATATAACTCAAAAGCCTTCGAAAATGGCTCCTCGCCCAGCTAAGAAGCTCGTCGCAGCAAACCCTACACCGAAGGAGGAGAAGGCTGGAGGTGCTCAGTCGATGCAGCCAACGCCAAAGGCTGAGCCAGTCACGGCTGTTAAGGTTGAAGCCAAAACGCTGAAGCAGTCACCTGATAAAACTATTGGAGCTGAGGCGAAATCTGAAACCGATACAGCTCTCGCGCCGCAATGGACCTCGAATGACCTCGGTCCTACTTTTTTTTCTTCGCTCAGGCCCTGCTCTGCAGTTCTGACTCGGCAGCGGCAACTTGCAGGAAAAAGGCAGCAGCTACAACTTCTCAAAGGTTGAAAATATTGGGTTTTCAGGAAGGAGAAGATCGACTGGCTTCTCAATCACTCTGTTTCTTCCAAGTCCTCTGTTTTGGATCTGTTTCTGTCCATCAATGACAGTATATTTTTGAAGGGGAAATCTCCTCCCCATCAAAGCTATGGCAGACATGCTCTCGGAAGCACAAGAGGTCCTGGCACTGTGGCTAGGAACCTCCTTGACTCCTTTTAGATCCAAATTTCTCAACCAATAGGCAAAAACATCCTGCAATGGGTTTGTTCTACCGATTTGGTGCTAGATCTCAAGTTGGATCTAGAACAGCGGATTGGGATCCCTTCAAGCCTTCAGAGACTTCTCTTTCAAGGTAAACAACTTGAAGACCTTCTTCCCATCTCTACTTATAGAATTAACAAGAACAACTCTTTGGTGTTAACCCTTCGTTTGAGAGGGGGGGTAGAGGGAGAGTCGTCCTCTGCTCCTCCCTTCTCTTACAAAGATGCAGTACACTCTGAGATCCCCAAACCCCCAGAAGGCCTTAAATCCAAGCCTTTTTTGGTTAACAAAACAAAGGAAGTTCCCTCTGTCGAAATCACCCATGCAGATCCTATAAATCAACTTCAAGAATTTGCAGAAAGAGCCATCATTTGCAGATTCAACGGACTGTGGCTGCGATCTAAGGACCTTTATGATTGGATTCATGCAAACTAGACACATCATTGTAAGGTCAGTTTCTATTCAAAAGGATATTTCATTGTTCTTTTTAATGACAGTAAGCATTATGAAAAGGCTTTAGAAGAAGGCCCTTGGTTCATGGGAATTGCAGGGCTCTTCTTAACTCCTTGGTTCCCAGATTTTGACCCAGCAACTGCAGCCATCACCAGGACACCTGTATGGATCAGGCTTCCAAACCTACCTGTCCACCTATGGCATGTTGCTATCTACAAAGCTATAGGCAACACCTTGGGCAGTTTCATTACGGGAGATTACAGGCGGGAAAGGATTGGTCTCTATACATATGCCAGAATATGTGTGGAGTTAGACTTAAGCAAGGGACTTCTAGACCAAATCATTCTCAAGATAAACGACTCTGTTTGGACCCAGACAATGGATTACGAAAATACTGCCTTCCGCTGCCGCCATTGCCACCAAACAGGGCATTTGCAGTCCACTTGCCCTTCTCTCCTGGAAAAAAATAAAAAGGATAACCTCTCCAAGCACAAATCCAAATGATGGGCTCCTTGCTCACCACCTCCAGTCGTGGATTCTGATTCCTCTAGGTTTGAAGATGAAGCCAGCAATGCCGATTTGGATCATGCCCCTCAATCTTTGGTTCCTTCCACTGATGGGTCGGCGCATTCCTCTGATATAGCCATCACCCAGAAACACATCCATATGACCTCCTCCTCAGATTCAGAAAAGGAGGGCCCCCCCTCGGAGAACCCGAGTCTTCAAGTTGTTGTTGCTCATTCGCCCCTGAATGTGTGGGTCAAAGTCAAAAAAAGGAAAGGGAAAAAGCTTCGAGTTGAGACTTCTACCCATTCTGGGTAGAGATCAGTCTTTTAGCTTTCCAGTCTTTGGCTGTAGTTCTTTGCTTGCTTCGCTTCTTCTCCGAAACCGAGGTTGATAGTCCTATCATTTCCGGCTGCCGGTTTTCTGTCTCTCTTGATTGTATCATCATCTTGTATCATATTTTTGCTTAATAGATTTAGTCCAATTCAGAAAAAAAAAATATAACTCAAAAAAATAAAAAAATAAAAAAATAAACACAAATATAATTAAAATTTAAAAAAATTAAACTAACTTAATAAAGCATTAAAAAAGCAAAAAATAAAAAACCTAAAAATAAATTAAAATTTAAAAAAATTTAATAAAAAATCTATCAAAAAATTAAAAAAAACATGTGGCCCTCAAGCCTTTGGGCGCACTCAACTCTATTCTCAGAATCAAGTTGAGCTCGCCCAATGGCCCATTGGGACCCTAAGAGAGCTCAACCCGATTCTGAGAAATAGGTTGAGCCCGCCCAGGGGTTCGAGGGGCTGAAAGCCGATTCACAGAATTCGCTGGGGGACCAGTTGATTCTAAAAATCGACTCTCAGCCTCGTCAGTCCACAACGGAGCTTGTCTAGCTTCGCCGGTCCATGGTGGCCGCCCCTCCGGCCTAGCCGGAGCCTATTATGAGAATAAGATAAAATAAAAATATTGAAAAAAATAAAATTAAAGAACATTAAAATATCTTAAAAAAAAAAAAAACCTAAAACAAAGTAAAAAATAATCACAATTAAAATAACTAAAATAAACATTAAAAATATTGAAAGCAAATATAATTAAAATTAAAAAAATATTAAAAAAACTTAATAAAACATTAAAAAAAAACAAAAACAAATCAAAATTTTTAAAAAATTAATAACAATTATATCAAAAAATAAAAAAAAATGTGGCCCTCGAGCCTTTGGGTGGGCTCAACCTGATTCTGAGAATTGGGTTGAGCTTGCTCGGGGGGCCCAAGGAGTTGAAATTCGATTCTTGGAATCGACTCGGGGCCAACCGATTCTCAGAACCAGCTCTCAGCACCGCTAGGTGGCCCGAGGGGCGGTTACCGTGGGCCAGTCGAGCTTGGCCAGAATCAGCCTTGCCCCATTGGGTGGCTTGAGGGGTGGCTGCCGTGGCTCAACAGAACTTGGCCAGCTCGGTCGATGACGGCCGCCCCTCAGGCCACCTGGAGGGGCAAGGCCAATTCTCAAAATCAGCCTTGCCTCGTCGGGTGGTCTGAGGGGCAGCCGATGTGGGCAAGCGGAGCTTGGTCGGCTTGGCTAGCCCACAGTGGGCGCCCCTCGGGCCACCCAATGGGGCAAGGTTGATGCCGGCTCGGCCGGCCCACGACGGCCATCCCTTAGGCCACCCGACAAGGTAAGGTCAATTCTCAGAATTGGCCTTGCCTTGCCGAGTCGCCTGAGGGGTGGTCGTCATGCGTTGGCTAAGCTTGGCTAGCTCGGTCGGCCCATAATGGCTGCCCCTTGGGCCACACGGTGGGGCAAGGCTGATTCTCAGCTGTGGGGCAAGGCCAATGTCACTTTTAGCAAAAAGACTCAAAATGTGCATTTTTTAGTTATATCTATATTCAAAATGTGTATTTTTATGTAAATTGTTAAAAATTCTTGTTTTTTTAGTGAAAAGTATTTCATGGGAAATGAAATATTATTTAACAATATATAATTAGATTGAAGATCGAAAATTTAAAATTTTGGTTTTTTTTTAACACTGCAAAAAATCAAATATATCGCTACAAAAAGAAGAAGAAGAAGAAAACATGAAAAACCCTTAAAAAAATATGTAAGTGAAGAGGAATAAGATGATTACTTCAAAAATTGTTAAATTTAGAAAATAATTATTAGTGTTCAATACATTAGAAAATTTAAATAAAAAAGAAAGCCTTCTAAAAAAAGTGGATGATGTTGGCATCAACACTCTTCAAAATCAACATAAAAATCACTAGCATTTTAAAAATAATTTTTATACTTGGTACATAAGAAAATTTAATGTGTCAAGAAAATGCTAAAGAAAAATTAAGAGTACTCTGAATCAACACTTTTCAAAATCAGATGTTTTTTTGCTACCTCAAAAAAGTGGGTACTCATTTTCGGTCCCATTTCAAAGTTTACATTATTTTGGCCTAACTTGAAATCATAGACAATGGAATATGTAGCTAAGTGTTTAGAGTGCCAACAAGTGAATTCTTCTCATCAAGACCCAACATTATTGTTGCAACCTTTTCCAATTCCAGAATGGAAATGGTAAACCATATCAATGGATTTTATTACCAAACTGCCAAGGACTAGGAGACAACACGATTCAATCATGGTAGTGGTGGATAAGTTTAGTAAAGATGCACACTTTATTCCAATTAAATATTCCTTTAATGTATATCAATGGTGATAGAGTTGCAAATGCTCAAGAAATTTAATCTAAATCAATAGACACAATTCTACTCTACTACTCTGCGGAAAGTAATTCACAATTTAGAACAACATTTGCAAACATGCATCATTCACATACACAAGTACAAATATTTTTCTAGGGGAAACCAATTGATAAAAAACCCTTAATTTTGCTGCATTAATCAGATGAATAGAGAATATATTACAATTTATTGCTTGCTCTGAGCTCAACTTGCAAAAGAATAAATATTCTCTCTACTCAATGAGAAGCTCTGACCCAAACTTAGTCAATTTATTCCCCCGCCTGAGCTCCTATTTCCTTGCACAAATACTGAGAAAATTGGCCCTATTCTTTAGGAATTTCCTCCAAATTGATTGTGCAATTCCCACAAATTGATTATTGATTGCATGCAATACCCGTGTATTGAAAACTAGTCTACAAATAATGTTAAACTACCTTGGAATCTCCAAGACAACTGACCAATTTGAATTCCTTACATGCAAGAAATATTTTTGATTGATTGATAAGTTGACTAGATGATATTTGAGTTAGTATGTTTTCCCACTACACAATTTACCTCCAACTAGTTCTATAAATTCTTAGAACTAGTTTAATTGAGCACAACTAGAAATAAATTAACTGAATTACTATAAATTAGAAATAAACAAATGAAATTTCAACTCCAAGCCCACTAACTCAAATTTACTGAGCTAATCGAGTGACAAGAGCCTTGTCACCTCAGTTGAATACCTATAAGTTGTCTGCTAATGTTGAAATTCCAAATTTTCTCAATTTGACCAAGGCAAAGTCGGTAAAGTCAAATTGAGCCTTTATTGATGCATTTTTTTAACACTCCATCTTAGCAAGAAAGGGATTTTCAACCACCCCTATCCTATACCTATGGAATTCGAACTTCCATCTTGATAAAGCCTTTGTCGAGATATCAAAATCTAATTCCTTTGTCGAAATGTATTGTAGTAATATTATCCTCCTCTGCAAATAGTTCCCTAAATAATGATACCATATATCTACATGCTTGGATCAATCGTGAAATACATGATTCTCAGAGAGATTAATGCAACTTTGATTATCACAATAGATTACGGTTAGATCCATCTCCTTTCCAAACAGTCCCACAATTATCTTTCTCATCTAGATCACTTCGCGTGTTGCTTGACTTTTAGCTATGTATTCAAATTATGCTGAGCTGAGTGCCATAGATCTCCACTTCTTGCTATACCAGGAAATCATTGAGGACTCAACATTAAAAATTCCACTTGATGTACTCTTCCATTCAGATGGACTCCCTAACCAATATTCATCTATGAAGCCACAAAAATTCACTCCCTCTATCCATCTGTACCACAATCCATACTGGGTAGTGCCTCTGAGGTATCGTAAAACATGCTTAGCTTCCTTCCAATAAAATTTGGTCAGTCTAACCATAACTTAGCTCAACTTGTTGACTGCCTAGCACATATATGGTCATGTGTTCACAAGATACATCAGTGAACCCACTAGCTATTGATAAATGGTAGCATCAATTTCTTCACCTGAAGTGGAATTATCCTTCCTCTAGTTGGTTTCTAGTGGAGTCTCCATATGCTTACAAATATCCATGTGAAATATCTGCAGTATGTTTATGGCATACTTTCCTTGAGGCTCAAAAATTCTCCATCACCTTGCCATACTTCCAGCCTAAGGAAGTAGTGCATGAGACCTATGTATTTCATCTCAAATTTTGTAACCACCCTCCTCCCACATCTACCCAAGTAACCAACCAACCGGGGTAAACATGTGACAATAAGTTACTATGATATGATTCAACTCCCTATGTGTCAGTTAAGGAAGTGGGATCGATGAAACATAACAATACAAACCTTCTGCACATGATACAGGACATCCAAGAGTCATGCGAACCTTCCAGGAGGCTAGCCCTTGAGTTAAGTTGACTTTTTTGTGCATCAATCCCCCAGTTTCTCCTTGGATATGGGCAAGAGTGCGACCCTAGGTAGTTCTGAGCCTGCGACCCCAATTTTTGTGCCACTTTTTTCAGGCCCAGGGCTTAGGTCACTGCCTATAACTCCATGAAATTTCCAGAAATGAAATATAACAACAAAATAATGATGTAAATGAAATCACTTGAATAAGTACTTGACTAGACCCCTACTAGCCATGATAAGCATTTCATTAAACATGTCAAAAATATGTAATATACAAGTTTAAACAATAGATCTGAGCATAGGGTCTCATACTTATCTGAGAATCTTTAAGAAGCAATGATGCATTATCAAATTAGCTGAATTATCATCTATTAGGTCATATATTCATTTTTTATTCATTTATAGAGTAAAACATGATGAGAGCCATACATCATCACTGTTATAAAACATTCTCATAACCATCACATAACCAAAAAAAATATCAAGGATATAATAACCATAAAACCACATATAAACCAGTATATTTACCCATTAATACAAGAGGAAAGAAGATCTTATTAACATATGAAAATCCAACCAAGTCATGAAATTCCACGCACCATGCAACCATAGACTAGGCTGAACCAAATTTTTCTTTCAACTAGCCACCCCCGTGCCATATTCCAAGCATGAATTTGAGATATTATAAAACACATCAATCAAAAACCAAACTAAGGCTTCTAGAGGAAAAATTAACTCAAGCCTAAACCAGTGATTCCAACTCACAGTTGGACATTACTGGCCATCACTAGACTGGTCTCTACTCAAGATGTATAGGGATCCAAAGCGTTTGTTCCAACCAGGGCTTCTAGGACTAGTAACTCAACCCATAAATTCCAGAGTGTTTTTCGAACCAGGGTTTCTAGGACTAGTAACTCAACCCACCAATGGCTTCCAGAGCATTTTTCCTACCGAGGGTTCCACGAACTAGTAACTCAACCCACAACCAAAGGCACAAGAAAACCAACCAAAAAACCAAAGTAAAACTCACAACACATGGGCTATCTAGGAAATGGAAAGCCTAGGAAAACAAATTCCAATCCAGGAAATCCTCCATTCCAATGAAAAATCATAACCAAGAAACCACATGCATGTTCCATGCATTCAAAAAATAGTGAGGAAAATATATATGCAACTCGGTACCTGCAAGAAAAACTTGTTGTAGCTGTTGATCCTCATGTCCTCTTGCACTTTCCTTATTTTCTTTTTCCTTCTTGATCCAACTCCCAAGTATGCCACACTCCTTCGAGATTGCTCCAAAAAACTCTAAGTGTCCAAGAGTATGAGAGAGAGAGAATCTAATGATATCTCTACCCAAAACCTGTCAAAATCTTGTGAACTTCTCCTCAGAATATTTTTTTTATTATCAATGAGGCCTCTATTTTCTTCAATTTTTCATTATTTTCCTTTACTTTCCTCCTCACATGAAACATTTGACCTTTCACCTTCCTTTTCACCTATTTCCCATTATTTTCATAAACAAAATTCCAATTAATGCCTCATGCCTTTCCAAAGCCTTTTCAATTTCCTTTTCCAATTTCCTTAGCCACAATAAACTAAATGGACACCCGCTAGGATGTTTTTACCACCATTAAACTTGGAATACATATCCCATGACTGTGGTCTTATATTTTTTTTTACATGTATTTTTAACCAAGGCTATTACAGAACCCTCCCCCTTGGGGAAAGATCGTCCTCAGTGTTCAATGACACCTACAAACCATCAAAATACTAAAAAAAAACATACTACATATGGAACTTTATATCACATCTTGTTACAGTCTTTATAATGAGCACTGTTGAAAACATGACAAAAATACCGTTTACTAGATCTTTAAAACACAACTCATTATGGTATTTACAATAGCCACCACATATACTTATGCACATTTGCTTCAACCAAAAAATAACCATATTTTTTATGGAGATTTATAAATCCAACATGATACAATATTTATAATAATATACACAGATATACATATGTACATTTTCTCAACCAACAAATAAAAGGATATGATGCTTGCATCCGCAACAAGGGAACCCAGAGGCTCACACCTCCACCCTTAAAGTAATACCATGATTGACCTACTTACTAGGAATTCTAGAATCCATTTCCAAAGTCAAAGCTGCATCTAATGTCTGACGCTACAATCCTGCATTATTTTCCTCTTAGTGAACAATTATCGACTCATTGACCCAGGGCACACTCCCAATGTGCGTCTGATTCTATATAAAAATGTTAATGACTAAAAAAAATCCATCCTCTGCCTTCCCTTCTCTGCTACACAGTCCCCTCGGAAATCTGGTCACCCCCTTCCATGCAGTCACACTTTTTCCATGTTACGCTGACACTCCCATCCCAAGAAGTCCATCCCATGGCAAGGCTTCCTCGCATGAAAAGACACAAAGACCAAGGAATATCCGTACCTCGGAACCATCATGTCGGTCATAGCATGATCATGAAAATCAATGAACACTATTTGGTACCAACATCCCATAATGAACCTGCTCCTGGAGTGCTTTATCGGCATACTGCTGCTCATTTCAATTCCTTTTGTTGCTACTGCTAATTCTTGCAGTTAGTTCCAATCACCCAGCTAAGAATTTCCATGCTTTCATGTACCAAGCACATAATTTCCATTAGATTAAAAAAAAATTAAAATAGCTTCAAATTATACCTCATTGGTATCTTATCAATAAGTTACACTTGTAGTCCCATTCACTTCCTGTAACAACAAGTCAAACTAGATGTTTGATCAATCATCATGTATAAACATATCACATCCAGTAAGCTCAAAACAAAACCATCATAAAATAAAATCAAGAATCACACGAAATCACCATAAACCATAATCATAAATCACATGTAACCATCATAAGTCGGAATCAAAGATCATATGCATAATAAAACTGAAATAAATACCGATACTTATCCTTAAGTCAGTCCTTACTTCTACCTTTGTTATTTCTGTGCAACACCGAATAGGTTTCCACACCAAACAAGAACCCAATGCCTTTGCTTCTCTTTAAGCACATACACATACACAAAATGTGCATCACACACATGAAACTACACATGACATACATCACCATGTAATACATGTACCCTTACCTGACATACAACACATACACCTACATCCAGTGTTTGATGCGACACAATACATACACCTACATCCAATTTAAAACACAACGCATACACCTACACCCAGTGTACAACACAACACAATACATATACAGAGACATAGTGCAACATCACGAATACACATATCACGACACCAAGACTACATATTTCACATACCTAGTACTGCATGTACACAACATGACATGTAAAACATGCGCACAATACCACATGTACACCAGTACCACATATAAAACATGTAGACAATACTACCTATATACAACACCATCTACACAACGTGTAGACAACATCACATGTACATGGCATCACCTACACAACGTGTACACAACATCACATGAACACCACGCCACTTCTACAATGTGTATGCAACAATACATCTACACAACACCACATGCACTACATGTACACGACACCACATGTACATAGCACCACATGCATGACGTGTACACAACACCACCTACACACAACACCACATGTACAACATGTACACAAAACCACATGCACACAACACCACATGTACAATCATCCATACAAAACCATATTTAGAACATGCACACAACATCATATGTACATAGCACTGCATATAAAACATGTAAATAGCACCATCTATACCCAACATTGCATATGAAATATACAAACAACACCATATATAAAACAGGCACATAAAATCATATACAACATGAATACAACATAATATGTACACAATACTACATATGTTACATGTACACATCACCATAGGTACAATCACTGAATATACAACATGCACAACATGTGCACAAAAGTAGTAATGCACATCCATATACCACGCACTGAATCCACAAAACAACCTTGCTTCTAGTGTCTCTCTTCCATCCATAATTATCCTAGCATGTCATGGATCACACTTTTTTCATTCCATTGATGTACCCCCCAACATTACCCACCTTAACATATACATATAAATATTATAATAACATAATACCAATTCATACCCCCATGATACTAACCTTGTAGATATGTTACGGTTATTCATCCCACTTGATTCCTCATAAGACTAGGAATATCTTTCATTCCATTGACATGTATAAGGAATCATTCCTCCACAAGAATGATCCCTCAAAACTTTGTCATACAAAAACATACATACATACATGTACACATTTAACATCAACATAAAACAATCATGACCACTAACAACCTTGTGAGATAGTGATATAGATATAAACATACATAAATATAATCATTACCATAAAACAAGCATGATCCTGTTAGAAGACAACATACATATATAAACATCAACATAATCATGATAACAACATAATTACCAGAAAGCCTAAGGTCAAGGTCAAGAGAATGACCTTTATCCATTCACAACATGCACAACATTGAGAATAACAGTTCCCAACATAGCCAAGGTATCTGATGCCTCAAATCCATTTGCTTTACCTTACCTGATTACATTTCTCATGATTGATCTACCATCATCAATTTATTCCAATGAACCCCACTAGTCTAATCGACTGTCATATTCTTACCTTCTGCTTCCATTATAGGCACCTGCTTCGTTTGATTCTTGCATCACATGTTGGGTTTCATTCAACTCTCCTCAAGCTCCATTAAATTTCCTCCTTCCTAACCAATTCTCAAGACCCTCAATGTAGAAATTTATAAACACAATAATTTATTTCTAGATTTTCTTGATATAAAAATTTAATCCTTATGTTAAATATAGAATCCTTCTACTTAATTATTTGCGGAAATTAAATTGCCAATTGCAAAACACACATGAAGCAAAATCAATTGCACATAACAAGATGTTTTACCGGGAAAGCTTAAATCTAAAAACCCCAACTATCATATATTATGTATATGAATGGATCATGAAATAATCTCATATATCTCATACAAATCTCAACTCATAGAGATCTTAGTATAATATACAATCGTCTGACATTGTCTTGCAGAAATTTGCACCTCCATGCACTAATTTCTTGCCTCCTGACAGCCTGCCTCCACTGCGCAATTCTTGTTGAAGAAGAACCCTGAATGAATTTGACCTTACCTTGCCTTGAATATGCACACTCGCACATTTTCCCCAAATTATGACAACCAAAATGTTGCTCTTGCGACACATAGGCGGCCCAAGAGCAACGTTTTTCTATGTGCCAAAATATGGTTTCTCTTCATGTCAGACTTCCGACACTTGAATTAAACGTTAGTGTTGGCAATATGATGCAGAGTGTTGTCCTTGATGGCAACCTACTTGATAAAGTTGATGGCAACCTACTTGATGAAGTTGTCCTTGATGGAAACCTACTTGATAAGTTTCATATGATAAGCAACTGATGTGTTAAAGATGTAAGAATGATGTATCTCCATCAATGCCAAAAAAGGAGCACTTGAAACAACAACAAAGAAAAGAGCAAATGAAATATGAAGCTGAGGCATTTTTAGAAGGGTTAGTTGATTGGAGATCTGGAAAGGGAGCACAGACATCAGAGAAAAAAGTGGCAAAGGAATTGGCATCTTAAACAGTGTAGCAGAGAAGAACAGAGAAAGAGTGCATCTACAGTTTGAGCTACAAAGAGCAGTATCAGTCAAGGAGCAGGGACAAGCAGTGAATTGAAAGTTGTCCAGAGACAGTATAGGAAGAAAAATGCCATCAAACAGAAAAAGGTTCTGCATTCTCTGTGAATTATATGTATATTATTGATAGAATTCAGAAGGAAGGATAGTTGAGTCCCTGTGGACAACTATGAATCATTGCCCATAAACCTGTGGCAAGGATTCGAAATTAAAGATTTAGTGTATAAATTGAAGGAATTAATGATTGCAGAGATATGATGGTTTTGAATGTAGCGAATATTATAATTGTGATGAATCATAGTATAGTGATCAGCTTGCGGAATCAAGAACTTGAATGTGCAGTTAGAAGCGGAACTGCGACAGCATAGAGCTCCAAACATGCAATGGAAGGTTGATATATTGGCAATACTCTAAGAGAATTGAAGATGATAAAATTAATAAAGTTAAAGTTGAGGTCAATAGCTAAACTTGGAAGAAGTCGTAGCACGAAATTATAGAAACCATGGAAGTAAATTCTAGTTAAATGCCTAACCCAATAAAAGGCAAAACATTAAAGCGTAACCTCATATTTATACGAATACATTTATAAGGGTACAAACCTCGGAGAGGGAGAGGAGTCCACAAAGTGGAGGAACAATACAAGCGGTTTCCGTTTTTTATCGGCCCGCTAGAAGGAGGCCAAAGTCCAAGAGGTGGTTCCACAGAACCCGGCGACACGCGTCCTCGTATCGCTCACAAACCGCCACCACCCGCGCTGATCGCGGGCGCGCCTTCAGCCGACCCAGGATGCCTAGCGATATTGATATAAACCGTTGATCTGGGAAGATGCCATCGGATGGTGGCTGTGTTCGGAAGGTGCGCGAAGGATAACACAAGTACGACGCGCCATCACGCGTTATCGTTCGACCCAGGATGCCCAGCGATATTGATATATACTGTTGATCTGGGAAGATGCCATCGGATAGTGGCTGTGTTCGGAAGGTGCGTGAAGAATAACACAAGTACAGTGCGCCATCGCACGTTAGTGCCCGTACAAGTTGCCCAAGTGATATCGGTCGATTTGGATGTTGTGGTGCGATGGAACGTGAGCCCTTCGCTCGGGTCGATTGTTAGTGTTGGGCCCCAATTTAATTTATATTGCTCATTGTTAAGGTCGATTTAAAAGCGTTGGTATTAATATAAAGTCCTATTATATTTTAAATTTCCAAAGGGTGTGGATAATGTCTATTTATCAAATTCCATGAATTTGATAAATAAAATTCCAATAAAATAAGGAATACCATCAGCAGTTTGGTGGTTTTGACTCATGGTTTTACTAAAGGAAAAACTATATAAGGAGAAGAGAAATAGAGTACGAGGGTGCATGCGTAAGGGTGGTGGATGGAAAAATTTCTCTAAGGAATATCTGCATGGATGAAATCTGTTCTTAATTGATAAATTTGAATCTAATGATCTGACGATGATGAATCTCTGGTTTGATTGAATGATGAAATCATGAAGAACTGGTGCTAGTCTACTGAAGAAAATGAATAAATCTGGTGGTCTGCAAGGTATGTTGTGTGGAAGCTATTGGATCCAGTATGAAAATTGATAAAACGTGGTCCGCAGTATATCTGAGGGTCGAAGCCTTCAGTAAGGGGGTTGTAGCTCCCTTCCAGTGGTAGCTGGTAAATGAGAGCAGGGGGATAGTAGCTCCCTTCCAGGAGAGGCTGGTAAACGAGAGTAGGGGGTTGTAGCTCCCTTCCAGGAGAGGCTGGTAAATGAGAGAAGGTTGTATCCTTCTGTAGGTGGGTGCCTACGTGCTGGTATGAGACTACACCAGCATAAAATTGTAAGAATTTTTCTTTATAATAAATATTGAAGACTGAGATAACAACAGCGGTGGTTTTCTCTCGAATTGGGTTTCCACCTTAAATACTGGTGTCCATATGTATTGCGTATGATTGATGGTTTGTTCTGTTATTTCTGTTCATGCTTACTACATAACATATGATGAATGAATGATGCAATGATCTAAGTAAAGATATAATAAGATCTCTGAACATACAAGTTGGATTCAGTAAAGTAGCATATGGTTTCAAGAAAGAAAAATTAAAAGTTCTCAGTTAGCTCTAAATACTGATTCACCCCCCCTCTCAGTATTTTTCCCAACAATTGGAATCAGAGAAGGTTCTTCGGTAGAAGCTTGATCGCTTGAAGGAGATCCGTCACAATGGGAAGGAAGCAAAAGAAGAAGGCTACTCAAAGAAAGGAGATATCTCAGAAAACATGTGCAGCAGAAAATGAAGAAGATGGAACATACATGATCTCTAGAATGAATGGACAAATAAACAAGTATCAAAAGTTGTACGATGAAGTGACCAATCACAGTGAAGGACTTGAAGCAAAAATCATCACTCTAAAAGCAGATCTTGAAGCATCAAATAAGAAGAATGAAGAACTTCTACAATCATTTGAAGAAGAAGGACTTGAAGCAGAAATCATCTCTCTCAAAACAGATCTGGAAAAATAAAATAAGAAGAATGAAGAACTCTTACAAAATTTTGAAGAACAAGAAAATGGGTTGAAAGAAGAGATTTTAAAATTGAATGATCAAGTAGAAGAAGGAAGAAGGGTCGAAGAAAGTATGAAGAAGCAATGCCAAAGATTGCAGGTTTAGGTAAACATTTTAAAAGGTAAATTAGAAGAAAAAGATAAACTCTTGAGATTTCAAGATAGCACTAAGATTCTGGACAATATTCTTAGTAGTCAAAGGTCTCCTTCTGTTAAATTTGGTCTTGGTTTTCATGAAACTGTTAAAGGAGAATCTAGTTCACAAGAAAGTGCTAAAGATTCAAAGGATATCAATGCAAAACCTGAAATATTGAAAGAGACAAAAGGTCAACCGACAATCATGAACTCTCAAAAGAAATCATTCCCTCCTTTGATCAATAATGTTGAATGCTTTAAATGTCATAATTATGGGCATGTTGCAGCCAATTGCAGAAGTAGATTGTTTCAGTCACAAACAAACAGATTCTACACAGAAAGGTACTCAGGTTTCTTTAAGGGATATTGTTTTTCATGCAGCAAGCTTGGTCATAAAGTAGCTGATTGCAATAGAAGAAAGAATAGAAAAACACATTATGATCCCTATGCTTACTTTTCTGGTCACACAAGATCTCATGCTTGTAACAAGTATGGACATGTAGAAAAAGAGTGCAGGATGAATAGATCTGAGAAAGTGGATAATTTCCAGCACACAATAAGAAATTTCAAGAAAAGATGGAAAAGGAAGGAGGACTGGTAAAAAACATAGGGGATAATAATCCTATTGCAGTCTTCCGCTTCTAAAGCTTACTTCTCATAAAGATTGCAGGGGCGATGTGAGATACATTATAGGATTCAGTAATGTATCATCACAAGGGGAGCAATGTATGATGATTCCCATGGTTGGTTTAGTAATTCTGGATATGTTTATTTCTAACAGTGCATCTGATGTGAAGAAGACAGGTACATATGGCATAAGTTCAGGGGGAGATGGAGTTGTGAATTTTTCTATACTTCACTTCCTATACACGAGTTTCATGAACTAAAGCCGCGTCTACACGCGAGTTCCAATGGAGACAGAAGCTCTGCTGATATGATATGGTAATACTTGACTATGAACATGTAACACCGGTTCAGGGGGAGCATTAGCCCAACTACTAAAGTTGCATTTTTGGCATTGTGTTTGCTTATTCTTGTGATAATCATGTTAGAATGATGTGATTTCTTATGATGAGATTATGGATGAGCCCTGATCGCAGAAGAGTATCTTTTCACACATGGATTTGATGCAAGTCTAATGATTCAGATATAAGGACAAAGCATGCAGATTTTGTTGTTGATGAACATCATGATTATAAAATACCTTGGTAATAACAGATCTCATGGATGATTTCTTGATACATATTGACTATGATGAAGTTGTTCTGGTATGACAATTATTCTTGGCAAGAATATGATGTTGCTACAAAGATCCTGATGTAGGTTACTGATGTGCTTATGCTACAACTATTGGATGACACTTGAAAACATGGATACATTGTGTTATCTTTCTTCTCAGATATTGTTGATACAAGTCTGTGGTGTTTTCTCATATAGTGCCACTCTACTCTATTTTCATGATGATTCTCACATATGTTTCTACAAAAGGGAAATGGAAATTTCACCTTTATAATGACAAGAGATTGAGTTGATAGCTGGTTTCTACAGAAAGATACTATGATGATCGAACCATAGACCCGGTCACAGGTTGAAGATATTGAACTTTATTGACAGACAAGGATTGGTGTTGATGGGTACATTTGCGGTTATGAGGAAACACCAACAACAAATGAAGATGATGGTGTTGTATATCTTCCTACATCAAATAGCAACAATATAGAAGGTGAACCCAATGAAGCAACAAAAGAAGATCTATCTAAAAAGGCTCCATCCAATGCAACAAGCAACCGATGGCATATCTTTATCTCAAGAAAAATATCTCATATATCCCAGGGAAGCATTCAAATATCTCAGACAGAAACTGGGAGTAGTCTCTGCCATGCAGAAGATCATATTTACTTAAATACAGAAGATTAAATTGGTTGTGAGGTGCTATTGGGCATATCTGAATGCACAGGCTAAGGGGGAGCATTGGTCATATGAAAAGGATGCATTGTTGGCATTTATAAGTCATTTTGTTATATGATGTTTGAAGATGCAGCACAGTTTCAGGAGGAGCATTAGCCTTGCTGAGAGTAATGCATTGTTGGAATTATGATGGTTCTGAAATATGATCTCTCTCTTGAGGTCTTTTTGATTTTGGTTATAAAAAGTCATATTTGTAATTTTATGAAAAGGTTATGTTGAGACCTATGATGTAAATTGTAATATTTAGTCATAAAAGGATTTGTTCAAATTTGTAAAACCCACTTGGTTGGGTAGTTGAGTCACATATGTAAATCCACCTGGTTGGACCATTAATGTAAGTATGAAGTCCTTGGTGATAGGAATGGTCATAGATTCATGTAATTCATTGAAAAATATGTTTGAAGATTCAGCGTGAACTCAGGGGGAGCATGGTAACTTCAGTACAAATCAGATCTACAGAGCTCTTCTTTATACAAGAGAAGAAAAACCTTGTTTGGTTTTGATCCGCCCTTTGCCCTTGATGTAAAAGGGGGAGATTATCCTGGTGTTTGAATAATGATCTAATCAATGTATCTATCTGTTGTGGTGATCAAACACCATCATGGTTGCCATCAAGTCCAAAGGGGGAGATTGTTGGAAATATGATGCAGAGTGTTGTCCTTGATGGAAACCTACTTGATGAAGTTTTCCTTGATGGAAACCTACTTGATAAGTTGCCTATGATAAGAAACCTATGTGTTAAAGATGTAAGAATGATGTATCTCCATCAATGCCAAAAAAGGAGCACTTGAAACAACAACAAAGAAAAGAGCAAATGAAATATGAAGCCGAGGCAGTTTTAGAAGGGTTAGTTGATTAGAGATTTGGAAAGGCAGCAGAGACATTAGAGAAAATAGTGGAAAAGGAATTGGCATCTGAAACAGTGTAGCAGAGAAGAACGGAGAAAGAGTACATCTACAGTTTGAGCTACAAAGAGCAGTATCAGTCAAGGAGCAGGGACAAGCAGTGAATTGAAAGTTGTCCAGAGACAATATAGGAATAAAAAGGCCATCAAACAGAAAAAGGTTCTACATTCTCTGTGAATTATATGTATATTCTTGATAGAATTCAGAAGGAAGGATAGTTGAGTCCCTGTGGACAACTATGAATCATTGTCCGTAAACCTGTGGCAAGGATTTGAAATTAAAGATTTAGTGTATAAATTGAAGGAATTAATGATTGCGGAGATATGATGGTTTTGAATGTAGCGAAGATTATAATTGCGATGAATCATAGTACAATGATCAGCTTGCGGAATCAAGAACTTGAATGTGCAGTTAGAAGCGGAACTGTGACAGGATAGAGCTCCGAACATGCAATGGAAGGTTGATATATTATATACATCATAGTAGAATTGAAGACAGAGTAACATTGTGTTGTGTCGAGGTCGGAAGGTAGCAACCTGTGTAAAGAATGTAAACGAAATTATGAACAAAGCGTTAAATTTAGAAATGGAACTGTAATAAAAGGCAAAACATTAAAGCGCAACTTAATTATAATAATACATTAAAGGATGGACGGAACCTTGAGCGAAGGGCGGAACCACGAAGGAGGAACAGTACAAGCGGTTTCCGGTTTTTATCGCACCGCTTTTGCGGGTTGAGCAGTATTCAAGAGGTGGGGAGAGATTCCATAGAACGGGTGACATGCGTCCCTGTACGTTTTCACAAAACTGCTTACCACTGCACGCCATTGCGTGTTATCGTTCGACCCAGGATGCCCAGCGATATTGATATAAACCGTTGATCTGGAAAGATGCCATCGGACGGTGGCTGTGTTCGAAAGGTGCGTGAAGGATAACACAAGTACGGCGCGCCATCGCGCGTTGTCGTTCGACCCAGGATGCCCAGCGATATTGATATATACTGTTGATCTGGGAAGATGCCATTGGACGGTGGCTGTGTTCGGAAGGTGCATGAAGAATAACACAAGTACAACACACCATCGCACATTAGTTCCCGTACAAGTTGCCCAAGCGATATCTGTCGATTTGGTTGTTGTGGCGCAATGGAACGTGAGCCCTTCGATCGGGTCGATTGTTAGTGCTGGGCCCCAATTTAATTTATATTGCTCATTGTTAAGGTCGATTTAAAAGTGCTGGTATTAATATAAAGTCCTATTATATTTTAAATTTCCAAAGGGTGTGGATAATGTCTATTTATCAAATTCCACAAATTTGATAAATAAAATTCCAATAAAAGAAGGAATACCATTAGCAATTTGGCGGTTTTGACTCATGGTTTTACTAAAGGAAAAACTATATAAGGAGAAGAGAAATAGAGTACGAGGGTGCATGCGTAAGGGTGGTGGATGTAAAAATTTCTCTAAGGAATATCTGCATGGACGAACTCTGTTCTTAATTGATAAATCTGAATCTAATGATCTGACGATGATGAATCTCTGGTTTGATTATATGATAAAATCATGAAGAACTGGTGCCAGTCTACTGAAGAAAATGAATAAATCTGGTGGTCTGCAAGGTATGTTGTGTGGAAGCTATTGGATCCAGTATGAAAATTGATGAAACGTGGTCCGCAGTAGATCTGAGGGTCGAAGCCTTCAGTAAGGGGGTTGTAGCTCCCTTCCAGTGGTAGCTAGTAAATGAGAGCAGGGGCTAGTAGCTCCCTTCCAGGAGAGGTTGGTAAACGAGAGCAGGGGGTTGTAGCTCCCTTCCAGGAGAGGCTGGTAAACGAGAGAAGGTTGTAGCCTTCTGCAGGTGGGTGCCTGTGTGTTGGTATGAGACTACACCAGCATAAAATTGTAAGAAGTTTTCTTTATAATAAATATTGAAGACTGAGATAACAACATCAGTGGTTTTCTCCTGAATTGGGTTTCCACCTTAAATACTGGTGTCCATATGTATTGCGTATGATTGATGGTTTGTTCTGTTATTTTTGTTCATGCTTACTACATAAAATTTGATGAATGAATGATGCAATGATCTAAGTAAAGACATAATAAGATCTCTGAACATACAAGTTGGATTCAGTAAAGTAGCATATGGTTTCAAGAAAGAAAAATTAAAAGTTCTCAGTCAGCTCTAAATACTGATTCACCCCCCCTCTCAGTATTTTTCCCAACAGTCAGTATAGTGACGATAAGTCCGATGTTTTATATTTCTGTCACACTTTCGACGTTCAATGGATCGTTGCAATTCCGATGGTCATAAGCCTCGCTAGTACGACACCCTAACTAAGTGTCAGAAGTCCGACGTGAGGAGAAACCACGATTTGGTGCACCGAAAAATGTTTCTCTTGATTTCTTCGCTAGTTCGATGCCTCGAAATGTCGCTAGAATGATGGTACTAGAAGGTCGACAGACCGATGAAATTTTTTAAAATGTCGGTAGGACGTTGGAATACCGACGCAAAGAAATTTTAAAAATAAAATGTTAAACGTCGTAATACCGATGGAGAAAAACATTTTTAAAAGAAATTAAGTGTCGCTTGAGCGACATTTCAAAATATTTTTTAAAAGAACTAGCTGTCAGAATACCGATAGCACAAAATATTTTTTTTTAAAAACTAGCTGTCAGAATACTGACGGAAACAAAAAATTATTTAAATTTTTTTTTCTCGACCATTCTATTTCGACGGAATATCGACTTGAATCTGCTCGCAGTGATGATCTTTGGGGTTCATCTGATTTATGCGCCTCCTAAAACAGAGCATAAAATCACTGTAGGATAGACTGAAACACTCTTAACAACAGATTTCATGAGGGAAATAGACAAAATTCTGAATATAGAAAAGATGGAGTTCAAAAAAAGCGTGATTAATGAACTGATAAAAACATCCAGATGTCATCACCCCTAAAAAAAAGCAGCAAGGGTTCTAGACATCACTGAGAAGACCACTTGATTATGTTTATAAACACCCTCATTAATCCTCTTGATCCTCTGAGTATACCAACGTAGGAAGGTGCATGTCATAGGAAGACTGAGAGTTTTGCTAATAAACATGGCATATAAGATGAGCATAACTCTCATATCTGACAATCATTCACATCCTAATCTCTGTAATTTTGGAGGACAAAGTATTAGCACTTGGTTGGGAAAAGTCTTGTTTGATTCCAAGTGCACTGGCCTAACCATATAGCATGGATCTACTAAACGCAAAAGTATTATCCTTATCCAACATTTATGACACATATCTATATAGTTTCTTGAGTAGACAATCTCGATGAGGTTTAACAATCCTTCATTAACTTAAAGGACTGATCTGAAACATTTTCTAGATACATGTATACACTAATCTATGACTTATGTGTAGAAGGTTTGGCTCTATGTTAGGGAAAATATTTCTGGTACATCAATTACATACCTCTTTAATGCATACCTGAGGAATAATTCATGGCATCCATTAAACCTCTCTAGCAATATTCTCCATCACTCCTGAATAATTTCTTGATCTTTCAAGACCTCCTCAAGAAGCCTCATTTCCACACTACACTGTGCTTTTTTTGTCTACTTGGGCTAGTAGCAACCAATATTGGTTGGGGAAATTTCATACATATATTGAAAAGTATTTTTTGATGTATTTGGTGGGTTCACAAGACTATTTCAAAATATGATTTCTACCTAGAAATGGAAGCATTCATCTATGTATAAAAGGTCTCTTGCACAAGTTGAGATCATTATCTTTTGTGCCCTTTTCTTATGCATATACATTAAAAATAATATATGTGACATGGGAAGTTCCTTCCTGTGGTAAAAGAAGTTGAATCAGACATGAGAGGAAGTTGATGGGTTAATTGTCTTGTGATATGTATTTTCATCATAATCCTTAAATATTCAAGAACGACGATCTAAGAATTTTGATGGTTAACTTCAAAATTAAAGTCATTTCAATGGAATTGCACTATATGTAAGGGTGGATTAGATCAGTGATTTAAATCTATAATAGAACTACATCTTCATGCCATTAACAACTCAATTGGCATCCACATAACCTTGATTCCATCTCAAAGGAATCTTCAGATAGGAAGCATCATTAGAATATATGAGTTACAACAACATTTGAACAAGTATTTTGTGGTAAAATGGAAGTCTGGATGCATTATTTTACTACTACTATCTATTTAGGCATGACTCAAATCATAACAGTAAAGTAGATCTACAAAGATTAGGTTCTACAGGCATATTAGTGATCCTTTTTCTTTCAATACAACATCATCATCAATGGGTAGCATAGAGTTGTTTCTATAGGGAAAATTATCTATAAAATATAGGATAATGTTTCCATGACTCCAATATACAGTTCGATAAAATCAAATTAGCCTAGAAATGATTGTCTTCTAGACATCAAATTCAGCCAAAATATGGCCTACAACATGCCAAAAGCTTCTACAGAAAATACGGCAAGAAAATAACATTTAGCCAATAAAACACATATTAACAAGTTACATAACAATGATCAGTCAGAATTCACACTTGTAATGTTGCTCTACTTCTCCAAAATGAAAAAATATGTTGTGTACATTATCAGTGCCAGTATATGAACACAATTTCACTTGAATGTTTAACTGATGGGTTCCTACATATAGGAATAATCACCAAGTCTGTCAGGCTATGTCCTAGTGGCAACTTGGACCAATTGTTGTGACAATGACCCAGGTCCAAATCCTAGCATGCATGATCTTCCCTTGCATTGAGTTTTCCCAATGTGGCTATTGATCTCAGACCTTGTGTTAATTAATGATTGTAACTTGGTGGTGTAACCTTTAGGCAAACCAATGGTATGTCATTGGCAAGGTACTAGAAACCGCGTGTGTGGGATGTTCTTATTTCCAGGTTTATCATCCAAAAAAATATATTCCCGTTTTTTAAATATAGGAAAAATCACCCGCGGGATGTTTTCCTCTCGTGTTCTTATCGCTATTGTCTATCCCAACAGTGGTGTGCCGTTTTTCATTAGCTTTTTTGGTTTTCCTCTATTTATGACAAGGAAAAAACAAGGACTTAATTTATTAGCTTACATATTTTATAGTTAAAGTTCCACAAAAGAAGATGGAAACATTAAAAAATCACTAAATATAACATACAAATATCAAAAATTCATATCAACAGGAGAATTTTTGAATCTTGTATAATGGAAAGAAGATGTAAATTCATTAGAAACTTCAAAATACTTGTGCAAAGTCCTGCCAAATCCTAGAAAGCATGATTCAAAATACAATGTAAAATTCAGGTACTAAATTATCCCGATTCCCAAGAGACTACAGCATGATGTCTATGATGGTCAGGTGGAGACAATCTATTGCACACCTAAACATAGCATAACATTACTGTAGGATATACTGAAACACTCTTAACAGAGGATTTCATGAGGGAAATAGACAAAATTCTGAATAGAGAAAAGATGGAGTTCAAAAAAGGCGTGATTAATGAACTGATAAAAACATCCAGATGTCATCACCCCTAAAAAAAGGCAGCAAGGGTTCTAGAAATCACTGAGAAGACCACTTGATTATGTTTATAAACACCCTCATTAGTCCTCATGATCCTCTGAGTATACCAACATAGGAAGGTGCCTGTCATAGGAAGACTGAGAGTTGTGCTAATAAATGTGGCATATAAGATGAACATAACTCTCATATCTGACAATCATTCATGTCCTAATCATTGTAATTTTGGAGGAAAAAATATTAGCACTCGGTTGGGAAAAGTTGTGTTTGATTCCAAGTGCACTAGCCTAACCATATAGCATGGATCTACTAAACGCAAAAGTATTATCCTTATCCAACATTTATGGCACATATCCATATAGTTTCTTGAGTAGACAATCTCGATAAGATTTTACAGTCCTTCATTAACTTAAAGGACTAATCTGAAACATTTTCTAGACACCTGTATACACTAATCTATGACTTTTGTGTAGAAGGTTTGGCTCTATGTGAGGGAAAATATCTCTGGTACATCAATTACAAACTTCTTTAATGAATACCTGAGGAATAATTCATGGCATCCATTAAACCTCTCTAGCAATATTCTCCATCACTTCCAAATAATTTCTTGATCTTTCAAGACCTCCTCAAGAAGCCTCATTTCCACATTACACTACGCTTTTTCTGTCTACTTAGGCTAATATCAGCCAATATTGGTTGGGGAAATTTCATACATATATTGACAAGTATTTTTTGATATATTTGGTGGGTTCACAAGACTATTTTGAAATATGATTTATACCTAGAAGTGGAAGCATTCATCTATGTATAGAGGGTCTCTTGCACAAATTTAGATCACTATATTTTGTGCCCTTTTCTTATGCATATACATTAAAAATAATATATGTGACATGGGAAGTTCCTTCTTGTGGTAAAATAAGTTGAATCAGACGTGAGAGGAAGTTACCGGGTTAATTGTCTTGTGATATGTATTGTCAACATAATCCTTGAATATTCAAGAATGATGATCTAAGAATTTATATGGCTAACTTCAAAAGTCAAGTCATTTCAGTGGAATTGCACTATATGTAAGGGTGGATCAGATCAGTGATTGACATCTACAATAGAACTACATCTTCATGCCATTAACAACTCAATTGGCATCCACATAACCTTGACATCTCAAAGGCATCTTTAGATAGGAAGCATCATTAGAAGATATGAGGTAGAACAATGTTTGAAGAAGTATTTTTTTGTATATATGGAAGTCTGGATGAGTTAGTTTACTACTACTATCTATTGAGGCATGAATCAAATCATAACAGTAAAGTAGATCTACAAAGAGCATGTTTTACATGCATATTAGTGATCCTTTGTCTTCAAGACAACATCATCATCAATGGGTAGCATGGAGTTGTTTCTAGAGAGAAAATTATCTTGCTAAGGTTTATTATTTCATACAAATTCTGCAATATAGCCCAAATTGTGTTTGTTGAGACTAAAATCCTTATTTGAGGTATAATGGGATCCACAATCAAAGAATACTGAATATATCTTGTAACTCTAGCCTTCCACTTTTTCCATTCTGAACATTTAATGTTATTTAATCACCCTCAACCAGTTAGACTAGTGTTTGATGCATCGACAGATTCAGGATTTTAAACTTCCTAATCCTATAGTCTTTCCATCTAATTTTATTTTACAAAGAGGCTTGCTCATCCTTGTGGATAGTGTCGGTGCAACACGAAATGATGCTCCAGTAGTTATATTTACTTGTTACTCCCTATCCAAGCTATTGTGCTTCAATAGTTTTTTCAAATCTCCAGAATAGATCCACTTTCTTCTACCCCAACTTTAACTTAAAAGATCAGCAACTCTAAAACCTGATGCCCCTACTGATGTGCGGGATCAAAAAATCTAGATGGCTATGCTCCACATGTTGAAAATATTTGGGTTACTAGTGCAATAGAGAAATTTGCTTTGCTTTATTACAATCCAGTTCAAAACGTCAAGCATAGAGCCAATCAACACTCTACACCATGATGATAAACTCCGCAAATATGAACGAGGAGACCATTACGCTACACCTAATCATGCCAAACAACTATGATACCACTGCTATAATGAACAACATAGCAATACTTATGACTAGTCAACATACATCAAGCAAACATAGCAATGTGGGGGTACCCAAGGCATCTCCTGCAAAGGAGAGATGAAAAGCAAGAAGATAAACTAGCGAAAGAACAAATAAAAAAATAAAAAAATAGAGTGGTCTTTCAAGCAGATAAAACCTAGACATTGAACTAGAGGACAATCTTGTGTCAGAGGAAACGGAGAACAAGAAATCCTGTGACAGAAATTTGACCATATCACAAACAAAGAGAAAAATTAAATCCTAAATTGCATAATAATCAGAGAAGACCGCAGCACTGTAAAAGCACCAACATTGAGCTTTATGTGGATACAAATTGTTTCTTCCAACATATTTTAATCTTGGATATCGGTCATAATGAATGTCATATGAATGTTTCTTGAGTAAATTAGTCTTGCTTGCACTATCTGTTGCGTTTTTGTTATTATTTATTTACTCGGAATTCTTCTTCATCTAGTGATGAAATTACCCCACTGTGATTAGGATAGTCAGCAGAATGACTTTATCCCAAGATCAAAGAACATTTTTATAGGCGACCTCCAAATAAAAATAACCAATTTAGGTAAGAGTAGAAATTGTTTTCACCACACTGGCACAAGATAAATAACCAACATTCAGATTAAGTGTTATGTGCCCTAAGTATCAGAATCAAGAAATGGGAAATGACAGGAAACATATTTCTTGAAACGGGAACCAGAAGGATCTAGCAAGGACAAACAACTTGGCATAGACTTGTTAAGAAACCACCATAGAAAACAAGAAATTCCAGGAAATAGTTTATGGAAACAGAAGAAGTAAATTCAAAATAAATCTATCATTTGTCTATCAAGTTTATCATTTCAATAAAATATCAAGCAATAAAAGGAAAAAAAATTAACGACCTAAGAGAAAGAAAGTGGCAAGATGGGTTTTATATGTTTTCTTTGCACATATATTAAATATTGGCATATGACTATAATATGTATGCTTACCTCTTGCTGATTATTGTCTACATTTGACCCCTGATTCTAGGTATGGCCTTAGGATATTCTGGCACAGACATATAGCTTAAAATGAATGTTCTAGGAGAAGAAGGATTTCAAATATTTCCATGTTTATCCATTTAAAAGAGCTAGGCAATTGCTGGTACAATCTTAGATGAGTTTTCTCATTCTCTTGATTGTGATAGAAAATATTGAAGAACTAGCATTTGGGTATAAAGTTTGATGCTTATAACTTCTTATTGTGATTAAATACGTCTCATATTATCTAAAGGATTATACTTGATAGATGCAAAGTATTCATGAATCATTTCCACATTAAATATTTTGAAGGTATTGGTTATTTTGTCATAGAACCTAATGAATTCACCCAAGGAATTTCTACAAGCATAGTGGGACTAGAGTTTTTCTTTGTGTTTTTGAACTAAAAAAAGGAAAATCATTGTTGAATATCAATTATATACATAGGTTTCAAAAAATTGTCAAGAAATGGTGTCAACTATTCTGGAAAATGGTGGAAAACCATTGATGCTAATTTGGGTAAACACAAAAATCCCTGATGTATTTTTGATGTCTGAAGGTATTTTATAAATTGAAAATGAATTTTGGACATACAAGATATTGTTTCCAGAATTCTTAGACAGAGTTTTGGGATTAATTTATATTAAATGTTGTGAATGCAGTTTTAAGGTTGTTTGGGCAACAATTTCTGTTTCAAGCTCAAAAATTGGTTTATTTGTGTTGATGACTCCATTATCTGGCCTTATGGTTAAACCTCCATTTATTTCACCACCTTAAGAACATATCTCCCCTGCATATATTCACCATGGAAATCCAAAAGGACAATTCAATCCCATTCTTGGATGTTCTATTCACTCATCGACTAGATGGCTCCCTATCCCACTATGTTTATTGAAAAAATACAAATAAATATTTTCATGCCCAATCACAACACCATGAAAATACAAATAAATATTTTCACACCACCATCAGCCTCAAAATTTGTTGTACGTGAAACTCTTGTAACCAGAGCCATTTGTATTTCTACTCCTCACCTCTTAGACAAAGAATGATCCACCTCACTAGAACTCTCCTATACAAAGAAGATTCAATAAATCCCTTGTATTGAAGCTTGTTATCCATCAATTATTAGAAGAATGAATGCATTGGAATCAATTAATGACAAAAGAAACTAGGAATGCATTCTTACTCATGCACCAGGAATTTGTAAGACATTCCTTGTCACTCTCTCTTTTCAAAGTTTCTTGAAAAAGTATCCATAAGAGAGGTCGTTGATTTCCAATTCCCTCTCATTCGTTTTTATCAGTGTCCTAAAATTCTATAGAAACATTATTATATTTCTACAGGAATTTTCCAAGCATGTAAAGGATGGTAAGTCTTCAATTTTTTCACCCGTGCGCAAGAGAGGAATTCAATGAAATACCCTAGCACTTATCCACTCCATCAACATTTAATTTCACAAAAATGTCCCACTAACAATCCACAAAAAATAAACCCTCCACCTCTTTTGCACCCATCACGATCAAAGAAAGACTCCCCAGCCACCACCAGAAATCTCACCATGAATTATCATAATTTTTTAAGGTCACACTTAGAGAAAATTATGAAATTGAGGAGCTTATGTGGTTGCTATAGCAAAAACATAGTCATGTATCATCCCACATAAGTCCTACAAGCTCGAATTTGCAACACCAGTCTAAGAAGATTGAAGAGCACAACACTTCAAGAGGCTCAGAATATAGGCCTGAGAAGTTATATGATTTCTCGTAGGCTACTACAATATTTCCTATAGGATGCTATAGGATCCTTAATCATAAATAATCAATAACACTAGGTCATCTATAAAAATAATTCTCTTACAACCTGAACCAGAGATATTTCCATCAACAATAAAATATACAAAACACCTCCAATAGAAATGAAGGGGATACTGAAGCTTCCAGATTACATCATCAACAAATTTAGGACCATCAAGAGGAGTTTCATTAGTCACATCGACAAATTCATCAACACCTGAAAAATCACACGTAGGGTAAGGCTCAAGTATGCAAATGATGTGAAACCTATCTTACAAACTCATCTTAGCTTAAAAATTATTATAGGTGTATGGAGGAAGATGTTTTGTGCACCAAGTTTGATAGATTAGTCTCAACCACCTTTAGCAGTAAACTTCATTCATCTCATACATCAACCAAACATGCTGAGGAAAATGGGAACGAGGAGATGATAACTTAAGGAAGTGGGCAACATGCCTACTCGTCACAAATTATGGTGTGTAGAGGTGGTGCATGGTGTCCAACTAACATAACATGTTGAGCCCATCAACTCTACCACTAAACACATAAGTCAAACCCCCAAACCTCATTTTTCATGAAAAAACATATTTTAAAGTGAAGGGCTTCCCACCACTGCTACAGGAAGATGACATAGGCGATATATCTGTTTCATATACTACTACATGAATATACTAGATCTACACAACAATGTTACTTGAATGTCACAGGATGCTACAGGAAGCTTGAGTATAAACATAATTTCCATCAAACCGTAATGAATAAAGGAGAATCATCAGGAAAGGGGTAATTACAAATATGCCTCACCAAAATCTTGTATAATAGTGTGAAAGATGAATTTCAATTCTTAGCAAAACACCGTGTAATTTCCATAGATTTACGTTTATTAAGGAAGAAAGATGAATTGTTCTGTATTCATGTGATGACCATAATAGGATGAAGGAATAAAGTGTCTCAAGCTACATTTTTAACTTTTCTCTCTCCTCGGCATTATAAAATAGACAGTCCATTTTGCTTCCATCTCAATAAGCTACGTTGCATAGAAAATTCAGAGTCTTATAGTAGAGAAGAGAAATTCCTTTTCCCGCTCAATTAATTTTTTTATAAAAACCATGAGGGGAGAATCCATTAGCACCTTGATGTTATGAATATTTTTACAAATCATCACAATTTTTTTTTCTTTTCAAAAAACATAGGGGCATTGAATATGAAATTAACCCAAAAATTTCCTTGAAACTCGAACAACCAGAGGGGCATGATTACATCACTATAGTTAGAGGCCTCATCATTTACTCAAATTAACAAGTTATTAGTAGGGTCCCAACACTTCCCATGGGCATAAGATGGAGAAAAGAGGAAAGAAATAAGGCCATTACAACAAATAGAAACTTATTTCTTGAATTTGAACCCATAGAAGATAAAAATGAAGGGAGAGTTTGAATTATCCTTGGGATGAAGTATCCTAAAAATATATCTCATGTGAAGGGAGACTTAGTATTGTATATGGATACCAATTGAGGTTTCTCTATAAACTAAAATTCTAAATGTAATTTCTTATGCAAGAAAGGATAAGCATCCCTCATTTCCTTCTTCAATAAATAAAGGAAATTAGCCTAAGGGTAAAATGAGAAAAGGACTAGTACCTAGCACACCATTGGCTAATAAAATTAATAGTCATGGATGCTTGAGTTTATCTAGAACCTTATTCCTTGGGTTGATTTTATATATATGGATAGAGAGGCCTTCTTAGAGATTCAAGCCTAAGCTCGGCTAGAACTAAAAGGAGCAACAACAAATGAGGAGTCTAAAGAAGAGGAAGCTAAAATTGAAGAAGAAGAATCAAAAGGAAAATCAGAAGAAGTGCAAAAGAAAGAAGAAAATACAAAGACACAAACTGAGGTAGAAACAATGAAAAAAGTTCCTAAAGAGGAGCTAGCCAATCTTGAGTGAAAAAAATAGGACAAAATATCCAAGAGGCCACATGGACATCATCCAGGCCACCAAAGAAAAGGACAATGGAGGAGAAAGGAAGCACTATAGAGGGGAACATAGAGGAGGAAATTGTTTCTACACTAATAGGCTTAAGTACCCCAACCAAACCTCAAGGAAGGAAATAAAAGAAAGCCCTCACATACTTTAAGACCATAAAGAGTAACAAGATCAGATAAGCGAAGCCTCAACCTCCTTCTCCAACACCCATCACTATTGAGGAATTAGTCAATTGTCAAAAGGAGGAATATAAGAAATAAAATAGAGAATAAGTGCAAATAACCTCCAATAAAATCAAGTGAAAATAACCACATATCTGACAAAGAAGGCTACGTATCAAGGAAACCAATATTTCATGAAAATCCATTAAGTTATAGGAAGGACTTGTAGAGCCAGAGAAAAAAACTGTGCAGCTAAAGGAAGCGACAAAACACCTACAAAATGGGATTGTGGGGCTATAGGAATAGGATCCCAAATTATAGGAGCTAGACCACTAGCCATATCATGGATATTACTATGCCTATATTGAGGCACGAAAAATACTCCCTACTTACTTTGTAGTCCAACTATTCTTTGAATTAGAAAAGGAAAGGGTTAGGACTCATAGATGGATTCAAATTTCCAAATAAAAAAGGGTTAAAGATGTGGGTATTATTGAGGAGAAAATTAAGGATATGGGGTAAGAGATGGTTGCTAGGGCACATTCCTAATCTTGCAGGGTTGGAAAAAACTTGTGAGGTGAAGTGTAAAAGGCAGGAATTTAGCTATATATTTTTGAATATGCTTGTCATTGTCATATTGAAAATGTGTGAGACATCTCTTCACCCACTTCTATCTCAAATGGTTACCCTTTTTCTTGCAGGTATTTAAAGCATCAAGCTTAGTTATCACTGATGCAAGTATAATAAAAGATAAACAATTCCAGTTAATCAGGTACAAAATCATGTTTTTCTATGTTAATGTGCAATACTGATTTCATTATTTGGTGAATGGATTCTAAGAAAATATTCAAGAAAGAAACAAGAACATTTTCAGATTGATGATATTAAATCTTGTCTCCTTTGCAGTGTCACAGCTAAGAAGTGGATTCCAATACAAGAAGTACCTAAATTGAACCTTAAAGAATACTTCAAGGTAAAGAAGAAGAAAGGGTACACAGTTTTGGGATTGGAGTAGACGACAAACAATATACCATTTAATAAGTATCCATTTCCACTAAAAACAATATTCTTTGTTTTCCTTTCCCCGTTTCTTGTAACTATTCATATACACTAGATTAAGAAAATGGGAAGTTAAAATAATTTGATGTACGCATCTTTTACAGATTTATTACACTTGTATACATTTAGAATCTACTTGGTTTTACACTTGTATATATTTAGATTCCACTTCCAGTCATGATGCTTTGGATTTATTAAAGCAGAGAAGGGGTATCACACAGATATCAATGCTTTCTGCATGTGAGAGTGTGGGATGTGTGTATTTTCTAGTTTATCATCCTAAAAAATGAAACTTCCTATTTAAAATGTAGGTAGGTTTTAGTTCTTTCTGTCCTCAACGTTTATATGCCCTAATGAGTTTATCATGCAAGAAATCTGAATGATGACAAAAGTAAAGAGAGTGAATATCTAGTCAAAGCCCCCATTTAATCATTTTTTGAGGAACCATATGAATGTGCAAAAAAAAGTTTTGGGTTCTACATATGAATATATCTTAACAGGTTCTTCTGGTGTTTGTTATCTATACAACTTACCTATCACTATTTTTAACCAACTATTGCATTTGCTCATTTTCAATATTTCATATTATGTATAGTAACTATAAGAGTGTTATACCTTGACACAACTCAATAACACAATTCACTACCTTTTTTGGAGAAAAAGCATTTGGAAATTTGTGAAAACACACATCCACCAAATGTATGAAAAGCTGATATACCAAACACTCTAAAAGTGCATCGCACATTTCAATATTCTTACAAACATATTTAATAAATCCATTCATGTTGATCATTATTCGTTGTTCCACTATTCCTTTCCATAATCATTTTCGAGTTATGCAAAATATTCTTGGGCACTAAGACCTAAATTAGTAGAGAATAATACATCACATCATTCTAATTTAACATAGAAGGCCTAACCTCATTGGAAAATAAGTTCTTTGACATATGAAAAAGTATCTAGCAGCCATCAAGCACAACCGAATATCACAACCATCAAGTAATACCAAGTGACATATCACTGATGTCTGATACTCTATTGAGTATCAGTTATTACCCTGGAGCAATGCCACATCGGACTATAAAAGGATTGCATTTATCCAACATTATTTAGTCCAATATCCTTTCCATAACCATCTATCATATTTGCAAAGTCTTCTTTAGCACTATGACCTATATCAATAGAGAAAGGTACATCACATCACTATGATTTAACTTATAGGCTCAACCTAACTGGTAAATAATTTCTTTGGCATACAAAAAAGTATCCAATACCCATCAAGCACAACTGAGTATCACTGATCATTGAGTACTACCAAGTTATATACCACCAGCTGCTACTAAGTACCGCAGAATCAAAGATATCACCAAATCTATTGACTATCAATTATTACCCTGCAACAATGTACAACGGAATATAGAGGGTTTTCATTTGAGCAAGATAAGCATGCAATTAGGACTAAGGAGCCAAAAACAACCCCATAGCAACCAACTATAGTAACTATTTCCTTCTGACAACTAATGTCTCCTTGGAGCCCATTCTATCCAAGAGAAAGACTATAAAGTGGAAGTGACCCTCTTCCTAAGACAATCACTTAAACAAATACTCTTGATTCTCTGAAATTACTACTCTCGGCCTTGTGGTGGAATATTAAATCAAACAAGCAATATTTTGGAATGATTTACATATGTTTTGACTCGTTAATCTTTCTTTCGTTAATATTTCTTCTATCTAAAACACTCCTTAAACTCTCTGGTGAATGATATTCCTTTATTCGCAAACTGTGTGGCAAGGTATGCCACCTTCTTTGGTATGCTTGCAGGCTCTCATCTCCCAAAAATCTAAAGGTATCTTCAAAATTAAGTTTTTCCTACTCCTATTTTTTTTTTTTGTAGACAGTTGTCATTGTTCGATCTTCTACTATAATCATTTGGTTAATAATGATAACGTGAGGGCCTTGTAGTTATTCCATGATCCACAAAGGTTATTATATCTCTTTTTCCATGATTATTTTGATTTATTATGCCATGGTCTCTTCACGGGCCATCCAGGAGGCTAAATAAATAAATTTCACATCACCTAGCCGAGAGTTGGGTTCCCACACATTCATAGCAAGTAGTATTAAATTGTCCATATAAAATTCTGCCATCTTATCCCTATCTTGAATGTTACACCTAAGGAAAAAATCAATGAATGATTTAATGTTTTGGAAAGGAGGGGATCCTTGTTGGGCTAATACTCTAGTCTAAAATTGGTACCATTAGTATTTGACTAATAGAGAGTATATTTTTAATGGATGTCTAGAGTGTGTGGCTTCCATGGACAAACTAGCCATATTGGAAAGTTTTTCCTCCGTTTCATGTAGCTAGGCCTTCAAATTTTTATTCTCCTTTTGCACGTGGTCCATTATATTGGTTTCCTTGAACATAATTTCAACGATATTATAGTTACGCCTTTGATTTGGAGCTATAATAAATATGCCAATATGGGGCCGATGAAAATTCACAGAAAAAGGAATGATTTGGTGAAAATATGGTAGCCATGTGATTATACAGACAAAATTGTGAAATTGTTGCTTATAAAAGTGCTAATATCAACTGCTTAGATTTTGAATATCCTTCCGAAGGAAATTTTCATTTTTTTCCTTTTACGATTGAAAATTTCTTATGAATATCTTACAAAATCAGTCATAAGAATACTCCTTAGGAATGTCCAGGTAGAGAAATGTATCTTGTAAAACGACTCTCCATACCATAATGTACTTCCTTATGAATAACGAACTCCTTTGAGCAGAGAATAAACAAGATAAAACAAAATATTCAAGTCAATAGAGGATCCCTCTTAACATACCTTTCTGGAATAGATTCCATCGAGGTATCCACATATTTCTGTTCAATCCATCTCTTCCAATTTTCTAATCAATAATGCTCTAGGTCAATAATGGAAACAAAATGTGGGTTTACTAATTGCCATTGTCTGTTACATGTTGTGTGCAGGCTACACAAGAACAGAGGCCTTGCATCCAAGATAAGAACAAACAAGAGCCGAGATCCTTGTGCAAGGTAGAGGGCAACGACCTAGTAGCCTCTCTGAAGGCAAACCTCTATGTACAAGACCAAGAGTGAGATCGTAAACATACTTCAACACAATATCCATGTTGGTGAAGTAAATGGACTGTAAGACCCTCATTTACTGTAAGACCCTCAATTAATAATCACCCTAACCAATCCCCTTGAAACATGGCTGATTAGGTTGACATTGATCACCCAAGTCAGTTCAAAACAAGTGGAAAAACCCATGAAATTAGACCCTTAATGCATATTTAGGTCATGAATAGTTGCATGAATAAAAGAAAGATAGATAGAGCATAGGGTAAGTAGAGTGTGCATAGCCATTTGGCCCAACAAAGAGTGATTAGATTAGTTTACTTTATGCCATTTCAATTTAGCAATGTATTTCATGCAATATTCCTAGGTTTCTTTTCAATTCTTATCATAGTCTAATAAGAAGATTTATTTCATTGCAGAATAGTTATATGCACTTTTTTGCTGTAGTGTAGTTATGTACTTACTGATAGTGCCATGGATTTGAATCATTTGTATCCCTAGGCGTAATTTCATAAGTGTGACAGAATTCACCTAGAAACCCTAGAAGTAGCACCCTTTCATAAAGCTCAGAAGAGGATGACATGAGTAGAATGCATTTGTTGTGTATATAGCACTGTCACCTCCAATTTTGTATGAACCCCGAGTTGATGAAGTAAAGTAGGGAAGTCTCTGGGAGTTGCGTGATCCAGATTTATGCAAGAATGCAACATAATACAGAAATAACCATAAACATAGAGATGTAGAAAAAATAATGCGTCATCTTATTAATAAAAGAATGATTGAAATATGCTTACAGACATAATTGAAATAAAATAGCTAGGGTGCTGGTAGCGAATCTCTGAGAAGAGATGTGGTGGCTACAGACCTCTAAATTGTGTTATAATGAGGATCGAGGGCCTATTTATTATTAAGAAACAATGGAGAACTCTAAACGTCCAAAAACCTAACCCTAGGAGATGAAGCGCCAAAACTGTGGGCCCCATTTGGGTAAATTGGTGTTTCAACTTCCCGGGGACATAACTTTGGCATCCGATCTCCATTTGACATGCTCAATAGCTCATTAGAAAGATTTTTATGAGGAATACAACTTTTTGTGTGAGAAACATTGATCCATGGACCCATGTTGCTCTCATTTTTCCCAAAAAACGTTGTTTAGGGCCTCAAAATGACTCCAGAAGTTTAGGACCCGAAAAACTGCTAAAAATAGTAAGTTGTGTTGCACCTTAAAAACCGAAAGAAATGATGATGGGGGTTCAAATGGAATAGGTGGGTGGCCATCAATACCCACCTGGATCATTTAGGCCCAAAAACGGATCCGGGAGTGGAGGACTTGAAAACTTGCTAAAAATAGTAAGTTGTGCTGAATGTGAAAAGCTACAAGAATTGATGGTGCAGGTCCAAATGGAATAGGTCGGTGGCCACCAATATCCACCTAGATCATTGCGGCATTCTTGGTGCAATACCATGGATCCCCACTTTTTGGCGTCGTTGTCAGGGAGGTGTCTAGTAGATGCTTTGATTTTGTTTTAGAATTATTTTCTTCTTCACTTCTTCATGTTGTTTCAGAAATATCGAAAAAAAATACAAAAAAATCTGATTTTCATGCCTCATAGGAGTAGGGAAACTCAAGGAATATTTTTACCTAAAACCCCCACATCAAAACATAGTCACCCTTCACTCATATTTAGTAGCTTTGAGGTTGAACACGCGATAAGTGAGCCTTCTTAAAGTTTTGAAGAACCTAAATTTGGGGAAGAAGAAGAAGATCTTGTTTCAACTCAGGGACCTGCTTCACTTATCTCAACCATTGCTAACACTGAAACTCAGGAAACCTTTCCCATTATAGATCCAAATGGGGAAACTAAGATGAAAAACATTAGCCCCTCATCTCTTCCACACTTTCATGGACTTACCTCAGAAGATCCTGACACATTCATGTTTGAATTTTCTATTATCTGTAAGACCTATGACTATGCCTCAGATTATTTGAAACTGAAGCTATTCCCATCCACCCTTATGGATGAAGCCTTGTGCTGGTTCATGGGTCTACCTGGGAACAACATCACTACCTGGGCATAGATGCAAGAGGCCTTCAACAACAAGTACAAATACTAGTGTAGGTCCAACGAAACTAAGGATGATATATTTAGGATGAATCTAGGGCCTGATGAATCCCTTGAAGACCATGAAAAGAGGTTTTAGTTAAACTATAAGATATCCAACTGTACTATAGATATTGGATCACTTAAACTAGTAATTCTCTGAGGGATCAGAGAGGAGGTGATAGAAACCTTAAATATGTTATCAGGAGGAGATATCTATGAACTACCTTATGAAACAATCAAAACTGTCTTCAGAAACCATTTTAGGGAAGTCAAGAAGAAAGGTAGATCTGGCCAAGGTACATTCAATATCGCTTCCTCTTCCGCCTCAATAAAACATGAGATTGGAAATATGCTAGAGGACTTAGGGAGTGACATGTTGCACACATTTTCTTTGCAAATGGACACAATGTAGGTCAAAAGGAAGAAAGAGGAAGTAGAAAGAGCTTTGGTTATATTTTTCCTTAGATGTACTAGAAAGAACCCTAGAAAACAATGTCCACTAAGTGTCATAGAGGTTTTCTTAGTTTGTGAGGAGAATCATGCCACAAAAAAGTGGCCCTCCTTACTTGGACTTAAAGTTGTATATCAAGGTGGCGAAGTGGGGCTAGAGCAACTCTGTTTCATCAACTAGAGAAGGCCTCAAGACCTTAGGGCATATCAATAGGGTATGAAAGGTGCACCTTACTCTTACTATCACAATAATCAGAGTGCACCCATGCAACCTTGGTACACCCTCACTCCTCCATCCTGGCTTACACCTCCTACTTGGCCTTACAACCCCGCATATCACCCTTAGCTTGTGAACCAACCATTTCAATAGTTTTTTCCTCAAAAAACTCAGCGAAACAATCCATCCCAAGGGCGCAGGCCTCAACACAATCAACCACCTACTATAATGCCTCCACCCCAACCTCAACCTCAGCTTACTCATGATGCTCCACCCAAGCTGCCTCAAATTCATGCACAACCAAATCCAAACCCGAAAAATAGACATGTAAAACAAGTTTATAGTGGAGAGACATCCTATCCAAATTATGATGTGGAGATATGGGATATTAATCTCAGGTCGGGAAGATTACTCCAGGACAACCACCCTCCATATCCACCTCTAGAGGTTGAGGAGGAAAAGGAAGAAGGTAACACTCAGATCCAAAAACCTCCTTTTCCTGAGCGCTTGATCCATCCAAGTCAGCACACCCCAGAGGAGACTGAACTTCTGGGAGAGTTAAAAAATTTGTGTGTAAATATACCACTTCTCCAGGCCATTAAGGATGTCCCTATTTACAATAGGCTCATCAAGAAAAAGTGCTTCAAGAAACCTGGGAGAAAGAAGAAAGGTAACAACACCATCAATGTAGTAGGACAACTGTCTGACTTAATGATAGGAAGGGTGATCTTCCCAAAGTACCTGGACCCTGGCAGTCCAGTTGCAGATTTGCACATAGATGGTGTCATAGTCCCCAATACTCTAATTGATCTAGGGATTGTCATCAATGCCATGACCAAGGAAAATATGTTGAAACTCAACCTCCAAGGGACTTTGAGGAAAATCACATTAGTTTTGCAGCTTGCAGATTGGTCCATAGTAACTCTGGAAGGAATTGTTGAGGATTTTATGGTTTCAATTGACTCTTGGGAGTATCCTATATATTTCTTGGTTCTGCAACAAAAAACCAAGTTCAATGGATATCCTCTCATCTTAGGGAGACCTTGGTTAGCCACTGCAGATGCTTATATCGACTGGTGGGCCAAAAAAATTACTATTAAAAATGGGCCCTTTTCTAAACAACTGGTATTATATCCTCAAGCGCAACCTTCCATTGATCATGATCTACATATATGGTTGGAGGATGAAGAAGATGAGGTATATAACACTACCCCCATTTTTACCATAGATGTTTTTCTTAGAGGGGGGCAGCTTGATGAAGACGAAATCATTGACCATGCCATTCAAAACCAGTCCCCCACTAACATTCCACTTGAAAATCTAGTGTTGGATTGAAGGGTCCTGACCCAGGTTCAGAGTTGAGGTTAACCAACAAAACCCTCTTACTATTGGCCCTTTCGGTAGTGACCTACTTGCACAAGTCAAAGTCTCACCCGAAGTAGTATGGGGGGGTGCTGGATCCAAGTTTCCACACCCTGAGAGAGGTTTGAATGATGTGGGTTCCTTAAGATCCAAAGTAACCATAAACATAATTTCGCAACAACAACCCTAACCAGGAAACTCTTATAGACATATTTTAAGTCAAATATGCAGAATACCTTGTGCAAGTTAACACAACATCTAGAATTCAAATAATAGCCCTTAACAAGAAATATCAGAACCATATACCATCAGATCCATCCATTAATCATTCATATAAATCCAAACACCATTGCGCAAGAGATCTAATTGCAGATAAACATTTGTAACATAACAATAGATGCATTTCAAACTCAGATATTTGCAACAATAGTTCCTTTATTAATATCAATCTAGATCCTTCATACAAAACCCTTAAACAACCTGCACACACAGTCATCGGGGTAAGCACATAGCAGGACTAAGGTCTCTACGTAGAAAACCAACAGGATCCTTCTACCCAGATAATCCACAAGAAATATCAAAAAGTATCCAAATCTATCATTCACGTTTAGACTTATCCAAAAACTACTTTCTTAGACTCAATCTAGACTTCTATTTATACTATTAGCCTGTGCTACTCTATGATTTGCAAAACGTGGTTTAGGGCCCCTTGATCTACCCTTTTGACCCATTACAACTCATGAGGGGATTTGACCTGCCCCAAAGCCCTTGCGAACAACTAAATATATTAAAAAAATATAGAGAAAAAGGTATTTGGACTTAGGTGACCCTACTCCAACAGGCCCCCAACAAAATATTGTAACTCGTCCTGAGTCACACTGGCACTGGATTCTTCATTTTGTTTTGGAGTTCTTCGAAAATAGCTGCAAATGGTGCCAAGACACTTGCACTTTGATCCACTACACTCTGCATGGTCTCCACTTGCTTCTCTGAAGTCGGCCATTTTGTGGCAAAAGTGATGCTCTGCAACATCTGCTGAGGTTCCGGACTGCAAGATCAAGGTCCTGGGAGAGTTTCATGGTCTCATCCACCCATGGCTTCATATGATCTATGATGATCTTTTTCTTGCGGTGGATCTACTACACCTCTTCCCACAACGCCTAACTCCTCTGAAGGCATGCCATTCGCTGAGCAAGGATGAATGTAGGCAAAGCCTCCTGCAAATCTTTGAACTCTTGTTCTTTCGCGTCTAGCTCCTGGGTAATTTTCTTGACTAATGGATTTGTCTGCATAGAGGTCCATAGTCCCATGGCTTTGCCCAGGAGCTTCAAACTCTTCTCAAAGTTTGCGGAGATTCTGGAAAATGTTGTCTTTACTAGTGAATCTCGTTGCACACACACCTCTGGGGGGGCTCAGGCTGTAGCTTCGCCTGCAATGCAACAATTTTCTGCTCAAAACTAGCCTTGACAGTTTGGATCTCGGACTTGGAAGCTTTGAGGGATGCGACTAGGATCTCAATTTTGTCTTGTGACATTGTAGAGGTCGGGATGAATACATCAGGAATCTTGCCACATAATTTTTCGGTGAAACTCTCTAGCTCCAGGCGCTGAGCTACGACTACCTGTTGCTTTGTCTGAGCCTGGGTAGACTATGTTCTCTTTGTTGCTACAATCTATTCGGACTCGCTGATCTGTAGTTGGGTGAGTGCCTCTTTGCTCTACATTTTTGTAGATATGAAGATGTGTAGTGCATGGAGATGCCCACTTGGCAGCTTCGCAAGGTTGATGCTGACCTCGGGGCAGGTTTGGACCTCCATGCACAACTTTGCTTGCTCCATGGAAACCATTGCACTCGGGAAGGGGAAGATTATACTTCCTATAATTGTGAAAATCAAAGTGGATGGGAGGCTCGCTTGTGCTGAACTCACTTGATCCAACGTCGCTTGCAATGTATCTGTTTTCATTTGTAGAACTTGTAAGCTTGACTGTAAGACTTCCACAGTGGCCTTGTATTGTGCCTCCATTGTGTTCCAGTGGTACTTTGATGCTGAAGCAAGTGCATCTACAATTTTTTCGAGGTCCTCCTCTGTTCGAGTAACCTCTTCCTCTCCTACTGCCTTGGATCCTTTCCTATTCTTGCACGTCCCTTCAGATTTTTCTCTGCCTCGCTTGGTGCTGCACGGGAACTCAACACCATCCCCATTGAGACCGTCCAAACCATTGAGGTCCACCTCCTCCTTGTCTCCACCTAAATCCTGATCTTTTTCCTTTTCTACATCTGGGTCCTTTTCTACATCAGCTCCAGTATCTTTTACACATGTCTCTGTTCATGACTTTGTGGTGTCTTTTGGAGCGTATCTTTTGGAGCTGTGTATTTTCCTGACATGGATGACGTAATGGGTTGGGTGGAGACAAGTGCAATCTTCCATTCATTCGGCCATGTTTCCATGACATGGTTAACTTCCACCTTCATGACCATATAGGGTAAGGTGTACCAGTTTGAGCCCTTGCATGCTTTAATCTATACGTTGTGCATGGTCGCTTGAAATTTTGCGATGATTTTGTACTTCTCATGCACTACCGGTGAAAGTCTTGGTCTGGAATGGATAGCTTGTGCCAGTACGCCTTCAAAAAGTACCCAAAAAAAATTATTTTCTTTAACTCACCGGTGGTTTGATGAGTCCCATATGTTTTCATAGCACGCCCCCTCACATACGCCTAGCTCGATCTCAAGAAGGAATGAATCTACTGGGGTCTCCCATGCCACCAACACAATAAACAATAAAAGAAACAAGTAGTAGAACTACTTCCCCAGTTCCTACACCTCGTGCACATTTTCCAGAAAATCCTCACATAAAAATTGCAACCAGTTATACAATATCCCTATTTCACATACCCTTACCAACACAATGAAATGCGCGAGGACTGTTTTTGGTCGACACTTCCTCATAATCTCACATCCGAGGACAAGGGTACCCATGCACACCTCCGAGTTATTTATGTTCTGGACCAAAAAGCCCCACTTATCCCATCCCACATTTTATTTTTTCTTCACATCAGTTGTCACCTTTAACTCATTAATCTTCCTGGATCCCTTCATCAGATGGGGCCCCTTGTTGGGCAGGACAGTGATCCGATGGATCAATGCAGCATCTATAGGAATTGTCCCTTGAATCCACAAGTTTCCCTCGTGAACTAAGGTCAGCAGTTGGCACACACAAATTCTGGTGATGGGATACCTCTAGAAATATGGAATCCTGAGTAGGTTAAGGACTCTTGCGTTGTTTAGCCCGCATGCTCAAGGCACCAGCTCCACCTTTGGCACATCGTTGTACAACACTCATTCTAAGTAATTTTCTGGTGCGAGCTCAAGGAACATTGATTCATTGGTGATATCACAATCATCAAACTTTATCTGAGGGATCTTACCGAAAATTTCGCCAATCAGAGGGACATCCTCATTAATCAATGACCTCTGTAGAAACTCCCGAACAATATCGATGTTTTGTGACTTGTGCGCAGAGGGATTCCACGGCTTAACATAGGGTGGCTGCCATGAGATAGGTTATACGAGCATTGCTTCTTATCTAGCACTCATCGGTCGCTTTGATGGAACACTAATGGAGGATTTCTCCTTATTGTCTTGCCTTGGGAATGTTACATTCCATGGAGACATGCATGGCTTAGAAGTAGCCCACTTGGAAAATTTCCCCTTTCCTTTATTTTTCTCTAGAGTGGAAACTACTTGTTCAACCTCTGGGACTACTTCTCTGCCATCATCTAAGCCCATCTCCATAGAAGTAGTGAGGAGCGCCGACTGCTCCTCCGCAGGGTTGGTGGTAGTCATTTCAGGTGGAATATGAACTTGGTATTACTGATGTAAGAAGGATATTCGCAGCCAGACATATGGAAATCACATATAGCAGGATAATAGAGATTATAGAAAATCATAGGGCACCAAATATTCAAACAGCAAAGGAACCAATTGAGACCCGCACCTGCCTTTTTATAAGCCACCCATGGTAAAAATTGTCTGATTATCATTAATTTCCACTTACCTTCAATAAAATGGTAACAAATCCTCCAAGATTTCCCCATTAAATGTGAGAAGTCTGCTCCATCCAACAATAATTTCACTTTTTCACGAAGTTTCACTGTTATAATGGCTAGTTTCCTGACCTGTGCATCACCCCTACACTTTTTTCACACTTTCCTGTGCCCTCCCTATCTGCTGCACATAGACCCTTTGATTCTAATTCTTTGGCCATATATTCATTTGGTCAGCACTGGATTGTCTCTATATGGCTTAATATGACTTCCATTGAAGTACCTGAGAAGGTTCTCTCCGTGCAGCATGGCGAAGTGCACTGCATCGTCGTTAGTGATCTCCTTCAATACATATGGCCCCAACCAATGATTTCTGAACTTCCCTGGGTGGCGCGCAAACTAGTTATCATATAGAAAAACCAATTCTTCCTCCTTGAACACCTTTTTCACGCATCTTCTGCACTTGCTATTGGAAGTTAGCAATGAATTAATCTTCTTCTAAGGCAACAAGTTGTGCTAAATGTTCCTCCATAATTTCAGGTTTGACCATATTAGTGAAAGCTGAAATGCACAGGATTGGGACAATATAATCCATTGGCATGATGGATTCATGCCCATAAACCATCCCAAAAGGTGTTTTTCCCATCAACTTTTTGAAAGTTGTCCTATAAGCCCATAACACAGAAGGGATGCACACGTCCCAATCATCTCGGTTGGATATAAAGATCTTGGTGAGCGCGTTCTCAAAAATCTTGTTGAAAGCTTCCACTGCACCATTTGGTTGTGGGTGATAAGGGTACTCATGATGGATATGAAATTCCTCTGTCAAAGCTTCAATTTTTTCAATAACAAATTGTGTACCTCTATCACTCATAAATATCTTCGAGAAAACTAACCTGGTCAAAATATGCTCAAAGATGAAGTGCGCAGTAGTATCTGCAGTACAGTCCTTAAATGCCTTCACCTCTGCCCATCGGGTTACATAATCAGTTAGAGTAATGATATAATGTGCTCCAGTCTTCTTTCCAGGAGGGCTGATTGGTCCAACAAAATCTATAGACCATTTATCAAATGCATGCAAGGCCATCTGTGGGTGCAGGGGTATTTCATCTCTGCATGAGGGCTTTCTTGTTCTTTGACAGACATCACAAGCTCGACAGTATGCCTGTGCATCACTATGTATCATGTGCCACCATAACCCATCACGCAATACTTTCTACGCCATGGCTTTCCCAGCATAGTGGCCTCCTGCCAATCCTCCATGAGCCTCAACCAGTATATCCTGTCTCTCATGTTCCAATACATATCTCCTTAATGCTTCATCTTCTCCTAATTTATACAACTGACCTCCAATCAGGGTGAAATTAGCTGCACGGGAAAGCGACTGGGTGATCAATGTCTCCTTCTCATGGATGTGCTAAAACAACCCCAAGTTCTATAAAAGATGCATCCACATGCACATGAAAAACCTTAGACCAGTCTAGGAATATCAAAATAGGTGCAGTGACCATTTTATCCTTTAGAAACTCAAAGCTCTTATGACATTCGTCATCCCAGAAAAATTCTACATCCTTCTTTAGCAACGTCTCCATTAGTGCAGTGATCAGAGCATACCCTTTGATAAACTTCCTGTAATAACCAGTGTATCCTAGGATGGAGCGCAACTGTTTCTCATTGTTAGGAACTTCTAAGTTGATGATAACTATGATCTTGGCCGGGTCTACCATCAATCCTTGCTGACATACTATATTCCTCAGAAAAATCCCAAAAGGTACACAGAATATACACTTCTTCATGTTTAGAGAAATCTATTTCTTCCTACAGGTGTCAAGCATCATCTGCAGGTTCAACACATGTTTCTTTACCAATCTAAATACTATCTAGTCATCAAATATACCTCCAATAATTTATGCATGAATTCCTTGAACACAACCATGACCATGTGTGAGAATATTGTAGGTGCATTTTTAGTCTGAATGGCATGATATTGTATTGGAAAGAATCCCATTCAGTGGTGAAGGTGGTATTGGTCATGTGGTATTTTGGCATGATTCAGATATTATGATACCCCAAAAATCCATTAGTAAAAAAATATGTGTCTTGTCCTCCTATATTATCCAGGATTTCATCAGAAAATGGAGTAGGGAAGGGGTCATGTACACATGCATCATTCAAATTGCACAGATATACACAAATCCTTATTTCTCCTTTGGTATTATTCTCCTGAACCACCATTTGGCTTACCCAATGAGACTACTCGACCTGTTCAATGACACCCACAATGACCATTTTCTCTAACTCCTCCTTTAATTTCTTCTTATATTTGGGGTTCAATCGATATGGGCACTGCTTAACATGGTGCGCATCTAGTTTTAGCGTGATATTCATGAAACCCAAGTCCCCTACAATTCCCCTAAACTCCGAGAACTTTGCAGGAAATAGATCTTGATACTTTGTCAACAGCTCTACAATATTTCCTATTGTATCATCATCCCAGTAGTCCCCAATATTGGCCAACTTGGGCTTCTCTTCTGTCCCAATGTTGACTTCCTTTAATTTCAGAGGTTTCCTACATCCACTATCCCTAATGTGGGCCCCACAACTACGCGCTCTCCTTCTGACTATGGGATGTTAACAATTATTGGGTTGTCTTCATTATCCTCGATTGACAGGTTTCTGAAGTTGATGATAAAATGCATTTGTGCATCCTAGGCTAGCACAACACACTCCTTTCAGGGTCGGGATTCGTCAAAGACCAGAGAATCTATGTCCTCTAGGGCTTCATCCAATTTCTCTGAGCCACCCACAGAGCCAAAGGTTGCTAGGAAACATTCAATCATTGTAAACCAGTCCCGAGTACCTCGATGTAGCTCAAATTATATATACCAGGTGGTAGGTACCGGTCACAATGAATGGAAAAACCTATGAATCCATTCATTCCATGTCTTTTCATCCCACACCTCCATCCACATGGCCAGGTGCTTGCGTGGATTTCCTCGACCATAGAAAAACTCAATGGGTGGAGTGGCTAGAGGTTTAAAGCACAACATCATCATTTGTATACATTCCTCATAGTCTAGGAAAGTTCCCTTGTGCATCTCCATCCAACGCGCTAGAGTTGCGCGCATAGCCAAATCAAGTGCCCAGAACCTTCGTTCCTCTAGGATAGCTTTTTCCAATGCTTCCAAAAATTCTTTGACACTACTAGAACCATCAAAGTAGGGTTTTTATCTTACCTCAGAGGAGATGCACTAGAAGTTCTTTGTGATCTTGAGGCAGTGTGACGCAGAGACATCATGCAACCGGTTCTTCTAGTTCTCCATTTCGCCATCAAAATCACAAAAATAGGAGCTATCCTTCTCCTAGTTCAACATGCCATCAGCTGTAGGGTTGATCCAGTCTTCATCCTAACCAGTCAGTTTATAGATATGGGAAACATAATCCCCCTCATGTATTGGTTCTGTGTATCAATGTCCTTCTGCTGGATCTAGTGGGACTATCACCCGTGTACCATTATTCTCAAAAATCATACTTCTGTGCTTCATATTGATTATGGCTCCCATATCAATGGCACAATCCAATCCTAACAGCGTATGATAGGGATCTGCATCATCGAAAATTTGTATGACTTTGAAATCTGCGAATACCTTCACTCCGGCAATGTCTAGCACAACCTGTGGATGCCTTCCAAGTAGAATGATATTTTGCTGATTAAGCATGCACAACTGAATGGTGGACCATTCCAAATTTGGTTCTCCCATCTTCTTCCAAGTCTGCTTAGGTAAGACATTTGTATCACACCCCAGATCTAATATGGATTGATCCATCTCGCATTATCCAATCTACACAATCATGCGCATCTCCCTACCTATTCTCTTATTCTACTTATAAATCTTGTTCATGACCTTGGTTTATGTTCTAGGTACCTCTTTTTATGCGCAGATGTCGATCAGGGCCTAGAGATTATCTACTACCTTTTGATTGTGCAGTAGCTTAATACATGCTTGTAGGAATCATTTAACTTCATCATGAACTTTTGGTTCCATGGTAGTTCTTGACGTGGATGCTCATGCATCTACAAAATCCTTCCTGGCCTCAATAAAAATTTATTTTTCTTTCTACAGGTTGAGGCCCTCCTTCTTGTTAGATGCTTTTCTAATCAATGGCTCTGCGTTAGCCTTTTCCTTTTTTCCTCCAATGGAAATACCACTACGTGTAATTACACTTACAATTGGACCATATAAGCGTGTTTCAAACTTAACCATCTGTATGTTTTACGTTGGTGTTTGATGCTTTTCTTGCATTTTAGCTATTAACATAGGACAATCTTCAATTACATGATCAAATTGCCTAGAGTACATGTAGGATTTTCATGCAGGGTTTGTTTTGTCACATACATAGTGTCCAGTGTCTCCAATGTTGTAACAAATTAGCTGCCCTCTCCCTCGACCTATGCCTTTGCCTATTCCCCCTCGCCATCCTCTTGCTGGGGATCCTCCTCATCCGGAGGGAGATGCTGGCGAAGACGTTTCGGCCTCCACTTTGTAAAGGTTTTCTCTGTCTATAACCAAGTCATACATTCAACGGTTGTGGTCATCATCACCAACTAAAGAGAAGAATCTACACCATTGTTGCTTCAGTTCTGGTACATAGTCTCCTAACTGCGGGAAATGGTATGTATCATGTCACCCAACCACCCGAAAATCAGCGCACCACATTGTGGGGGTACTAGGCCAAGGAAAATCTCTCGGGTGTAGTGGACTTAGTCCCCCAACTTGCATATAATATGATAGCAAAGGGCACTGAGATTTGGCGTGGCCAAATCCCTTGCAGCGTATGCACAAAATTTATGTGCCAACTTGTTTACCATAGCCTCTTTGTAAATTCAGAATTTCTAAGTGTATATCTTGTAATTGGCTCTGAATTTGTGGTGCTCCAAATTGAGCATCGTCCCTTAGCGCAGCTTCTGATTTCATAGAAATTTCCAGAGCTTCTTCTTAAGAATCAATCTTTTTCTGATGCATAGGTCCACATAGATGTGGAAAGAGCATGGCAATGAACCATTCCTTATGCTGCTTATCATCGTAAGGAAATCCTTCGTCGTTGATGGTTTTCTTTAGTCACTGATCAACTTCCCAGACTGATTCCGTAGGCCCTTTTTTAATATCTTTCAGTTCTATTATGCATTGAGAATAGGATTTTGGCTTTTGGAACTACTGCTTTAGGGAATTCTTAATCTACTGAATAGTGGATATACATGTTAATTAATGTATCCCATGAACCAATCTAAAGCGCAACCTTCAAAGGCCATAAGAAGTTGTGCTCTTTTGACAACATCAGTATTGACATTCTGCGCAGTCCACACCGCTTTCACAAAAAACCATAATCGGTCCATATCCTCATCTCCTGAACCATTAAAGGTGGGAAAATTCATATGTGCGGCCATATCTTCCATAGGTGGGGGCCGTGGTGGGGTAGGAGGATTCTTACCCCTACGCGAATTTGATGGTGGCATAGTAGGAGGGCTATTTTCAGCATGTGTAGCCTCGCTTTTGTTTATATTAGGGGAGTTTCTCAAAGGAATATACACAAATCTATCCCCTCCCTAATTGACCTGATAGTATGACCATTGCACGTAGTTCTTTCACTTTGATCCGGGGTCATTCACTCAATGTGGCTGCACAAAAGGCCCTTTTCACACAATAGCATCTTAATTAGAAGAGGAAAAGTTTGTAAGAACTTACCCCTCAATCCCTTGAAAAGCCTCCTTTCAGCTTCAGAGTAGGACACAAATTTATCGACTGAAAACTCTGTTACAAACCCGTCCAAGACACTGTCAACCCAGTGATCTACAGTTCGGGTAGTGGAATTATTAGTCTTCTCCAATTATTGGATTAATTCAGGGGTCCACTGCGTGACCTGATCATCCTTCCAACAGGTTTCGAATTCTGCTAACCTTGCCAACCACTCCTGCAGTTCATGTGAAAAGGTTACGAAGAAGATCTCATGCACCTCAGTGAAAAGATACTTAGTCTTCCACTCTTCAGTAGACATCTTCTTACTTATGTTTTTTTAGGGCAAATTCCTGAATCTGTTTTCAAACCAGTCCTCATGTTCAGGATTTAATGGTTACCAATGACCTCTCAGCATCACGCAACCTCTCTCAAAATTCTCGCGGTCCCAACAACAGAACCATTTATTGGCTTGAGGGGTCCTAACCCAGGTTCGAATTTGAGTTTAACCAACACAACCCTCTTACTATTGGCCCTTTCAATAGTGACCTACTTGTGCAAGTCAAAGTCTCACCCGAAGTAGTATGGGGGGGTGTTGGAACCAGATTTCCACACCATAAGAAAGGTTTGAATGATATGGGTGCCTTAATATCCAAAGTAACCATAAACAGACCTCTGCAATAAAAACCCTAACCAGGAAACCCTTACAGACAAATTTTACGTGAAATATGCAGAATACCTTGCGCAAGTTAACAAAACATCTAGAATTCAAGTAATAACCCTTAACAGGAAATATCAAAACCATATACCATCAAATCCATCCATCAATAATTCATATAAACCCAAAAACCGTTGTGAAACAAATCTAATTGCAGATAATACATGAATCAGAAATAACACACAAAAACATTCATAACATAACAAATGCATTTCAGACTCAGATATTTGCAACAACAGTTCCTTTATTAATACCAGTCTAGATCCTTCATATAAAATCCTTCAAAAACCCACGCACATGGCCAACGGGGTCCACACATAGCAACACTAAGGTATCCGTGCACACAGCCAATAGGATCCTTCTACCTAGACAATCTGCCTAAAATACCAGAAAGTATCCAAATCTATCATTCACGTTCAAACTTATCCAAAAAATACTTTCTTAGACTTGATATAGACTTCTATTTATACTATTAGCATGCGCTACTCTATGGTCCTCAAACTGTGGTTTTCGGCCCCTTGATCTACCCTTTTGACCCATTACAAATCATGAGGGGCTTTGACCTGCCCAAAAGCCCTTGTGCATGACTACATCTATTACAAAAATATAGCAAAAATGGTCTTTGGACTTAGGGGACCCCGCTCCAACACCTATTCAAAGAGTCTGAAAGCCAGCCTTGGATGGAATTGCACTCAGTCGATTCAACCTATGAAACCACCAAGGCTATTGATTTTGGCCCACCTAGATCTCTGAAAATCAACTCAAACCTCTTTGATGAAGAAGAAAAGAAACTATGCCATCTTTTAAAAGAAAACCTGGATGAATTTTCTTGGTATTACAAAGACCTAAAAGGGGTGCATCCTTTAGTATGCATACATGATATTTACATCAAATAAGGATGCAAGCTTGTGAAAAAACCCCAAATAAGGATGAACCCTTCTATAAATGACATAGTCAAGGAAAAGCTGCAAAAATTGTTGGATGCAAGTTTCATTTATCCTATATCATACAGTGAGGGGGTATCTCCTCTTGTCCTAGTCCTGAAGAAGAATGGAAAATGGAGAATTTGTGTTGATTATCGGGAACTTAAGAAAGCCACCAAGAAGGGCGATTTCCATTTTCCCTTTATAGACCAAGTCCTGGATAGCCTTGCAGAAAAGAAGTTCTTCTCCTTCTTAGATGGGTTCAATGGGTACAACCAGATCCAAATAATCCCTCAAGGGAGGGATAATACTAATTTCACCTTCCCTCGGGGTACCTTTGTTTACAGAGTACTACCCTTTGGGTTGTGAAATGCCCCAACTACCTTCCAAAGAGCGGTATTGAGAATTTTCTCTAAGCTAGTCCATGACTCTGTTGAAATCCACATGGATGATTTCACACCCTATGGGGATGAATTCCAGGAAGCTCTCTCCAATTTGGGAAAAGTGTTGAGAAGGTGCATTGAGATGCATCTCTCCCTTAGCCTAGAAAAGTGTGAATTCCTAAAAATAGAAGGATTTGTATTAGGACACTCAATATCCCAAGTAGGAATATAGGTGGACACGAACAAAATCACAATTATCAAAAGGGTATATGCTCCTCAAAATCAAAGAGATGTCAGGATATTCTTAGGTTAGCTAATTATTATATAAGATTCATCAAATATTTCAGTAAAATGGTTTCACCACTATTTGGTTTATTGGCCAAAGATTCTAAGTTTACTTGGTCCAGTCCTTGTCAAGAGGATTTTGAGCTCATTAAGGGAAAGTTGAATACTGCCCCCATTCTCCGAGGTCCAAATTGGACTCTGCCTTTCCACATCCACAAAGATGCATTCGACAAAGTTGCGGGGAAAAAATTAGGGAAATTACAAAGCAAATTACCTTATGAAATATATTTCATTAGTAAGAACTTGTCTAAGGCCTAGCTCAATTACACTATCACAGAGAAGGAGATGTTATCCATTGTCCATGATTTAAACAAATTTAGACATTATGTAACTAGGTATCAGACCTTTTTTCACATTGACCATGTAGCCATAAAATATTTAATGAAAAAAACAGATGTTAATGTTAGGATAATTATATGGTTGGTACTTTTACAGTAGTTTGACCTAACCATTGTTGATAAACCTGGAAAGGAGAATTCCATTGCATATTTTTTTATCTAGGTTAGCTCTATTTGCAAGTGAAGAAGGGATGGTGGATGACCAGCTTCCAGATGAACATCTCTTTTCTATATCAACACTCTCACCATGGTTTTATGACATAGCTAACTACTTGGTTGCTGGAAATTTCCCTCCTAATCTCTCATTCAAGGAGAAAAGCAAGATCATAAAAAATAGCGCCCCTTTCACATGGATTGGGGGAAATATTTTCAAGCTGGGCCTTGATCAAAATATCAAAAAATGTATGAGGGAGGAAGAATTGTTTGATATCTTCTCTGTATGTCATGATACCCCTTGTGGAGCCCACTTTGCTGTAGAAAGGATTTCCTTCAAATTTTTGTAGGCAGGATACTATTGGCCTACCCTTCACCAGGATTCTAGAAGATACACTAGTAGGTGCGACCAGTGCCAAAGGATGGGGAAACCTACATAAGCGATGAGATGCCTTTGCACCCTCAAGTGGCCCTTGAGACATTTGAAAAATGGGGCATGGATTTCGTTGGACCTATTGATCCACCATCTAGACATAAAAAGTATATCATAGTATGAATTGAATACTTGAAAAGTGGGATGAAACACAAGTTGTGAAGGTAGAAACCAAGGAGAAGGTAGCATAATTTCTGAGGGAGAATTTGTTTTACAAGTTTGGGTACCCCAGAGAATTAGTCACTAATAAGGGGGCACAATTCACTTCTCATCTCATTGAGAATATTTTGAGGAGGTACAAGATAAAGCATAATACTTCTATTGCCTACCACCCTCAGGCGAATCGCCAAGTGGAAGTGACTAACAGAGCCTTCAAGAATATCCTCACCAAGGTTGTGAGAAGCAACAATAAATATTGGGTGGACAGATTGGTAGAAGCTACTTGGGCCTACAACATTACTTGGAAAACAACAACATGATTCACTCCTTATGGCCTAGTCTATGGCAAGAAAGCTCTACTTTCAGTTGAATTTGAATTCAACACGTTAAGGATGGAAGTTAAGTTAGACCTAGATATATCAATTTCCCAAAAAGAGAGGTTGCTACAATTAAATGGCTTGGATGAGTTGAGGATGCAAGCAGTCATTCACATAGAGGTAATTCATCTACAAAGGAAGTTCTAGCAAGACAAGAATATTAAGGAAAAGACCTTTCAAGAAGGAGATTGGGCGTTGTTGTATGACTCAAGGTTTAAGGAATTTAAAGGAAAATTGATAATAGGATGGCTTGGACCCTGAAAAGTGGACAAATGTTATGATAATGACACATTTCGGATCAGAACCATACATGAGGAATTAATTCCCTTACTTGTCAATTATTACATACTCAAGGTTTGCAAGAAGCCCCTGTCTAGGGAAGGATCTATAAGTTTCATAAGGAGGGGGGTGTATGCCATGGGAAACTCCATCATTTCTAGTGGCTCCTAAAAAAAATAAAAAATAAAAAATAAAGAGGGATGGGTGAAAACCTCCTTGAGGTACCCTAGGCCAACTCCAGGGTTGAAAACCTCCATGAGACAATCCTGGAGCAAGAAAAATAAAAGGAAAAGAATAAAAGAATAAAATATCCTTGGATGAAAACCTCTCTGAGGCACCCAAGGTAGGCCTCTGGGTTGAAAACCTCTGTGGAGGTAGCCCACCAGGGAACATTTTAAGGATGAAAAATTATTTTGAAGTTTAAAAAATTGGCGAATCTCACTAGTCCCTAATATGCAAAATATAAAATGTTTATTAATGTATTTGTAAAATTATTCAAATTTATAATGATATTATATGTATTGTCTATATAATGTTGGCGATTTTTAAGGTAAAATAATTTTATATTGTAAAATTTGGGCGAATCATTTTTATAAAAAAATGGAAGTTGGTGAATCCTTTTTTTCGGAAAAACCATGGAAAATTAGCCCACTTGCGAATATTAGCCCCTAAAATTTTCCATGTAGCCCACTTGCCTTCAAGAAAAAAGAGAAAAATAGAAAAATAAAGAAAAAGAGAAAAGAAAAAAGAAATACCTATGCATTTATGTGTTTTTCTGTTTTGCACTTTAAAATTCGAAGATGGTTTTTAGGATCTAGAGGAGTGATTTCTCTTCATTATTTCTTATTCTCTGTTCACACACTCCATAAGTCACTCCATCACCCACCCCTTCATCCATTTCACCCATTAAATGGGAAAAAATTTCATTTTTTCCCTTAATCTGTAATTTCTATAGGCAAATCAGACAACCACAAGATTCATGTAGCATAATAGGAAACTCATGTAAATGCTACAGGAAACAAATTTGTGAAGAAAATGGGTTGCCTAAGGGTTTCTAAACCTCAGTTAAGGTATGAAAATTCTTTTTTTTTCCTATTCCTACCATTCTCAAACCCCTATTTCAATCCATGAGAAAGGTTTCCCTATATAAACCCAATGTTTCACCTTAGGCAGTGAAATCATTGAAAAATTGGCATAGGAACCCTTTATCTTTCCTATCCTCCACTCCATTCACTCCATGCCCTCCTCCATAGCCTCCATAAACCATATCTCTCCATTTCTGAGAAAATTGAAGAAAGAATAGGAAAGAAACGTACTGCTACAGGTATCTAAAAGTTTCCTATAGAAAATCTATGTTTGGCACAACAAGGCCAAAAGATGAAGGAAATTTGATGTAGATGAATCCAGGAGACCACCATAAGAATCCAGAGGGACAAGAACGGTAACCATGGCATCTAAGCCCTCCATGTAGTACCTATAAAAGAAACAACAGAAGAATAAGGGTAAGAAAATCACTCAGGAAAGATAAGAAACTCACTTAGAAAAAGCTACTCACTCAAAAAACATCTAAAAAAATGAAGACACATCAAATAAAATACCCGGGCTTCTACCAATAGCTTCATCTCCTTGCACCAGATCTTGAAACACCTCACCAACACCAGGTAAGGTCTCTCACCCCTCGTTGTGCATCCATAATGGCCAAAATAATTAAATGTTGATATTTAGAAGTTTAAAAGGCAAAAAGGCAACTAGTTAACTTGGCCACCTTCGTAAAATGAACTGGAGGAAAAGTGAAAGAGCATGACACTTGGGAAAGTCAAATTGATTCAAGTAAGAGTGGATGAGTATGAAGGGAAGTGGTCGCGAGGTCAGCAATGATTAAGTGAAGTGCGGGCCAACGGTCTCTAAGAGGAAACTCGAGTTAAGTATGAGTCACCACAATGCTCCAAATTTGGTTAAAAAATCCAATAAAGGTAATATTTGTCTCATTTCCACCATTGCATTAAGCATTTAGAAGAGAAATAAGAGCAAGAGTGTAGTGGGATCCATCAGAAGAGCATCATTAGATTTTGGGCTTGCATGCACCATCTTCCTACAGGAAACAACGTTTTTCTACGCAAGCAACTTCAGCAACAAACTAGCACAGGATTAGAGGGAAACAAAGAGTTACCCATGGGTGAATTGGGTTCCCAAATATTCCATCTATCAAACCAAAATGGAAAGGACCATAGAAAGAAAATTTTCATCCTCCAGCACTAAAATTTCTCCATACAATTCACACTCAGCAAAAGTAAATTTGACAGTTAAAGGGTAAAATATTTTTCTTGCATTTTGCTTCAAGGCGTCCATCTCCAAGAATTACCTCTAAAAACATCTCACCAACTTCATCTCACGACGTTAAAATGGGAGGGGGATTCAACAGATGGGAGCCTACAAACATTAAGACAATTAGGAAGAAACCTCAGGTTATCAAAATCTTCCAAAATCACCAATGGCTAGGGATTTTTGAGCTATTGAAAGGTTATGATGATGAAATAGATAAAGAATTTGTAGTGGCTTTGCAGTCACATTTATAAGTAATATCCACCACTGTGATTAGAGGACTATACATCACTCTATCTCTTGAACTCATAAGAGGAGTTACCACCTTGCCCTTAGGAGACAAATGGGTCAAGGAAATAATACCTAGCACTACATCCAAAAAGAATTTCTTCCTACCAGGAGAGGAGTATATTGAAGATAAAATGGTGTGAGGAGAGAGATCCTTCCATACCCTTGGGATGAGTTTGCCTTCCACATCATGAAATTAATCTCTTGTGAAGGCAGATTGAGTGTGGTCTATGGATATCATTTCAAACTGTTAAGTGAACTTAGGCTCCAAGGAGAGCTTCCACTTGAAAAGAGATTAAGTGTCCCTCACTTCCTCTTAAAATCCATCACTGAAATGAGCCATAAATCAAGACAACGGAATTATCAGCACTTGGCCCATCATGGCCTAATAAATTAATTGTAAATGATTCTTTGAGAAGGCTTAACATACTTGTATCCTAGTCTTCTTTCATAGACATGGATAGGGAAGCCTTTATAGCTACCCAAACAGGGAAAGCCTCTGCTTCTAGCCCTAGAGAAGAAGAAGTGGAATAAGAAGTAGAAGAGGAGGAAGAAGAGGTAGAAAACAGAGAAGAAAAATCAGAGATGGAAATTGAAACAACAAACATAGAGACAATAGAAAGAGAGAAAGAAGAAACTAAGGGAAAGGAGGAATAAAAGACTGATGAAAAATAAGATGTGGACCCTATATTAGGCCATGAAATCTCCCCTCAAGACACAATCATGTCACTTGACAACACAAACCAAGAGGTAGTTTCCAATATAACTAATTTGAGCACACCTGTCAAAACAAAAATAAAGAGGCAGACACCTATGTACTTTATAACTAGGAAGAGTCAAAGGGTGAGATATGGAAAACCACAAACTCCCACCAATAATGCTATCACCATTAAAGAATCACCAAAGAAGGAGGAAGAAATCATATTAGAGGAAGGTAGGGTGCAAAAAGTCACTCCACCCATAAGGACCCTTATAACATATATTAGAAGACATTCAACCAGATTGTCCAGCCATACACCTCATGCAACGTCCACAAACCCTCCAAGAAGTGAAAGGAGTGAAAACCAAGGAGAAGAGGGTCTTCAACATACAAAATAAGGTTTTCTACATGAAACTCTATTTTTTCTATAGGAAAATCCAGCAAGCACAAATCTGGAGAAAAATTCCTTGGATGAAGAGGAAAAGACAACCATAGAATGGAAAGAGGTCAAGGAAGCTGAGGGAAAGACACAAGAGGAAAAACATGATAAAAAGAACGAAGGAAAAGATGATAAATAAGAGGACACCTCACCAAAATGAAATCCCAAATATGTTGCAATGGTGAAAAACCCTAGCCCTCAACTCAATATCAATTCTTACTACACATACATTGAGGGGGGTAGATTAATTTCTCAAAAATTCACAATTCATTTGTTTTATTAGTTGGAGGCAGAGAGGGCACACACTCATAATTGGATGAAGCTTGCCACATATAAAGGAGTGTATGATATAGGGTTCATGGAAGGGAAAGTAGCTGAGTTGGGGAAGGATTTATATGATGCAAGGCTCAGAGAGTCAGTTTTGAAGGAGCGGATTTAGAAAGCATAGGCAAAGAATGTAGCACTACAAGAACAATTTCAACAAAAAGGTAAACAAGTGTCCACCATGGTAGATTTGTGCATGGAGGAAATTCAACATAGGTATCCTTTAGACTCATGTGCAGTTTACCTCAAGGAGCAGTGGCTCCTCTTTCAAATCAAAAATTTAGCCTCCCATGGATCCTTACCTTTCCAAAATTGTAGACAATACATTGATTTCTACAATCAAGCTAGCATGGTTGACAAGGCAAAAATGGAATATTTTTATATGCAAACCTTGTGTTAATAGATTTAAATATTTGGGACCCCAATCCTAGGATGGGGGATATGTAATTAATGGCTTTGGAATCATTGATGGTAAATGAGGAGACAAGAGCACAAGAGATGAGGAGGGTTATGAGAAGAGAAAACAGAAAACCATTACACATTAGGGAAGAATTTTTTAGCCCTATAGGAGTCATCAATAACCATATGAAGATTGAAAAGGATCCTGAACTAGCTAAAAGATACCTCCATACACAATCTCAAGCAATGACCCACTTTGATGATGTTTCTAGGTTGTTGGGAGATGAGTGCATTATGGCTAGCCAAAGAACATGGTACATCCTCCCTCACAACCTTAGAAACATGGAGTACGATACACCAGAAAGATTTGAGGGGTGCCTTTGAGAGAGCACCATTGTACAAGAGGGCTATGCAGGCCAAAAAGATTCAGTGGATTGGTCTAAATCTCAGTCCACCCTTGCTGCTAGGGCTGAGTGATGAGAAGGACCAAGATGAGAAGAACAAAGAATGGGAGGAAGCATAAAATAATGATGGGTTCTACCCTCCTGAAGGGACTCCCACACTTATTCCTTGGGAAGTCACAGGGTCCATCAAATCCTTAAAGGAACTGCAGAAGGAAGATTAGTTTCTTAGAGGATGAGCAACATTTTAGTAGGGGGTGATGATGAGCTCCATAATTAGGTACATTTGGAGGGTTAATGGTCACCTTTTTTCCTTATTAATTCTCTATTTCTTGAATTTTAATTCTATTATGGTCTTATGATGTTATTTTAGGTGGTGATTGAGGCTTAACATACTTAGAGTAACTAACATAATATTAAATGCAGGAAAATCATGAAGATATGGAATTTTTGTGGAGATTTTGTCATAACGGCTCAGGGTAAACAATAAGGAGAGATTATAGAACTAGTACATATAGTCAATTTTCCGAAACTTTAGTTCTGGTAGTTTTGACTTATTGTCAGAAATTTCCCCGATTTTTCTCAATTTTTTAATCCTGCTACGCGATGTCGCTCTTGTGACGCTACGAAAAAGTGTCACTATTGCGAATTACCCAGGTAGGGTGTCGCAATAGCGACATTAATAGAAGAAAATGTCGCAATAGCGACGTATATTTTAAATGTGTGTCAATATACTGACAAAGTCGAAGTTGACTTGGTCAACTAGCATTGTAATAGCGAAAATTTATTTTAAATATATAGGGCTCATTGTAAAGATGTTTTCTGACAACCCTATAGTCCTTAATCCCCTAATTCCCAACCCCTAACCCATTTAACACCCTATACCCCTAAACCCCTAACACATTTAACCCCCTAAACCCTAAAATTATAAACCCTTAACCCCTAACCCCTTAAACAATAATTCCCAACCCCTAACCCATTTAACCCCTATACCCTAAAACTATAAACCCTTAACCCCTAACCCCTAAACCCTTAACCCCTAACCCATTTATCCCCCTAAACCCCTAAACCCCTATCCCATTCAACCCCCTAAACCCTAAACCTCTAAGCCCTTAACCCCTAACCCCTTAAACCCCAATTCCCAACCCCTAACCCATTTAACCTTGTAAAAACATAAAACCCTAACCAATTTAACGCCCTAAACCATAACCCCATTAACCCTAACCCCCTCAATCTCTAAAATCCTAACCAATTTAACCCCCTAAACCCTAAACCTCTAACATTTTAAACCCTAATTCCCAACCCCTAACCCATTTAACCCCCTATACCCCTAAACCCCTAACCCATTTAACCCCTAAACCATAAACCTCTAAGTGCCTAACCCATTTAACCCCTAAACCATAAAACTATAAACCCTTAAACCCCAACCCCTAAACCCTTAACCCCTAACCCATTTAACTCCCTAAATCCCTAAACCCCTAACCCATTTAACCCATTAAACCCTAAACCTCGAAACCCTTAACCCCTAACCCCTTAAACCCTAATTTATGACCCCTAACCCATTTAACCCACTAAAACCATAAAACCCTAACCCATTTAACCCCCTAAATCCTAACCCCAGTAACCCCTAACCCCTAAAATCTTTAACTACTAAATCCCTTAACCCCCTAAACCTATAAACCCCTAACCCATTTAACCCCATAAACCATAAACCTCTAACCCCTTAACCCCTAAATCCCTAACCCCTAACCTTTAAGCCCTAAAATCCTTTATTTCTAAATCCCCTAACCCCTAAACCTCTAAACCCCTAACCCATTTAACCCCCTAAACCCTAAACATCTAACCCCTCAAACCCTAATTCCCAACACCTAACCCATTTAACCCCTTAAACCCCTAAAACCCTAACCAATTTAACCCTCTAAACCCTAACCCCATTAACCCCTAATGACGCCTAACCCATAAAATCTCGAATTGCTAAATCAACTAACCCCCTAACCCCCAAACCCATTTAACCCCCTAAACCCTAAATGTCTAACCCCTTAACTTGTAACCCCTTAAACCCTAATTCCAAACCCATAACCCATTTAACCCCCTATACCCATAAAAACGTAACCCATTTAACCCCCTAAACCCTAAACCTCTAAACCCTTAACCCCTAACCCCTTAAACCCTCATTCCCAACCCCTAACCCATTTAACCCCCTAAACCCCTAAAACCCTAACCCATTTAACCCCTAAACCCTAAACCTCTAAACCCTTAAACCCTAAACCACTAACACCTAAACCCCTAAACCCCTAAACCCCTTAACCGTTAATGCCTACCCTTAACCCATTAACCCCTCAACCCAAACCCTAAAATCCTTAACTTCTAAATCCCCTAACCCCTAAGCCCCTAATCCATAATCCCTTAACCAAAATCATTATTCACCTAACTCGTAGTTGCACCTAAATCCCCTAACCCCTAAGTCGCCAATCCCTAATCCCTTAACCACTAACTCATTATTCCCATAACCCCGAAATGTGCCTAAATCCCCTAACCCCTAACGCCCCAATCCCTAACCCCTTAACAACTAACTCATTATTCCCCTAACCCAAATCCCTAATCCCTTAACCACTAACTCATTATTCCACTAACCCTTAAATGCGCCTAAATCCCCTAACCCCTAAGCCCCCAATCCCTAACCCCTTAACCACTAACTCATTATTCCCCTAACCCCTAAAACCTAAACCTCTAATGCCTAAGGCCCTATTCCACTAACCCCTAATTATACCAAGCTCGTGATGCTTGCTTGAGGCCATTCAATGATTTTACAAGCTTCCATGCTTTATGTTCCTAACCTTCAAAAAAAATCCTTTTGGTTTGGACACAAAAACATTCTCTTTCAGATATCCATTCAATAAATAAATTTTTACATCCATTCGATGGACTTTCCAACTTTTTTAGTTTCTAGGCCAAAGTGTGTCCAGATGGTAGCCCATTTTTCTATGGGGGAAAAAGTCTCCTCATAATTGACCCCTTCTTTTTGTGCAAAATATTTTTCCACAAGCCTAGCTTTAGTCTTGTCAAGTGAGTCATCTAATTTATACTTGTTTTTTAAAATTGTTAATGCTTAATTTAGCAAGGGTCCTAGGAGGGTTTCCAAAGGGACTACTACTAGATCAAGTGGAAACAATGGGACAAGGACCCACTGTCACCTTATTCAATGTCCCCTGCGCTTTATGAACTTTCACTGATGGGAGGAGTCTCGGTATAGGGAAATTGCTAGAATGATGAGATTAATAAAGATGTACAATGTGGTTTCCAATGTCCATTCAAAGAAGAGGATCAGATAATAGGTTGTTTGTTTTAGAAGCAAAATAATGACTCTCCAATAAAGGCTTGAGGGAAATACGACCTAGGTTTTAGGAATATTAAAAAATTATGAAATGCTTAAGATCAAAACTTCCAAAATACCTCACTTGTGATTGATGTGTTTATACTAGGCTTCAAAGTGAAACAATGATGACACATTCAATGGAAAGATTCAATTAAAGTGTGAACTTTGGGAGAAGCTAGGGTGACTTTCCATGAAAAAACTTTTGAGAGAAATAATATAAGAGACTAAGGGTTGGGAGATATACTATGGTAAAGTCTCATCCAATGATCATTTATAATTAAGATAATAGGTTTTTAATGATGAAATACAATGTTCAAACCTTCAAGAAATCGCCAAGTCAAAGGAGCTTGAAGGGTTCACTCTTGGTGTGATAGTTAGGGCACTATAAGGAAAAGACCCTCTAGCGGAAGTTATAAAGGAGGTTTTTAGTGTTATAAAATTGGCCAAAATTGTCAAAAATAAATTTTCTAAAACATCCTTTTATGGTTATGGAGGTTTTGGCGGAGCTTTTAACGAAAACTCAACACATCTAAAAAACTGGGCGGCCAGAGGTTATTACTGATGTTTTTTTCGTTGGTGCGCTACTAAGGTTCCAACGCACTGGTGCATGTCATCTAGACAGTGGCCCCAGGGCAGTCAAAGGTTCCTGCACAGAGCCGTCAAGGTATAAAACCGCACCGGGCGCAGTGTTGGTGATACAACACACAAGGCCGTACCAATTGGTCTTGGGATTTGTGTGGTGCCCATAGGTCGTCTCAACACACCAGTTCGTAGACTTATATAAACGCATCTATGTAAAGTATCATACAAACACACCGATATTTATAATTGGTATTGGTATTTGTGTGGTGCCCATACGTCGCACAAATGCACCAGTGCATAGTCTCAAATAAAAGCACTGGTACGCAGTATCGCACAAACACACGAAGATTTTTAATTGGTTTTGGTATTTGTGTGGTGCCCATAGGTCGTAGAAACGCATCGGTGCATTGCAGCATACAAACGCACCGGTGTTCATTTTGTATTTTTTAGAAACATCGACCTGTGACAGTGAAATTATTGTGATTTTTCTAAATTCATTATTCATCAAAAGTCGACACATCTTATAACAATATTCATATTAATTACATTTTTATTAATGCATTTGAATGTGATTTTTGGATTAATTTGTGATATCATATCATAATTATTGTGATTTTTTAAAATTCATTATTCATCAATAGTCGACACATATATATCTTATAAAAATATTCATATGAAATAAATTTTTATTAGTACATTTGAGAACGACAATGGAGAACGCAATAGAATAAATTAAAACACACACACACACACACACACACACACACATATATATATAGATGGGCGGAAACGTGAAGTTGGGTTACACTTTTGTGAGAATTGGGGCCCGAAATATTTTTCCAACAATAGTTCGGCCGAACTCTAGATTCCGTTTACAGTGACAGCACATTGACGGCGCTGGCAAATAGAATTTTTGTCGGAGTTTGGAAAACAAGAAATTAAAGTTCGGCCGAGCTACTAAAAAAGTTCTGCCTAACTATGAGTTCGGCCGAACTTTTACTTTTAAAATAGTTCGGCCGAACTATTTTCTATAAACAAATCGCCCGTGAATGTTTATGGTTTACTGTTTCATTGTTCGCATGTTTTTATTGTGATTTATCATGTTCACGCTGTTTCTACTGTCGACGCCCTCGTGCTCCTGTCGCCGCCCTGTTGCTCCTGCCGTCCGCGCGGGTAAGGCTCGAATTCAGTCTTTTGAAATGTGTTTATGCTCATAACAAGAGGAGAAATAGGTTCCTTATTTTCTATCTTTCATTTTCATGATAATTATGCTAGTACCTTATGCACTGGTAGAGAGAATACCTTTATATATATTGTACAAATGTAGGCTATGAGTTTCGCTTAACAGTGATACTATGCTTCATAAATTTTTTACTTTTTCTTATACTCAAAATATCCCTTCTTATCCCTTCTTAAGGGATAATGGAGGTGCAAAAATTCCGCGATTTGTTTTCTAGAAGGGTCAAACTTGAGAGGACTATTAAATTATCCCTGACATCCTTTTCCATTGGGCTTTAATTCCCTCTAAATAATCTCACTTTTTAACCATGTAATGTTATTTTTTCTTTGTTATTAGTGTTAAAAATAGTGCCCAAAAATGTGTTCTAGTTAACTCCACAAATTTGGCCGACAAAGAGAAGATACCCCACCTTAGCCCAAATGGTATGATGTTTCTCTGTACATGAGGCCTTGAAAATACACCACTTTTGCAAGCCTTTCAGGCAACGACAAGTGTAGAGGATGCAAAACAGTCTACCAAATATTAGGCTCGCCTGCTGCTCGAACAGTCTACGCAGTATCACTGTTTTAGATATATTAGGCTCGCCTGCTAGCCGTAACAATCTACCACGTCCAAAAAAAAATAGAGCCTTGTGGGTACCATTCATATTGAGTACTGAAGAGCATCTTTTGATCAAAAACAATGAGTAGTATGCAATTGACAGGCTTGTTGTGCGGATAATAGTCTAGTAAAAAAACGAACCCCTATGGAACAACATACAAGTGAGTACAGGCTCGCTTGAAAAGACATTAGGCTCGTTTTAAAACCATTACTATCTACCACGTCCAAAAACAGAGCATGTGGATACCATTTATATTGAGGACTGTCAAGTCCGTTGAGGAAATTGCAGCAATATTTTTAATAATCCTTGTGATTATATAAGAAACATTAGGCTCGCTTGCAGGTTAATACAGGCTCGATTGAGTACTAAAGAAAACACATACAACATATTTTGTTGGAAATATTTGCCTCCCTTCTTGACTGGAATGTTGGAAACCTGCTCTGTCTTGAAACCCCTTCTTGGAGTCTCTCTCTAGCTAGAACTGCACCTACACTCTGCAACTAGCCAAAAAACAGATTTGAAATATTTGACTATTTTTTTATATAATTGAAATTCAAAAATAGATGATTTTCTCCAAGTTTTAATTGTTTAAAATATGATTGTTTAAAACTGAAAGATTTTTTTCCTTGTATATTTGAAGCTCTCCATTATTATATAAAAGGATTTTATGCTTGTATATTTTTATGCTCTTTGCCATATAGTAATGTCAGTGTATGAAGTTTTAAATTGTTTTTATTATTTTTATTATATGTTGGATGTGATTTTGATTGAAAATTCTTCTTTTTTATTTATTAATTAAAAAAAATTATTAGAAAAATTATTGCTTTAAGCCTTGGAATTTACAATCAAAATTAGAAAATGTTTTTATATCTAGAAAATATTTATGAAAAGTTTAATATTGTTTGATTTTCTCTACCATGTCCTTTTTACATATATCTAGAATAATATTATTTGTAGTTTCTGGTTTTTTGTAACATTTTACTACCATAATCAAAATCTATAGAAATAATAATCTAACATTATAATATCTTGAAATGGAGCTAGCCAACTCAAATATAGTATTGAAAATCCCTGACTAAGTTAGATGAGGAGGCTATGTATTACTTAGTATTGTATCCATATTGGGGTTGCAAGTTCTATGGGTTCAAAAGAACACTTGCAAACAATTTGTTTTCCATATGACCTCTCTTTTTCATAGATAAATTTCATTCTTTTAGCCATTATGGATTTGAGAAAAATACATCCTGATAGGCCAATAAAAAGCCTTAACAATGAATTAAACATGAACAACTATTACATATGGGTAACCAAGTAGCATGAAAACAAACAACTAAATCACCAAGGCTAGTAGTGATAAATAATAAACATTCTAGGATACATAAAAATTCCATGTAAATAATTTTTTTACCTAAAATCACTAGATGGTGAGGCCCATAGCAACAACTGCAAAAGCAATGCAATATAACCAATAAAACTACACCAACAAAACATATGGTCTTGAATGAGGTTTTGGACTCTTTAGATATAAATGTACACCGTGACAATGTATCTTATATAAAACTTTAATCCATGTGCTTAACCTTAACATTGACACAAATGGAATACAATTTTACTCATTGCTTTATGATAGAAAAATATTCGGATGAGTATTACCCACATATCTGAAGTCAAAAGGGATAGATTAAAAAGGGATGATCTGGTCATCTATAAAAGATAAATTAAAGAAGCATGACATGACATATTAGTAATACAAATTAGATATGCGTACCAATTATGTTCATATAACACAACAAATAGATGATTCAATACAAATGTCACATAGAAGTCATATTTATCTCACGGGCCTTAAACTTAAATTATATATCTAGCATTACATTAAGCTATAGGAAATAAATCAAAGAAGCATTTGAGTGTAAATTAAACATGCGTAATAATTATGTCCTTTAGTTCAATAAATAGATAATAATTTGCAAATGCCATATCTAAGCTATATTTCATCTAAGTAGCTTTCAATTTAAACTTATATCTAATGTTAAATTATATAAAATAATAACAGTAATTCAAACTTCAAAATAATATTTAGAGTTGGTATAAAATGTGACATAATTTTCCTGCGTGGAAAAGCATAGTTACTGAGAGTTCAAAACTCATGCATTTGAATAGAAAGTGGGTATACGAATGAGCAAGTAGATTTTTTCTAGAAATGAGAAAGTGAAGGTTGATAGAGAGCCACACAAAATTGCAAATTCATACCTTACCAAAATTGTTAGATCCTTTTAAAGAAAACATATTTAATCAACTTTCATTGAAATATATGATTAACTCAACCCAATTTTATGAAAAGTAGTATACCATTTTTTACATAATTTCACATAATACAAATAGATATAAATTTTAATTAAGTATTGTTATAAATATTTAACTACCCATCATGAGATGGCCAAGTGATTGAGACAGGGCATCATCACAATAAAAAGCCAAGTGCAAATTGTAGTAATCCTAGAATCATGCTTTACATGAGGTAAAATTGGGGAACTCATGACTTGTACTATAGATAAAAAAACATTTACCCTTACCAAAAAATATATGCTAAAAATTGACAAACTACATAAGCTTAAGCTTAAGGGGATATAATCCTTCTTGCCTTCCATATAGATAATGAAAATGATTGTTCCAAGTCTCATGTTGCTTCTCATGTTATTTTTTAAACCTTGATTGGAAAGAAAAATAGGAGGGCAGAAATGTAAGAAATATAAAACATAATGAAACACAACGTAAGAAATAGAGAACATAATGAAACACACACATAAATATCTCTAGACAATCAACACAATTATTTTCCTAGGAAATCCTTATATGGGAGACAAGAAACCCTAAAAAGTAATGATGCTCTAGACTCCTTTTTTCCTAGGAAATCCTTATGGGAGAAAAACAACACTAAAATGTAAACATGCTCTACTCTCTCTTTTCTGGTATGGAAAATATGTGAGTACAAAGAAAGAGGTAATCTCTCTGGAGTTAGCTAAGACTTTTAGCGTGTAATGTTTCTATAAAAACTCAACTTCATACATTTTTTCTCTCTAACTTCACACTCCTAGTTGTATTTTCAACTATGAAACAAAATACAATAACACAAAATGGAACTCTTATTCCTCCTAGTGGCCAAGTATTTAGCCTAGTGTGATAGCCAACTAGGTGTAAGATTTGACTCTGTCAACCATTAACGAGGTTTGTGATTTTAGACCTTTTAGAGTCTTGTTAAAATTCCACATGTAGCTAGCTTGCCATGCATGAGTAATGGGGCTAAGGTGTCATTCTCTCGTACCATGGTGGTCAACATGATAGGTCAACTTACTAAAGGCATAAATTTTGAATGAACTTCGTTTGATGTTTTTCTTGCACCATTGGATATGTCTTTAAGTGTAGAATAATGGTCAAGATTTTGGCATAGGGGATAATCGTTTGACCCCCAGAAATGTCATTTAATGCCTCAAAATGACTCCAAAAGGTTTTAGACCCCAATTCTCCACCCACCATTAAAATGACCCTACAAGTTGATTCTTTAAGTTTTTTCACTCTATAAGCATCAAAATATATGAAAAATAATATAATTATCCAATCTAGATCATTATTTAATAATTTGTTAAAATTATGAGTAAGATATACATAATGTAATTTAAATAAATAGCGTTAATTCATTGAACACCCTTGTACATGTTCCTTGTTGATACTTTGAAAGTAATACTTTTTGAAAAATAATTTTTTTATGGATTCTATTTTCCACATTCTCTCAACCATATCAAAAACCTTCTTATAATATTTGAAATCGAAGGTATTTCCCATACCAAAGTATGTTCTTTTAAAACATGTTTTCTTGGTGATATGGGTGATTTAGAAATGATTGGGAGAGCGAAATTCCTTGAATTTAATACATGTACAATATGTTTGGTTCATGCCACTAAGCCAAGAATTTTAAATTCAACTGACTTTTAATATAACCAACTAAATCTTGCAAAAAAGGAATAAAACAATTTATGTTAGGGTTGTGGATTTAGGCATTGGAACAACACACCATGATATTTCAAATTTAAAAATAATGGTTTGAGTCCTAGGTAGCTCAGAATCCTATTTGTTTTCAAAATAAGGATGCACTCCCATTTGATTCTCATGATTAGGTTGTAATCATGACGCTCTCGCTCAAGAGTGGACCTTCCCAAAATCTTGTGACGTCTTGTCACAAAAAAAACCGTCAAACTGAAAACACATCATGCAAGAAACATAGCTCGCTGACATATATCATTTTTCTCCTTCAAAGAAAAAAAATTTACATCATGTGAATATCTCAATGTATTGTTACATATTGGTGTACAAAACCTTCAACCAAAAACAAGTTCACAACATGCCTCTTCAAACAACTGACTCTCAAGTCAAATAATAGAGCTCATGTACAAATTTCCATATTTGTTGCATTTAAGTGTGTCAACGTAACTCTACTTTCAACGTCTTGCTTCATGCAGCATGCACCATACTTTGAATTTGTAAAGAAATTCATGAAACGTCAAAATACATGCAAGGCCTTAATTGGATAATGTTGGAACACCTAATCCTACATGGGTAGGTGTGGAATGCGAAAAGTCACAATGGAGTCCAAGTGACCTTGGAATGTGAAACCAAGAGTCACAACATTGTACTATAAATGTACATCTTTGTATAATGGAAAATAAGAAAGCCTCACGCTTATCTTTCATTGTGTGTTGTTGCTCTTGTGTGTGCATTATTTTTCCTCATACACCATGTGTGTGCTTCAACATGGTGTTTAAAATGGTATCAGAGCGGGCGATTGCTGGCCCTTCTCCAAATTGACTGAGCCATTTGTGTTTATGGCCTGTGCATATCTACATTTTTGCAGCATTTAGAGAGTTTTTGCAGCAGTGATTTTGCAAACATTTTGCAGCATTCTGGCATTGGCTTTGAGAAAGAGCAGCATTTAGTGATTTTGCAGCATTCAGAAGTTTATTTTGGGGAAGAAGCACATCTGAAGGTTTTCTAAATTCTGATCTTTTCTCTGCAATTTCTGCTCATTAAAATCTGCATCATTTTGAAAGAGTTGCTGAAAATTGTTTAAAGTTGATTTCTGAAGAGGTTTCTGGTTTTAATGAGAAAGAATTTCTGAGTTTTTCATTCAAATATTCCTGCAAAATTTTGGATTTTTACTGCTATAAGTTCCAAAAAAACTCTGCTCTATATTTGAAAGAAGAAAGTATTTACTGCTGCTATATGGCCCTCTACAATTTCTTGAAGAAAATGCTGGGTTTTTGAAGTGAAAATTTCTGAGTTTCACTGTTGAAATCTCCTAAATATTCTGCAATTTCTGAAAAATTTCTGCAAGTACCTTCAAACTCTGAATTTTTAAAGTCTCTATTGCTGGAAGGAAAATTCTCTACTCTCCATTCCTGCTCTACATTTGGAAAAATTCTGCTGCTAGATTTTCTACTCTCTACTCTGCTGTTATATTTAAAAAAAAAAAACAAAAAAAACAAAAAAAAAACATCTCTGCAACCCTTACGCTCCCTTTCAAATCCTCATACATCTCCCTGCGCTCTCATACTACACTTCACCCGCAGTGTTACCCTCCCCTACGCCTCTCCAAACTCTGATTCCTCAAACACCTTCACCGCCTGCGTTTCCCACGGCCTGCCCATTGCCGTCCCACCTCCCCACGTCGTTTGCCTTCCCATCACATTTCAATTTTCTTAATTTTTATTTTTAAAATTCCTCCCCCCTCCATTGCATTACTCGCCCCCCCTCATATACTTAATATACGCTCCTCCCAAAACAATACGACTCTCCCTTTTTTTAATCACATTTTTTTAAAATTTAATTCGACTTTATATTTTTTAAAACATTTCCATGCCCCTTTTTTAAATTCCCTTCTGTCCCTTCTTACGGTTCCCTATTTTAAATTTGTGTTTTAAATTTATTTTAATATACACCTATCTACACACCCCCTCCCCTCTCATAATTAATACACCCCCCATTTACCATACGACCCTTCCATTTTTTATATTTTAATAATATTTCCCCACCCCCTCATAAATTTCCTTTCCTTTTTAATATTTTCCCTTCCTTTAATATAATACCCCTCTCCCATTTCAAATAAATTTCCCATACTTTTAAAAAAAAATTCCCCTCTTTTTAATTAATCTCCTTTCCCCATTTCTAATTAATTCCCATTAATTTATTTTTTAATTAATTAAAAAAAAAAAAAAAAAAAAACAGCAGAGAGAGAGGAGAGAGAAATGAACACCAGTAAAAGAAGAAATGTCATATGAAGAGCAGATGGACTATATTTAGAGAAAATGACATAGAGAAAATTGCAGATTTGACATTGACATAAGGGTGATTTTTTTGAAGAATTTTACATTTGAAGAAAAGTTTGCCATCATTGAAAACAACTCTTTGAAGAAAAATTTCAGCTGCCTTAAAGGCCTCTTGCACTGTGCTTTTAGCTGCACATTTACACATATTTTGCAGAGATTTTGTATTGAACTCACATTGTGAGTGAATTTTCCTCTTCATTCATAGTTGGAATCAGTGTATTTGTGTTGAAAAATTGTTGATTGCCCTCCATCATTTGAGGAGCACACTTTGTACTTTGAGAATTCCTTGGAGTCATTTGTATTTCTTGTTGCATCACATTGTAAACGGGTGCATTTTCGGTTGAAGCCGACACCCTTTCATTTTTGAGCCTAAGTTGTTGAAAATGGCTAAAATCAATGAGGCATTAGTGTTGTTGAATAACCTCATTCATTCCAATGTTGATGACATGATAAAAATGAGCAAGGATGCTCTTTGTAACATTCAAAGTTGTTTGCAAGATGCACATGAGAAGATTGAGTTTTTGCAGTTGGAATCTCAGCTCCAACAAGACGAACTTCAGCAAAAGAGTCACCATTCTGAACCTGTTTCTGTTCAGAAGATTGTGAAGGACTCTCATCAGAAGAAAGAAGATAAAGTTCCAAATGATTCACATTCAGTTCCTTGTTCAAGAGTAGATGTACATGCAGATGCAACAGTTCAACCTGCACTTCTCAAGCCCATCATCAGACCTTGGGAAGAGCTTGTCCACAACAAGCACCAAACTGGTCTTGGATATGACAAGGATGTGTCCTTTCATATTCCAGACTACACCAAACCCATCATATTTCAGAGTGTCGGATTCATGTATGACAGTTCACCTGCAGCTGTTCCAGATCCTGTTCCACAACAATAATAGATTGAGAAATGCCAACACTGTGATCGAGTTGGCCATATGAAAGATCACTGTTTTGATCTTCATCCATGCAAGCACTGTGGTCGGTACACTCATTCTTTAGACAGATGCTTCAGACACAAGCCTCCTGCAAGAACCAAGATTCATCTTGGATGGATCGCTTATTGGCAATGGGCATCGGCAGCCAAGAAGATGTTTACGACACATGTTAGAACTTGTTCATGCATACTGAACAAACTTGCAGTTGAGTTTTTGCCATCATCTCACCTTGTCCCTGACAGGGGGGAAAATGATGGTCATGTACAAGCTTCGATGACAGATCAAGTGAGCCTGAGCCACAATCTCTCATTCCATGTTCAGAGTTGTAGCCAGCAGTTCAAGCGAGCCTGAGCCACAATTCGTCATTCCGGATTCAGAGATGTAGCCAGAGATATGGATGCCCATGAGCATGCCTTCGGTTGGTGGATAACCTAAAACCATCATCTTTGGTTGGTGGATAACCTAAAACCATCATTTTCAGTTGGTGGATAACCTAAAACCATCATTTTCGGTTGGTGGATAACCTAAAACCATCATCGTTGGTTGGTGGAAAACCTAAAACCACCACAGGTAGTAGACCTCCCTTCTTTTAGGTTGAAGGTCTCCCTTTTTTATGAGGGACAATTCCTCTAGCAGAAGCCTTCAGCTTCTTTCCAGTTTTGGAAGAGTTCCGGGAACTGCAACAAGTTTTGCGTTCCAGTGTTTGTGGTCATCCTAAAACCACCTCCTTTTTCCAACATTTCAGAGAGTTGATTCAGCCCAAGTGCTGCCATGTATACTTTGCATATTTGTATTACAACTCTTTTCTTGGACTCACACATACCCCTTCAGATTAAGGGGGGATGTTGGAACACCTAATCCTCCATGGGTAGGTGTGGAATGCGAAAAGTCACAATGGAGTCCAAGTGACCTTGGAATGTGAAACCAAGAGTCACACCATTGTATTATAAATGTACATCTTTGTATAATGGAAAATAAGAAAACCTCACGCTTATCCTTCATTGTGTTGTTGAGTCTCTTGTGTGTGTTATTTTCCTCATACACCATGTGTGTGCTTCAACATGGTGTTTAACGGATAAGAAATCTAACCATCTGTTAGCAAACCATTTCAATGGCGCTTCTTCTAGTTGCACTTCATCATGTGAATCATCTTGACCTTCATCGATTATGGAATTTTCTTTTCCATTATTTTCGTTATCTCTTTCCACCTCCTTCAAATGTTGTGTATGACTTGTTGGATACAAAGTCCAACACTTGTCCACAAGGTGACCTTTCTTATGGCAATGAGTAACAAACAATTGCATCTTATTTTCAACATCATTTTCCTTGTCCAATGGGCCTTTGAGTTTTGCCTCATTTATTTAGAAAGTTTCAATGTGCATGGATCACCTTCTTCCAACATCTATAAACATTATGATTATTCAAACCACAAAGGAACATGTGCAAGTTCTTTTATATATCTTATGTGAATATTTACCATGTTTATCATAATCAAAAGCAATATGATTAAAGGCAAAGTTATATCTTGAACATTCACCGTTTTCGCCTTCTTGAGGAGGTGAATTTGATGAGGTAGTGGCTCTCCTCTGAATACTAGCAATGAATTCAATGACTAGATAGAGCTTTCAACATCCTCGTCTTTTACATTCTCATTAGTTGCATGTTTATTAACATCTTCTTGCAAAGTGGGTGTCAAAATTTTCCATTCATCATGAACACAAATTTCACAAGCTTGAGGTATTGAACATGAAAGAAAAATCCTTCTTGGAATAGCTTCATGTGCCTCCTTTGCTTTGGAGCATTCTCCATCATGTTTTCCATAACCAAGACCCAAATAATTAGGCACTTCCTCAACAACATTTGGCTCAAGTGTTCCTTGTACATGTTTTCCTTTAACCCTTTACTTTCATAGCACATTTTCATCAAAAATTTGGACTTTATTCCTCTAGTGTGTCTCTCAAAAGCACATACACATTCATTTTGAGAGGAAATTGAAGACAGAAACCAATAGCTAATTCTTCTAGCATGGACCTTAATGTATTAAGACTTAGCAACCTTATTTGCATAATTTTTTCTAGCATGGACCTTAATGTCATAGCCTTATTTTGCCTAAAATGAAAGAAAATTTCCTTGCAATTTGGCTTGCGACATTCATAATTCATGCTCATGGAACATGATTGTGTTGCAATTGTGATAACATCTGCTGTATGCAGAAGCTAATAAAAAATGATCGAAAATGACATTTTTGCTCTATTTTTGTTGAAGATTTAAGGAAAATTACACCAAGTAGCTTCCAACTTCATATGACCATCATGTCAAACTCATCTCAGGATTTTGTCCAAGTAAGAGCCATTTAAGCAAGCAATGTAGTATACATGACTCCAATTTCAATTAGCAGCAATGACAGTTCTCTAAGTATGGTGCAAATATTGCTCCAGATCCTCATTGGGGCATGTTTGATGACAATAATTTGGGGAGTGAGAGAGAGAGATGGTAGGAGAAAAAAATCAAGGAATCCACGAGAAATTGAAAAATATATAACTAGAATAAGGTGGAAGAAATTTGTAACCTAAGAGAGAAACCTGTGAGGAAATGGGTGAAGTTGGTATTACACACCCAATTGGACAACCTCCAGGAGAAAAAATTTCTCCCACTTTATTTGTCGGCATAACCTAGTAAGTGTTATTCAATAGCATGTATTTTGTAAAGGCCTTGACCTAGTTTCCATTCAACTCCATCCACCAAGTTGTAGAGGATTCCTCTAGTGTGTCTTTCAAAAGCACGTACACATTCATTTTGAGAGGAAATTGAAGACAGAAACCAATAGCTAATTCTTCTAACTAACCTTGACTAAAATGAGCTAAATTTTACTTTGATAGCAACTTGATTTTAATATGGACAAACTAGTTTTATTGGGCTATCTCCCTCATTAGTTAAATAAAAATGTGTTTAGTATCGTCTAAAGTTAGCCAATTGGGAAGGGGTTTGTGTTAAGATTTAAGTGTATTTTGTGAGAAATTTATGAGTTAATTAGCTTTTAAAAACTCATGTGTACAAATAAAATGCAAAATTTTTATTTAGGAAATTTGTTTCCCTCAATCCAGATTCCGATCATTGGACATGTAAGAGGAAGAAAGAGGGAATTCACTTTTCAAATTCTAGACCTTGTCTAAACCAAAATAAACTAGAGGGTTGGCTTTCAAATACATTCACTTATTTGGAAAATTTCTAGCTACCAAAAGTCCATATGCCAATCTACCTCCCAAGAAATACATTTAGTACACCACTGGTTACTTTTTTGTCTTCCTATATTCTTTATCAACATCTTCTAGTCATTCTTGAAAGGTGGATACTTAAATCCTTCCTAAAAATTTGAGCTCTAAAATGAGAAGACATACGAGGTCATTTTAAGTCATTCTTAGATAATGAAAATGATTGTTCCAAGTCTCATGTTGCTTATCATGTTATTTTATAAACCTTGAGTATAAAGAAAAATAGGAGGGCAGGAATGTAAGAAATATAAAACATAATGAAACACAACGTAAGAAATAGAGAATATAATGAACCACGCACATACATATATCTCTAGAAAATCAACACAATTATTTTCCTATGAATCCTTATGGGAGACAAGCAACCCTAAAAAGTAATGATGCTCTAGGTAGCTTAGAATCCTATTTGTTTTTAAAATAAGGATGCACTCGCATTTGATTCTCATGATTAGGTTGTAATCATGAGGCTCTCGCTCAAGAGTGGACCTTCCCAAAATATTGTGATGTCTTGTCTTCCCATTTATGGTAAAGAAATCAAATAGTTCTATCAATTCCACCTTGCAACTCTAAGATACATTGAATTAAATTTCATCTCAAGACAGGGCTTTGAGAGGACACTCTCAAAGCCAGCCTTCGTTATGGCTTTGAAACACATTGTAAGTATCAAGACTTAACAACTTTATTTGCATATTTTTTTCTAGCATGGACCTTAATGTCATAGCCTTCTTTTGCCTAAATGAATGCAAATTTCCTTGCCATTTGGCTTGTGACATTCATAATTCATGCTCATGGAACATGATTATGTTGCAATTGTGATAACATTTGCTGTATGCAGAAGCTAATAAAAAATGTTCGAAAATGACATTTTTTCTCTGTTTTTTGGAAGATTTAAGGAAAATTGCACTAAGTATCTTCCAACCTCATATGACCATCATGTAAAACTCATCTTAGGATATTTTCCAACTAAGAGCCACTTAAGCAAGAAATCTAGTATACATGACTCCAATTTCAATTAGCAGCAATGACAGTTCTAGGTATGGTGCAAACATTTCTCTAGATCCTCAATGGGGCATGTTTGATGACAATAATTTGGGGAGTGAGAGAGGGAGATGGTAGGAGAAAAAAATCAAGGAATCCTCGGGAAATTGAAAAATATATAACTAATAAGGTGGAAGACATTTGTAAGCTAAGAGAGAAACCTGTGAGGAAATGTGTGAAGTTGGTATTACACACCCAATTGGACAACCTTGAGGAGAAAACATTTCTCCCACTTTATTTGTTGGCATAACCTATTAAGTGTTATTCACTAGCATGTATTTCTTAAAGGCCTTTCAACCTAGTTCCCATTCAACTCCATCCACCAGGTTGTAACGGATTCCAAGCCTAATTTCATAAAAAGTAAGTTGGGGATGATCACATTGACTTCCTTGATGACATGTATATGAAGATTAACTACCTTGAACTATTTTTTTGCGTACACATTCCCATGTCTGAGCATGAAAACGTTCTTTGATATTGTTAATGCCTCTAGTGTTTACTTCTACAAGTTCTATAGGCAGAGTCTGTAAAGGGCCGGGTAGCCTCCGGATCTCATCTTTTATGAAAGGTGACATGTCTAGTAAATGCCCCTACAGTCAATCTCTAGAATGGATCTAAATATAAGTTCTTCATTTTAATATCCGTAAAACACAACGACTTTAAGGTAAACTTTGTACATGTGTCATTTCTCCCACAAACTAAAGTGTATAAGTAGTAAATTTTATACCAAGTGTGCTCCCACCATGTAAAATGCAATTTGGTGAACTTATCATTTTTATAATATCTTTTTTGATTAAATTTAGTTTCACACATAATTAATTATTGCTTTGAAAGTTGTGTTCTACATAATTTGTGTACACGAAATTACAAATTGATTTTTTGAAATCTATTTTGTGTCAATTTCGACCAATAGATATATATCATGGAGGATGAAGCGAAGATCAGCCAAATCCCATATGGAGGTTCGGGGAGCGGAGGATGTTCACGGTATTTAAATATAATCTTAAATCTCCATATATGTGTGTGCATATGGAATTGATTATTTTATTAAATTTGTGAGTGAAATTAGTTGTTAAAAAGTTTCATATTTTAATTTTTAGGAGGTAAGATGAGAAGGGTGTCTACTCCATCCATGGAGTGTGGCCAAGGTTCAACTGGTCGAGGTATGAGTGGTAGCAGGTTGCGGGAAGGGGATGATATTTATTCCTCCGAAGGCCAATCAACGGCTGCTGGTTCTCACCAGGGTCACTGTGGGTCTGGTTCTCAGCAGGCGTCATTGCGGGTACGCTTCTCGGGGAGGGTCATGTTGGAGAAGATGTTAACCAACAGTATCAAGGTTGCCATCAATTTCAATATTTTTTCATTAAATTTGTACAACTTTTTTACATTGTTTTTTTCTAATATACGAAATTTTATATATATTGATACGAGAGGCCAAAAATGTTCGGTAGTGGTCAAAATAGACTTAGGGTAGCTCGCTACATTTCAAGAATAAGGTTGTCGACCCAGCACAAATTATCCGGTGAGATTACTGATATACCATGGGAAACGAACATGGCAGAATGCACCTTACAAAGGTGTGAAAGCCTTCATGCAAAATTGCAAAGAGATCTCGAGGCTTTGCCTCTACCTGTTGAGAGTAGACAAATCCTCAAAATAGTTACACATTCATTGAGTGAAATGGTAAAAGTGTACAAAAATTTGGGGCCAATGACTGATTCGTTTGTAGAACTGATGAGAAAGAGAAAGAAACAGTGATAGGTCCCGATAAATGGCAAGACATAAAACGGAGAGTAAAAAGAGATGATGCTAAGTCAATGTTTAATTATAAGGAAGGGCCAAAAAGAAAAATGTTCAAGGTGCAGTATTTCAAGCACCCAAACAAAGAAAAATATTTGTATGATCGACATCTTGCGGCCTTTGGAAGGCTTCCATGGAGCGATGAGGTTCCTCTTTATTTTGCACAAATTTTTTATGCAAAAAAAATTTTGGGTATGAAACCCGACTACAATGACCTTCCTTCAGAATTTTTTGGCTCGGGGAGAGGTCGATTATATCAACGTAAGGGAGCTAAGCGAGATGTGGAGTTGCCTCACCCTGAGCCGCCGTTGGTGAGTCGACCGTCTCGAGTTGAAACCCTACGATCAGAGATGGATGCGACTTCTCAAATAAGTCATGAAGCAAGAGATGTTATGATCGACAATGTTCATAGTGGATTGAGTGGAGTAGATATTTGCTTAAATCGAAAAATAGCACGTGAAAATGCACGTGCCAATTTTTTTTATCGTACAGATGAGGAGATTTACAACATGAATGTTGAAGATCTCCGAACATATGCACTAAATTGTCGCAATGGTCTGCAAGACCTAATTTTTCGTGAGGAAGAGGGCACCGAAACGGTATGTGTTAGTGACCTTAGGGTTTTGAAATTATTTTTACATATAAATGTGTACAATTTGTAATAAATATATGTGTATGTACGTGTATACATTTATTTGTATGTGTACATTAATCTAACAAAAATGTATGATTATATGTTAAAACACCATTTGCAGTTCTCAGGCATGATGCATGATGAAAATGTTAATATTACATTCGGGACCTCCGGTTCAAACGATACAGATGGGTCTGACCATCATGATATGTTGGCACATGTTAGTGTTTTTTAAGTGACTCTAAAATAAATAATTGTTGCCACACATGTACATGTGTGTATATATATATATAATTTGATAAAATGTTTTAACAGGTACCGATTCCGTTTGATGTTTTTGGGATGGCAGTACCTTCTTCTTCTTTAGGAGATATACCTTCTACTTCATTGGGAGATGAGCCACAAGTATGGAAAATTTTTCACAAGTTTAAAATTTATGTTTAAAAGTTATATATATATATGCTACCTCAAAAAGTTCCATTAAAAATTGAGATATATATATATATATATATATATATATATATATATATATAGAAATCTATATTTTGAGTTATTTAATTTTTTTTGAATTTAGGTTCCTATAGAAGATTTCTTTAATCCGGGGACTCTAGCGACGGAGATAGGAACATCCACAGCATTTGAACAAGTTGTCTTTAGTTCCTTTTTTTAATATCATTGAAAATACGTTTATATATGTACACGTGCATTTTCATTTGAAAGTTTTTAATATATATATATATATATATATATATATATATATATATATATATATATATATATATATATATATATATATATATTTAACTGTACATGTATATTGTACAGTTTACCACTGCAGATGTTTCTATGGGAGAACCGGTTCATCAAATGGAGAGGGAACCTTACGAGGTATTGCATGATTTTTTTGTTATATTTTGTTTTTTACATGAACTTCTAGATATATATATTCTCATTCATTTTTAAAAATTCAAATTTTAATGTTAAAGTACATGTGCATTGTGTATGTAGGTTTCCTATTCACAGGATAGGGTGCGGACTGAGACTCAGACGCTAGATCCTCCATTTTATGGACATGATTTACAGTAAATTTAGATGGTTTTAAAATTTGTTAACTTGATACAGTTTGATACTCAAGTGATATTTACAATTTTTGGACATATTTTATTACATTGTTATTATATAATTTGTTTTATTTAATTTTGGATGGTTTTAGTACTTTTGGCATGTGAATGTGAAGTAATTTTGTCATCTGAACTACATTTGGCATGTGATATTTAATGTTAAATGTTTTTGTTGGATAGTTGAATTATAATTGGCATGGCATGTGAAGTTTTAAAACTCAAGTTTTGGATGGTTTCAATCTACATTTTGCATGTGATATTTAATGAACTTTAAATGTTTAATGTTTTAATGTTGCACAATATATAATCAAAAGGGTTTTAAAACTTAAAAAGTTTTGGATGGTTTCAATCTACAACTTAAAGTTTTCGATGGTTTCAACCTACATTTTCACATGTGGTAAATTGAAATGTTACTTGTAACAAGACAATCCCCATTGATTTCATTGTATATGTTGATTTCTGATTTGATATAATTGCATTTATGATGGTACATTACTTGTAAAGTCATTGGATTAATAGTGTTCATTGATTTCGGTGTAAGCACAAAAAATTATTGGAAATGTACATTGATTTTTTTGCTATAGTAATTCAACCTATTTATATTGGAGAGCAAGAGAGACAAGGTATGGTCTTTACTACAAGAGTTCGAGCTAAATATTTAAATGGTTTACGATTTATGATTTTTACTTTCTTTTTAATATAATCGATATGGAAATATGAAAAAACTAATAAGGGTGACAATAAGAATAGAAGAAGAAAATAGTTTAAGATTGATCACAATAAATGCTATTTGTAATTGATTACATTTTAATTATTCACATTCTATCAGTCAATATTATTACATTGTCACTTTGCATTCAAAAATTTTATTTGATCATTTTTCATTATTAAAGTTATTCTACAATATTTATCATCTCAACAAATTGAGGTAACTAAGATTTAAAACTAAAATGACTTGATAAATCTCAAACATATTTAGCATATTTAAAATGGTTATATTAATATTAGATGTATTTACATATTATTGAAAAAATTAATCATATGTTTCTCATATTATCGATAGTTTTTCCTTGGTTGCACACGACTGAAACCAACTTAGATCCGTCTTAACTACGGATCTATCAAGCGCCAAGAGGGATCAAATCTCTTGAGGTGCAAACCTTTCTTCAAGTTTTTCACTCAAAAAAGAGGTTTGGACCTCTAGATATTTGATCCCTCTCGGCGCTTGATAGATCCGTAGTTATGATGGATCTAGGAAAATAAATTTCTAAAAATAAGTAAGGGAAAAGCAGCATAGGGAACAATTAGGAGTAGATTTAGGGCCTAGGGAAAATTAGGAGTAAATTTAGGAGCATGTGACACTTGAGTGAGATAAAATCACATTTTAATAAAATAATGGGAATTTGTAGGAGAGACAAATAGTGGATAGGACATGTATTTTGGTGAATAATCAAATTTATGGAATTAAAAAATTAATTATTTTTGTATGTGAAAACAATATTAACACCTAATCCTCACCTAAAAGACTAAAGTAAACACATTATTGTTAATGGGAGGGAGATATTTCTAGGTTTTGAGCTCCCTAATGTTAGATGAGTGTTGTAATGGAATTCCATGTATTCTTGTGAGAAATTATGATATTGGGATCTTGTAATTCTAAAATAGTGATCTTGAGTACATGTTGGATAATGTAGTAGATAGGAACTTATTGATATGGGGAGATTAGGGATGTGACTCAATTCTTATCAGTGAAAATTTTTCTCTTCGCCTTCCTACAACTCCAATGTAGCTTTGGGGGGCAAAGGGAAGAAGAGTACCTTGGAATTGGTAAGGTGGAAAACCAAGTAGGTCACCAACTTTGGTCTAGGTCATTGGAATTCATGAAAGAATTGGTCATTGGAGCTGCTTCAAGCTAGGAGTGAGGATCGTCACCAACCTACATTGAAGATTCTACACTCCCTAGGGTGAATGAAACTTTAAAGTGATTGACGATCTAAGACGATCTAAAAGACTCCAAATTTTCCGAATGCCAAATGATCTTACAAAGCTAGTATTTATAATATCCTAGTAGGTCATTCGGTGACAACTTTTACGGAAACTTGAAACAAAGAGAATCTATCCTTGGCTAGGACATCATGTAAGATGCCTGCCATAAACAGTAAAATTGTACTTAAAAGCTGAGATTCGGGCAAATGGGGACAACCACTTGTTAACTCGTCCCTTGGAGGCTAGGCCATATGGGGACCGAATCTGACCTTACAAAATAAAGTGAAATAATTTGTACCATACGGTCGGAAAACATATACAAGAACAATTAATTGCATTCTAGAACATATATATATCTATCCTTGATACATGTAACATTTTTCATCAATGCACATGTATATATCCTTGATACTTTGAGTTGATACTAGAGCACGTGCACATGTACCAAAAAAATTTGTACATGTGCAAACACTTGCACAAATAACATAAGCAACTCAATTTTTGATTGAGTGTACTGGAAGTTTTAAAACATATTTAATCCAAAGAGAATAAAATTTTGGGCAATTCAATCAAAAAAATTCCAATGGAATGCCATCAATAATCCGTTCATGATCAGATTTTGAAATTTTCCATTTCTTAATTTTTATTTTTCTATTTGATTGAACCTCTATCAACTTTATGCGTGTTTCACACACCAAGTGACTATATTGACAACTTATAGAATCAGGTTCATAATCTTCAAAGTAAACAAAGTACCCACTTTGATTAGTTTGTTTGAAAAAATAACCTTTCAGTATAATAGATCCTCTGTCATATTGAAATCCGTGATCGTTATAGTTTTCTAATAATTTCATTTTTCATTCAATGCACGCATCAAATAATACTTAACATTTTCATCATTGTCAATAGGTGCAATTATAGCAAAAACATCTCCTGCACAATAAAACAAACCTTTAAACAAAATTATACATATTTAAATTTATTTCTAGATCTTTAAATCATTAGAAAACAATTAAAATGTTACCTTCTCTAAAAAGATCAGAAACTTGATCACCATCGGATGATATTGTAGTTTCCTCTGATTGCATTTCTTCAAACATTGCAACATACATTTTTTCCTTTGTAATTAGCTTCGTATTTTTCCAATCTTTTACATACATGTTTTTTTCACAAACATCATTGGATTTTGTGTTGTCTATGCAAACATCACAAAAACAAAGAATATTTTCTTTTATCCAGTAAACACATTTGTGGACAACTTTTTTGAATTGAATGCAATTTTCGAGTCCCTTTTATTGTTTCAACGTCATTTCCAATTGATCACATCTCGTCTTCGATTCCAATATACCGGAAAAAACCTTTATATGGAAAATTAGAAAAAGAATTTGTAAATATGATATCAAAATACAATTAAAAATAATCATTGCATGATAAATGTACAATGTTTAAAATTAGATTTCCAATATAAATTGAGAATTGAATGTACCTTCGCACTTCTCTTGATGGGTTATTCTCATGGCTTAGAGCAGTGATGCACCATTGAACAACTTCTTCAGTGTTCACAAGTCAGCGTGCAGAGTGGTTCATTTGATATCTTCGAAGTACTCGTTTTATGCATGCTCCTGCACCGTCATGTTATCCTTTCCCATGGCCAGTCTCAAAGAAATTCGAAACAATTTTTAATGCATGTTTTCTTATGAAGACAACACAACCAAAAGAATGATCGTGCAGATTTGAATTGACCTGCGCATCCGCCTGACCATATCCAATGTTCATTGAATGTTATTCCATGATCTTTCAATGAATCATAAATTCTTACAAAACAATGTTGTACAAAACATGTAGCATGTGTACGATCGTCACTGATATAAAAGTGATATTCTTTAATTATATGTCGATTTTCACTCATGCTTTCTATATGATCGACATTTTGTTCAACATGTCTATATAGAATATGGACGAGCATGGAGACTTGGTCAGAATGATAGTATTCACTCTGAATTTCTTTTTGTGGAACAAATGTGTAGTTCTCCGCAAAATCAATCACTGACAAAATGGTCCCTGGTGGAAAAACTTCAAGAGATTTTTTGAATTTCAAGTCTTACCATCAAGCTCTATGGGAATTCTTGGTGTATTTGTAAATTTCTGCCTCAAACTTTCTCAAAAAGTCTATCAAAAAAATTTTGTCTTCTCATAATTCGATTCTTTTAACACTATTTGCACCTTGAATCGATGTACTGATATATTCATATCTCTTCCATTTCACTTTCATGTTGGACAATGATTGATCATTTATATCAATACGATATTTGTTTTGAAATTTAATCAAATTTCCACAATAATCGCATTTTTTACCACCAACACATTTTTTTTTGTAAAATAGTTCATCGCTTTCTCTTTCACATAGAATTTGAGATATGAATTCACGGATAGTGGAAGGAGGATCTGAATCCTTCCATAATGTTCTACCGAAATCAAGAAATGTGTCATAATATAGCTCAAATTCCACATGATAACGGCAACAACAAGTGTCGCGTACGGTGATAGGTTTTACATACCATGGTTTTTGTTGAATAAAAGCACTGAGTGAAACATGAATTTGACGATTCTCGTTTTTGAACTTGTTGAATAACTCTATCTGAGTGGTTCCCAAGAGATGTTTTTCATGTTCTTCGTACTGATTTTTTGTTATTCTTCTTCGCATCACATGTCTTGCAGTTGGTGAAACACGCGAATTGTTCTTCCAATATTGATATATTTTTTTTTTAACATTTTCTCCAACTCTATCTTTGTATGGTTGCTACAAATAGCTCTCCAACAAGCGAGTTCATCATTTACATCTATTTGTAGTCGAAATTTTCGATGTTTTTGTATATTTTTTCACGAGGTTCCCAGTGCTCGTGCCATAGATGTTGTCAAATGATTCTCTTGAGTACTTGGTGAAACTATTGCCATCTGTATTCCTCTACATATATTTGAAACATCTTTATCTCTAGATCTCTTAATTGAATTTATAGCACTACTCATATTTTTTATCACCTCTTCATTCATTTTTTTATCTTTGTTTGATTTTCGAATACCCAAAAGTGTCATCGCTTCTTTTAATTTTCTTGATGATAGGAGACCTTTCAAAATTTGAGCCTGAACTGTCACTCACTCATTTAAGAAATACTCTTCAAAAATCCGGTTGACACGATATTGTATAACATGATCAGGTTTTTTATCTCCATATGTGTGAGTGTCAACATTTTCTAACATCTCATTATCGATAGTGATTTCATCTGTAAATATTCGAAAAAATAGTACATATTCAATAAATCACTAAATTAATAAATATGTCAATAAATATTAGGAAAATTTTAAATATATCAATAGATCATAATATTTACATTTACATACCCGCTTCAATTTCTGCTTGAGGTTGATTTTCCTCTTGATATTTTGAGGAGTATCTGCAATACTAATTACATTAAAAAAATATTTTTCAAACTAGTTCATCAAATAAAAATTAAAGCTTCACATTTTACATTGGAAAAATTTTAAAAATATATCAATAGATCATAATATTTACATTTACATGCACTGCTTCAATTTACGCTTGAGGTTGATTTTCTTCTTCAATATTTTGAGGAATATCTCTGTCTGTTTACATTAAACAAAATATTTTTCAAACTAGTTCATCAAATAAAAATTAAGCTTCACATTTTACATTGGGAAATTTTTAAAAATATATCAATAGATCATAATATTTACATTTACATACCTGCTTCAATTTATGCTTGAGGTTTATTTTCCTCTTCAATATTTGAGAGGGCTTCTAACTTTCTTTTGTGAGATTGTCTCGTTTCTTCTCTACGTGCCTCGGGGTCTCTTTTTTGATCATATTTTCTTGCACAAGTTATTCGATTTCCCATGATAATAGGGTATGAAGTTCAAAAAATTTCCTTCAAAAAATTAGACAATAACTCAATTAGAAAAAATATCACAAAAGATTTAATTTAAAAAAATTTAGTGTAATTTTTTTGTAAAAAATACATACTCCAATCCAAAACACACACTTTAAAAAATTAGAGAGAAAAATGTTTTATAAAAATGAAACGAAGCTCAAAAGATTCACTTCAACTCAAAATATGTACATACCTCCAAGAAATGTCTTCCAAAAATATTCTTGAAACCCAAAATTGTAAAATCTATTTGCTTCCAAGAAATGCTCTTAAACCCAAACTTTGAAGAAAAGTTTTTGAACCCAAACCAAGATCTTTGTAAAATTGAGATGAAGTGTGTGAAATGTGTGAAAATTGTGAATCATTTCGCGGCAATTTATATTGACGCGAAATGTGTTTTAGTAGGGGGCTCCGCAAAAATTTTCGGCCGACGGAGAGTTATACAATAGTTCGGCCGAACTTTTGATTAAAAGTTCAGCCGAAATATTAAGACGTTAGATTTAATGAGCCTTAAGCGGAAAACATAGTTTGGCTGAACTTGGACTAAAATTTTGGCCGAACTAACGTGTCACCAATTACGCAAAAACCAGGCTATGAAAACGGTTCTGCAACTTTGGACTGATTAAACTCCATGAAAGGTTGTTAATTAACTGTCAGAACCAAGACAAGAATTTTCAGAATTGAATCTACTTTCAGGAAATATAACTTTTATGGAATTTCATAAACGTTTATTAATTTTAATTATTTTCTAATAAAATGGGTGTAAACAATTTCTGAGGGTCATTGTGATTCAGTGAAATCAAAATTTTGTATCTCCCAAAATACATTGTAAAAAAAATTGAAAAAATTATGGGGCATTACATTGGTCCGTCATCTCTAATGGGTAGCTTTTATATTTTTAGTTTATAACTTATATGTTAGAAATTTCTTGCGACACGAAACATATCCAAAATATGCAGTTTTTCGTATTGGACCAGTTCAAAAAATTCTAGTAATTATGATTTGCATCCATTGGCTTTGTAAATATGACGAAAACAAAGTAGACTCTGTCTATATTTTTGTAACACATTTTGTTTTTTAAAAAACGCAAATTTTCAATGAATACAACATTGCGTCATAACATGACGTCTTATGAATCCTTTGATTGTTAAGAAACACACACTCAAAGAAACGCTAAGTTGACATATCAAATCTGCATAAAAAAATTTCAAAAAATAATTAATAGAAAGCTAACAAAATTTCTCACAAGTTTTATTTTTATCACAAAATGAAATTCTACACAAAAAAATTGTTATAGTTTGCAGAAAGTTGAAGAACCGAAAAAAATGAAAATGTTTTCTCAAAAAAGGGCAAAAAGTGTAACCCAGCTTCACATTTTCACCCAATTTATACTTTACAAAATTTATTATTTTGAACTATATGTAAGTTTAACTAATATGTATTGTTTACTGTGTATCATGCAGAGCCACAAAATGACGAAGCTCGATAAGATTATTTCTGATCTAGGACCAGAAAAGCTTAAAATCTTGATGGAAATTTTTCAAAAGGATGAATCGGGTGAATGAAAAAATACTATCGATCCAGTATGAGTTTCTTTTATTCATTTTCATTAATAATATACTTAAAATTATTAGATAACATGTGTTAAATAGTCTATTAATTGACATCTGTTTAATGTTATACACGGACCAAATCAAAAAAGGAATGTTGTTCTAAGAAAAGAAAAAAAATTGAACATGAAAATGAAAATGAATTGCTCCTTAGCTCATCTAGAGTGGCGTTGGAGGTTAACAAAAGGGGGAAAAAATTTACAAAAGTTTGAGGGATCTAGTGGAATGAATGTATAGACTTTCTTTCCACTTACAATACAAAAACCAATCCAACGATTCCAAGAACCAAATTATATCTAAACTACAGGAAGAGTTTCGAGAGAATTGATCAATGAGACATGTTAGACTTTTAATAGAAAAAACGTACGAAAAACAAAAAATAAGGAATGAAAAAGTAGTATTCCTTTAAATGTTTTTCTAGAATTATTTATAAATATCACTTTTGTTATATTTACTTTTCATATATCAATATAAAAATTAAATATTTTATTTTCATGTTACATTTTCAAGAAGATTATGATAATCTCGAAAGATGAACGAGTTGATATTAGAAATATGCTAGTAGGAATGTCCAAAAAGATGTACAAGGAGATGGTCAAAGAAATCGACAAAATTGCATAGCGGGAGGAGCCATCTCAACAACAACGTGCTTCAAATGTAATATGTAATCATTTAATTTTTTGATCATTAGGTACAATAAATAAACAATTTAGCATTAAATATTAATTTTCAAGAATTTTCTTGCAGAAAATAAAAGAAAATGGAACCCATTCAGCACATAAAATAGGACGACAAGGAAGAAAAGGCTTGATATCTAAGTTTGTGAGTAATTGTTACTTCCTTATAACAACTTAACTAGATTTCACTTTTGTATTTTTTAAGTTGTTTTACAAAAATCATCATTGAATGTCTTAAAACAAGTGCTAACATACAAAGAAAAACCAATTTACAAAGAACTTGCCTTTTTTTTCTTTTCTTGATGTGTTATCAGTATTTTTATTACTTGATCTCTTGTTAGTCATTTCTTTATCAATCTGAAACCTATACCATATCATTCATATATATATTTATAAATAAATTGTCAACTTTTCAGGTAAAAATAAATCTTAAGAAACCGGTGTGCCTTTCATTCTGTACGCACCGACATCGATGCGTTGGGGTATTATAAATGCGCCACAAAATAGACCATACGATGCGTGGGGGTATTATAAACGAATAGAAAAAACAATGTAATAGACCGTACAGTGCTATCTTCGTAACATAGAGCACCTGCACCCTATTTTAAATATGGCACACTGATTTAAAAAAAAAAATTAATTTTTTTATTACACAGTACTTTCACGGTGCGCTATAAAATATAGTGCACCGGTGCGCTTAGTTACGCAGGACGCACCGATAAAAAAAATCCATTTTTTTCAAAAATTCACGCAAGGGTCAACATGGATTGAGATCTAACTACGCAAGTCGTCTCGTGGGTTGGATGTCAATCTAAAATGAAAAGCCCTAATTCTAAAATCACAGAAACATGGAGAAGAAAGGTTAAAAACAAAAAAAATGAAGGTTTTAGGGTAAAAATGGATAAAACTACAGAAAAAAGAAAAACAACTGCAGAAATTTTTTAAAAAATAATCAAATTTTGAAATTCTATGCTATAGGGTTTGAATCACCAAAGGTTTGGATTCTGATTGTCTGAATATTTCTGTTCGAACGTATTTCATTGCTCCACAGTGCGCTCATGCTCTCTTGCTCCAGGTATGTCTCCTGAAAATTTCTGGCTAAAAATTTTAGCAAAAATAGTGAAATAATGAAAAGTATTTAGTATTTAAAGAATTGTTTTACGAGATTAGATTTTCAAAAATATTTTGTCCCCCATTTTTCAATTTGCTATTTTTTTTTTTCACTTAAAGAAAATAGAGTTACATTTTTTTTATTTGCATTTATTCGTTGCTGATGCATCACTTAATAGCACCGCACCGGTCCGTAGTAACGAAAACGCACCAGTGCATAGTAACTAGAATGCACTGGTGCAGTTATCTGTACATTAGCACTAATTTGTGGTTGAGGCACCGAAATTACTTTTAATTATGTGCACCAATATTAGACATGTTGGAAATGCACATTTTGCTGTGAAAATATTTGGGCCATTTCTTTTCAAAAATACAACTCTTCTTCTTTCAGAAAAAGAAACTTGAACCTTTCCATAACCTGCAACAAGAAAAAGGTGCCCCATGATATTCTTGCTGACCCATGATTTTCTTGCTCATTTGTAAGTTCCTCCTCCATTTTGGCATCCAATTTACTCTTTTCTCCTTTGTGATTTCTATCTTAATCTTAAAAAAATTTATACAATCTCTGTTTTACGAGAAACTGATCTTGAATGTTCTGGAAGAAATGACAACAAGTCCTTCATTTTTCATTTGTTAGCAGAAGAAGAACGATTTTCGACTAGACGATGAAATTATTATATGTGGAGGCAATGGTTTCTTGTAGAAAATGAGTATACGGTTGAGCAGAGGAAAGGCATTGCAAAATGGGCTATCACATTAGCTTTTCCAATGGGAAACATATTTGCGGGTGGAAATATGGTAGCTGCAAGTATCTATGCTTTTCTTTCCACAGAAATGGTCACTAGATTTCAATTTATAATACAAGGAGAATTTTTACTAGTTTCATCCAGGGAGAGCATTATTTTCAATAACAAATGGAACTAGGGAATCCTTAAGTGTATCATGTTTGCATTTTGTTCGGCATTTCTTTCTTTGATAAGTGCTAATTCACCTATACTTTCAAAAATTTAGATTTTTGGGTACCTTCCATGTGATATTCCTCATTATCCACAGAACCACGACTCAGACAAGTTAGAGATGCCATTCAGGTTCAATTGAAAGCCGAAGATGTGATTTTATGTGACATTAGCTTTACCGGTAAAAGTTTATGTAAGCCAACCAAAGCTTGGAAAATACTCCCAGCTGCTTTTAAATGCGTTTTGGAGAATCTTCCCTTCATGGGACCTACCAGCCCTATCAAAAATGTCAATTGATCTTTCTCTATTGTCCTTAAGGGAATGAGAATCCTTCTCTTCATGGTGCCTCTTAGCTTTATCGATTGCCTCGATTGATATTTCTCTACTGTCCAATATTTCCCTGCCATCCTTGTAAGAATGAGAATTGTTACCTTCATGTGATCTCTTAGCTCGTTTAAGAGACTCAATTGATCTCTTTCTGAATCCCTTAGTGAATAGGACTCCTTTCTTTCAAAGGACCGTTTCACCTTGCTAGTCGTCAGAGCGTCGATAGGTATCTCTTTGCCATCAACTCTTCTCTCCCTTTCTCCATCATGGGACCTCTTAACCCTATCACCGATCTCAACCGAATGCTCTCTTCTGATTTCAACTGAGCTTTCTCGACCGCCCTTCTCAGATTTTTCATAAATCTTTTCTCCTTTTGTACTCTGTCAAGCTCTGTAACCATCTGCATCCATGTAAGCGTCTTTTTCCGTCTTTTTGTTTGAATCACTCATTTTCTCTACTATAAACTTCTCAGCTGAAATTCGAACTCTTGACTTTTCAAACTCTCATCTCCTTAGAAAAATTCTTTCCCACGATTCGAACCCTCTGTTGGTCCAATACTGCACTTTACAGAATAACCCCATTCCGGTGTGCGGGGTTTTATAGGTGCACTGGTGCGGTTTCATAAGATCGAGGTTTATGTTTTGGCACGATGTTTTATGATGCACCGATGTGGAAGAGTTGTGAAGCACTGGTGCATCTTAGTACTAAGAGGCATTGATGCGTTTTATGATGATAAGCGCATCGGACAAAAAAACAGGAATCTCTGCTAGAAATGGCGTACTGTATAAAGTTCTTTTTTTTTTGGTATGTAAGATCATAATTAAATAATGATAATTCTAAAGTACATGAATTTATTTTCATTATTTTCTAAACTTTACTATGTTACAAAAATTCATATTATTCTAGATTTATTATTTTACAATTATTTACAAATTTACAAATTTAAATAAAATCATTTCACGTTAATACAATTAAAATTTTCACATTAATACAATTAAAATTTTACAAATATTTTACATACAATTACAATTAAAATTAGAATTATTATTAGAATTACAATTACAATTACAATTTTACAATTTCATATACAATTACAGTTAGAATTAGAACTAAAATTTTAATTTTATATACAATTACAATTACAAATAAAATTTTGCAATTACAATCATTTCACAGTAATATAATTAAAATTTTAAAAATATTTTACATACAATTAGAATTAGAATTAGAATTATATTTACAATTACAATTACAATTTTACAAATATTTTACATACAATTACAATTAAAATTACAATTACAAATACAATTACAATTTTAGAATTTTACATATAATTAGAATTACAATTACAATTTTACAATTTTTCATATATACAATTACAATTACAATCATTTCACAATAAATTAAATATTACAATTACAATTAAAATTTTACAATTACAATCATTTCACGGTAATACAATTAAAAATTTACAAATATTTTACATACAATTAGAATTAGAATTAGAATTACATTTACAATTATAATTACAATTTTACAAATATTTGACATACAATTACAATTACAAATACAATTACAATTTTAGAATTTTACATACAATTAAAATTACAATTACAATTTTACAATTTTTCATATATACAATTACAATTAAAATTTTACGTTAAATATTTTACATACAATTACAGCTAAAATTACAATTACAAATACAAATGTAATTTTACAATTTTACATACAATTAAAATTTCAATTTCAATTCCAATCACGACATAATATTTAATAAATATCATGGTCATTTAATATTAAATTAATTAATAAACATCACGATCATGATAACAATCGTAAAAACATCATATTCGACTAAAAAACACATTCAAATTCGCTAACATCATTGTGATCATAATCATCTAACAAAACACAATTAGCATTGTATAACATCATCTAAACATAATCATCAAATGTACATCTCATGTCAAATAACTCATGCTATCACATACACATCTATCTACAAGCTGCACATTAAATGAACATATCTAACATGAATTAACAATATACACATCATGATGATCACCAGCATGTAAATTAAGTACAACTGCAACATGAACACAAAATACATGGACCATATATATATATATATATATATATATATATATATATATATATATATAATGTTAAAAATATACAATTGTAATATAAATGTCATGGATCAGCTGGTGGTACAACATCAATAGCAGTACTAGTTGAGGCCTGCTCAGTCAATGGTGCAGCCTCGATGGTCGATGGTCCAGCCTCATCTCCGTGATGACTGCTGCTAGATGCTAGTGGAGGCTGCTCATCTGGCGCGACACAAGGTGAACGAACATGAGATGACGAGTTGCTGCTCGCAGATTGTCGATCATGTGCTGCATCTTGACCACGCCTATAACATGCAAAAGTCCTCCTCAGTCGTGTAACTAAGGTCGTAGCTCCTAGGACAAGCCGCATCAGGCTATACATGTGAAGCGGCATGCCTCTCCACATCTATAATAGCCTACCATCAGCTTGTATGTCTTTGTAATGAGCGAGCTTAATGCCTGCCTCAACAATCAATGTAGTGAGTTGGTCGCCCAACTCCATCCTGTATCTAGTATCAAGTCGACCGCGCCTAGAAAAAGGCGGTACCAGCGCACCAGCAGGAGAAGGTCATTTATGCACCGAACTCCTAATGATCCTTGGCATCTGGCATGCCCTAATCATCATCAATATCCATACCTATATCATGTGGTGGTGCCGGCATGTCCTTGCCATCAAAAGAGCGAATGTCTGTAAAATATATACAAGTACACAAAAATAATTAGGCAATTTCATTACACAATTTAATAAAAAGAAGTTAAGGAACATGTTAGAATAAATTTAAATAAATCAGTAATATTACCTCTATCATCTGGTGGCTCATCATCTGTGAAGATGATGTTGGCACACCTTCTCCAATCCAATCCAACATAAGGACAGGGGACCATAATGAAGGGATGAAACTCGTTAACACTAGCTAGCAACTCTAGTGAATCATGCGATATCGTCGCTGGAAACATAGTCTTGCCCCTCTTGGGCATCATCTGCCCCCACATGTGCATTCATGCTTCAAACATCAGCCTATGAGGCTGTCGAAAAAAAGTAGGCCTCGTCTCTGAAAACCTCTCAAAAAAAAAACAAAAAATCTCTAAACCAAAAGGAAGGTTAACCCTCCCTTATGCATGAGCACGAAATCTGTCTAAGGTTGTACAGAGCTACCAAAAAAAAATGGCAAACCACCTAACAAGTCATGGCTCCTGTACTAAAGAATCAACATAATATAGAAGCGATCAACTAATGCGTTGCCCGTCACTGGTGTTGTGTGAAATGGTCGCAATGAGAAGTGAGAGGCACTGCGCCTCCTCACTACCAAATGCACCAATACGTAATTGACCTCCAGTGACCTGAAAATTTGTATGAGATAGTACTGATGCTCCAATATATCTCTGGGAGTACACTAACTGACTCCCTGCTACAAAACTAGTTGGAACCTCTAGGAACGAGAGAAAATCCACACCTCTCCTTAATAGTCCTATAATGAAATATATATCTTCCTCAGTGGGTGTGTACCACTGATTAGGACCAACCTGTAAAGCCTGCTGGTGGGCATTCCACCTGCATATAAGATGTCTCAAAAACACACCATGGGAATTTAGGGAAGTAGCCTCATAGAACTTGAGGAGGCCTACCTGCCTTAGGAGCCCCTGGGTAGCTGCTATAATAGGGTGAGGGTATGAATCTCTCTCCCTCTCTTCTGCCTTCCATAGGCGAACCATGTCATACTGCTCCACTTGTTGTTCCTGTCGTTCCCCCTCTTCTCTCTGAATGATTGACATATTAAATATTTTTTTTTATTAAATGAGACATGTATTTAGGAATAAAAATATATATATATATTTTTGGAAAAGAAAAAAACAAACCAGTTGGTGCACCACAAAAAACAGTCATGCACTGGTTCCAGTGCATCGTTTGTTTGTCACACACTAGGGGTGGTGCCCCAGTTGAAATTCAACGCACCGTATGCGGTGCACCTGGAAATTTTCAAAGAACGTTGACTATGTATGGTGTCAGGAATGCGGTGCGCTGACTAAAATCTATGCCCCAGCACGTATAGTTGTGTCAGCACACTGACTTCCTGACTAATTCCATAGTTAATGGTGTGGTCTTTTATCAGGCCACACCATTGACCCTGTCAGAATGTCAAATGTGGTGCGTTGACAAACACTGGGGTGGCTATTTCCATCAATGCACTGTGTTATCACTATTCCACATGGTCAATAGTGCGGCTAGATAAATGACCACATCACACTTTTTTTTAAATTTTAAAATAACATGGTGCGCCTTTCGGTACTGCCCCAGAAATGGTGCGGATACTGTTAGCACTGGTTGCAGTTGATCCAGGTGGATATTGGTGGTTACCCACCTATTCCACTTGGGGCCCCACCATTTTCTCTTTTAGTTTTTTAGTTTCGGCACAACTTACTATTTTTAGCAGTTTTTCAGGTCCTGAACTTCCACAGCCATTTTGATGCCCTAAACGACGTTTTTTGGGAAAACCGGGAGCAACATGGGTCCATGAATTGATGTTTCTCACTCAAAATTTTTAGTCCTTGGATAGATCTTTCCAACGAGGTATTATTCACGTCAAACAGAGATCGTATGCCAAAGTTACGTCCCCGTGAAGTTGAAACACCAATTTACCCAAATGGGGCCCATAGTTTTGGCGCTTCATCTCCTAGGTTTAGGGTTTTGGATGTTTAGGGTTTTCCATTGTTTCTAAATAATAAATAGGCCCTCATGCCGCATTGTAACTCAGTTCAGAGGCCTGTAGCCTCCATATATTTTCTCAAAGATAGCTACCGGCGCCCTAGCTAGTTTATTTCCATTCTGTCTGTAAGCAAATTTCAGTTCTTTGATATTAATGAAATGAAGTGATTTTTCTGCTGCATATTTGTATCTATGGTTATATGTTTATTCTATTGTGTTCCTGCATAAATCTTGATTAGTGGTATCAGAGTAGTCTGCTTTTTCTCAATCCTTCTTTGCATGTCCCCAACGAGGTCGGGGTATAAGGAGTTAGGGCTCGATCTGGTGGAACCTTTGCAAGATCAGCCTTGCAAACCCTAACGGACGCCCATGGGGGATGAAAAGAAATATGAGGGAGAAGGAGATCCTATCAAAATATTGCTCGAGGAGGCCCTCGAAAAACAAAGGAATGCGATGATGGATAACTTTGCCTAGATCCTTCAACGGCTGCCCACCGGCGGCGCATCTCCATCTGATAGCCACTCTGGAGGTGCGACTCCTTTTAAGGTACAAGTAAATTTTGACATTCCCATAGGGTCAAATAGATGTAGATGCCGTAGATAGATGGTTGAATCTATTAGAAGGATATTTCTCAGTTCATGAATTTTCCGACTAGGAGAATATTTTTTTGCACTCCACAAAGCTACCCCCCATGTCAAGCACTGGTGGGAAACCTACTGTGAGAACAAGGACCAGACAGAACCCTCTCTATTCTCGGCCGTACCCACTTGGAATTCTTTCGGAGACAACATGAAGGAATAGTACTATCCTGTGGGGAGCTATGAGGACAAGTACATACAATGGACCACGCTGCGACAACAAAGGGATCAAGATGTGCATGAGCTGACGAATCTGTTGCATACCCTGTGCACAAATTTGGGTATCAAAGGTTCAGAGAAACATCTGGTGCTAAAGTATCGCAGTTGTCTACAAAGATACATTCAGGAGGAAATGGATTTCCTCAACATCTCCTCTCTTGGTACGGCATACCAGTATGTTGCCAAGATTGAGCAAAAATTCAAACAGAAGAAGCGAGACTTTGGATCTGCGAATCAAAAGCAAGGGAAAGGTGCTCCCAAACCATAAAACAAAGGACAGAACCAAGGCATGGCGGCTCAAGACAACCTGTCAATGCCATAAGCAAATAACAACACCACAAAGCCAAAGAAGGACACGAGAAAGTGGTGTGAGTTCCATAAGAGCTCCACTCAAAACACAAGTGAGTGTCGAGCCAAGCAGTCGCTAGTGGCCGAGATGAGGGATTCTGAGTCAGATTCATGCTCCGACTCTGAATCAGAACCTGAAAAGGGGAATGAAAAGGGGAAACAGATTATTGATGTGGAGCCCAATGCCATTGTTGCCACTGCAAAGATCCAGAAGGAGGAACCAGAAGATCCAAAGGAGGAGGAACGTCTCTTCCACTCCCAGATATGGGTAAAGGGCTCCCTGGTACAGTTCATTGTCAACAATGGGAGACAAAAGAATCTCATTTTAGCATACATCATGAAGCGGTTGGGCTTGCTGACCATGGCTCACCCACATCCATACACCATCGGGTGGCTTCACCAAGAACGAGATCTCTGCGTCAGCCAGCAGTGCTGCCTTCCCTATAGCATCAAGCCCTTCACAGATGAGGTATTATGTGATGTTGCTCCTATTGATGTTTCGGATGTATTATTAGGAAAACCATACTTTTGGAAGTGTCATGTTGTGTATGAGTCTCGACCTCGCGCTGTTATTGTTACTTTGGGAAATAAGTTGTACAAGATACCAGAGGTACCACCTCCTACTGCTATCTCTTTGGTTACTACAAAACAATGCAGTAAGCTCATTTCCCAAACCAGGAAATTTGTTTTCCTAATGATTTTCCCCCAGGGCAAGAAGAATACCGTGGCCACGACCTCCAGACAGGGTTCCTCTGCACGACAGCAACAAATGGACAAGGTTGTGGAGGAGTACGAGGACATCTTCACCTCACCCACATCAGCGCTCTGTTCTGGAGAAAGATGAAATCAAGAGGCAGATTCAGGAGCTACTACAGAAAGGTCACATCCGACCAAGTTCATCACCCTGTGGGAGCCCGATCATGTTGGTATAGAAGAAGGATGGGACGTGGAGACTCTGTATTGACTATCGGGGGCTGAACAAGATCACTGTTTGGAATAGGTACCTGATCCCACGGATTGATGGCCTTCTGGACCAACTCAAAGGGGCGAAATATTTCAGCAAGATCGACTTGAATTCTGGTTATCACCAAGTACCAATTGAACCCTCCAATGTGTGGAAGACTGCCTTCAAAGCCAAGGAAGGCCTTTTTGAATGGCTGGTCATGCCTTTCAGGTTGACGAATGCTCCCGCAACCTTCATGAGGTTGATGGACGACATCTTGCGGACATTCTCCAACTCATTTGTAGTGGTTTACTTCGATGACATTCTGATCTTGAACCAGACTTGGGAAGAGCACCTCCACCACATCTGACAAGTCCTCCAAAAATTGCGACAACACAAGTTGTGTGCCAATTTGGAGAAGTGCACTTTTTGCATGACCTAGGTTCATGATCTGGGATACATTATTGATGAAAGGGGGGTGCATGTGGATCCAACCAAGATTGAAGTCATTCGGGATTGGCCAACCCCAACCACTATAACGGAGCTTCGCAGCTTTCTGGGTCTTGCTAATTTCTACCGTAGGTTCATGTTGGGATTCTCTCATATCACTTGGCCCTTGAGTCAAGTCACCAAGGGAGGAGCGAGAGAAAAATTCTTTTGGTCAGAATCTCAACAGAAGGCATTTACGGAATTGAAAAATCACCTTTGTTCTACCCCAATGCTCACATTACCAGACTTGCAACAACCATTTGAGATTGAGACAGATGCCTCTGACTATGCTATTGGGGCGGTTCTTACTCAACAGGGACATCTGGTGGCATATCACAGTGAGACATTGTCTGACACAGTTCGAAAGTACCCCAATTATGACAAAGAAATGTATTCCATTGTGCAAGATTGTCGACCATGGAAGCATTACATTTTGGGGAAGGAAACAATCATCCACATAGACCATCGGCCCCTGTAGTTCATACAGACACAAGGGAAGTTGCAGAATGATCACCATCAGAAATGGTCAAAATATCTGCAACAATTTCATTTGAACATCAAGTACAAGAAGGGTAGCACCAATAATGTTGCAGACTATCTCAGCTGACCACCGTTCATGGCGCTCATCACCGTTATAAACTCTTGTGGGAATGAGACTTCTGATTGGCCGCTTCTTTATGAGAGCGACCCAGACTTCAGCCACACATACAAGGCACTCTTGGGGGGTATGCAAGTTCCAAATTTTCACCTCCAAGATGCACTTTTATGTCACTTGGGACACCTTTGTGTTCCTTCAAGCAAGCGCGCCAAGATGATATGGGAAACACACTACAGTCGAGTTGTTGGGAATTTCAGGGTCAAGAAAATAGTAGCAGTACTATAGAAGTATTTCTATTGGCTGAACCTTCGAAAGGATGTCGGGAAGCACATCGAATCCTGCACTGCTTGTGCCATTTCCAAACTGACCATCAAGAAGCAAGGCCTATATACTCTGCTACCTACCCCTAGTCGACCTTGGGAATCCATCTCCATGCATTACATGTCAGGCCTGACTTCTACTAAGCATGTAAATGACTGTGTTTTCGTGGTCGTCAACAGGTTCTCAAAGATGGCCATTATGGCACCCTGCAAGAAGAATATCACAGCAAAAGCCACTAATAAACTCTTCTTTGAATGAGTGTGGGTGCACTTTGGGATCCCACAGTCTATCATATCATATCAGGATAGTAGGCTCCTCAGCACATTTTGGTCCAGCCTCTGGTCAATGCTGGACACCAAGCTCACCAAGTCCACGTCTTTCCATCCCCAAACAGATGGCCAAACAGAGGTCGTCAACAAAATGATTGTACACATTCTACACATGTACAATTCTAAGCATCCATGCACATGGGGCAAGAGCCTTCCCTATGTACAAAATAGTTATAACTAGGCTCTCCACAGCTCAATCGGCCACAACCCCTTTCAGGTGGGCTTGGGATTCTAGCCACTATGTCCCATTGACATTGCCATGCCATTTGTGGCTACTCAGGCCGATTCAGCTCATGTCCAGTTGGAATTTGACAAAGCAAATAGCTTCATCGAGCGCATTCAACACATCCGCCAATAGGTTCATGACATATTGGACAGAGCTAATGCTAAGTACAAGCAATGCCATGATCAACATCGGGTGCCACACAACTTCCAGGTGGGCGACAAAGTGTGGCTACATTTGCAGAAGGAGCCCCTCACTGGACCCCACCGCAAGCTTCGCCTGCTCCAATATGGGCCATACACAATCACCAAGGCTATAGGGAACAATTCCTTCGAGCTCATTATTCCACCATTCCTTGGTCTGCACCCAGTATTCAATGTGGAATGCCTTCGTCCTTACTTACCACCTCTACTAGACACCTCTGCCATTGCAGAACAACTCACACCAACAAAGTTAAATCCAGACTGCATGGAATAGGCCACCACAGATTATATCATGGACATGAAAATCAAGAACACTTGCCAACAGAAGATCCAACTGTATCGGGTTGTCAAAGCTAGCTAACTCCTGCACCAAGGAAAGTGGTTCACCAGGGACCAAGTTCAGCAGAAGTTTCCTCATCTCATGGAGGAACTTAACGCAATGGGGACCATTTCTTCCTAAGGGGGGAGGAATGATCTAGGTGGATATTGGTGGTCACTCACCTATTCCACTTGGGGCCCCACCATTGTCTCTTTCATTTTTTCAGTTTCGGCACAACTTACTATTTTTAGTAGTTTTTCGGGTCCTAAACTTTTGGAGCCATTTTGAGGCCCTAAACGACGTTTTTTGGGAAAACCGAGAGCAACATGGGTCCATGGATTGATTTTTCTCACTCAAAAATATTAGTCCTCAGATAGATCTTTCTAACAAGGTATGATTTGTGTCAAACAAAGATCGTATGTCAAAGTTACGTCCCCAGGAAGTTGAAACACCAATTTACCCAAACGGGGCCCATAGTTTTGGTGCTTCATCTCCTAGGGTTATGATTTTGTATTTTTAGGGTTTTCCATTGTTTCTAAATAATAAATAGGCCCTTGAGCCTCATTGTAACTCAGTTTAGAGGCCTGTAGCCGCCACATATCTTCTCAGGGATAGCTACTAGCGCCTTAGCTAGTTTATTTCCATTCTGTCTATAAGCAAATTTCAGTTCTTTGATATTAATGAAATGAAGTGATTTTTCCACTGCATCTTTGTATTTATGGTTATATGTTTATTTTGTTGCATTCTTGCATAAATCTGGATCAGTGGTGCGACCTGTAAATTTTACAGGAAGCACCGCTTACCAGTTTGAGCTGAATGGCTCGTGCGCACCGCGCGAAAATTTATTTTTTTTCTTTTAAATGGTTAATTTTAAGGTTATTTGAAATTCTAATCCGCTAAAAAGATTAATTATGGAAAAACAAGAAAAATACCTGTACATTTCGTTGTCAAGGAGGCATATTGGATATAGAATTTGCAAAAGAAATTTTCCCACTGTTTTGCAAAATGCAAGCTGGAGATTGGTGGGAAATGCACAATAGTAGTGCGTGCAATGGGTGTAATGGGAGCACCGATGTTAGGGTAACTCAGACAAGGATAAATTTCATCAGTGCTTGAGAGCTCTGGAGCACTAAGAAAAGTGAAAAATGTGGTTTTTTGGCCGTAAGTTTTTTTTATTTGACCCTCTTCCAATGCACGGGGTTTTATCGGCACACAGGTGCTGTGTCCTATGACCACACATGGCGGTTTCTATTTTGGCGCGGTGTTTTATGATGCACCATTGTGGTTTCTTAATATTGCACTGGGCGGTTTTTGTTTTGGCACAATGTTTTATGATGCATCGATGTAGAAGAGTTGTAAAGCACCGGTGCTCTACAGTAACACGACAAACTAGGAGGGTGTGTACAGAGCGCATGGTGTCCAGTGTGCCAGTGTTTTCTGCACACCGATGCTTTCTCTTGTCGAGCGCACCGGTGCGGTTTGGGATGATAAGTGCACCGAGCGGAAAACATCCGTAAAACCCTCCGCCCGTGAGACTATTCTAGTAACCTCCACTAGAAACGGATGTATGGGGTAATTTTATAAGGGGTTCCTCATAAACATCCACTAGAGGGTCTTTTCCTTGTAGTGGGGCATCAATTTATTTGAAATTCCACCATCATTTTTCATTCAAAATTGGAAGATTCCTAGAGCTCTAATATAGCATAGGAAGTGATGCCTTGATTGAGGGCCTTTTTCTATCTTTACACACCTTATCCTTTTTTATTTTAGTATCTAGGAATCATAATATTTTAGAGAAAATAAATGTTTAGTCCCACACCTTGCATGTGAGTCTCTTCTTGGAAACTCCTCATGATGCAATTAAACCTAGCCATATATGAAAGGTTTCTTTTCTTCATGAAGTCGAATTAGACCTAGTTTCATCCACACATGCTAATTATTATAATGATAAAGGTAAATATTGGGAGGTGATGTAGTCAAAAGGGATTATTATTGGCATACTTCGTGTTTCAACCATGCAAACAGTGAATAGTCTTGGAGAGGGTGTGCTCAAGGAGGATCATTCTAGGAAATGTTTGTATTTCATCCATACAAACAATAATCAATAGATATATATGGTTACTAAAGGAAAATAAAAAGTTATTACAAAGGGGGCACCATACTGAACTATTTCGAGTAGGTTGGAACTTCATAATAAGAAAATAATAGATATCATGGAGAAGTAATGCCACAGTGTTGTGTTGACTTGTTGTTTAGAAATTTAATGCACTATCCTGAGTATTACGTGCTAAAATAACACATATTTTAGAATACATGTGCCTCACTAAATATACTTTAAACACATTTTTCAATTAAAGGGAAAACATTAGCTACAAAGTGTTTTGAGCAGATGTGTGTTTTCAACAAACCTAGTTTTGAAAGACAAATGTGCCCCCTTTGTAATAGCTTGTTTTTTTCCTTTAGTAACCCGTTTAACCCCCTATACGCATTAACCCCTAACCCCTTAGACCCTAATTACTAACCCATTTTGGCACCTTTTAAGAAGATTGTCGTCACAAAACCCAGTCATAAGCTCTTCTTCAAGAATAATTTGATTAATTTTGGGTTGCCAAAGACCATATTTCCTGATAGGGATAGTAGGTTCCTCAATATTTTATGGTTTAATATTTGGTAGATGATGGACATCAAGTTTGACCAAATCCACTACCTCCCATCCATATATTGATAAATAGAAAGTAGTTAATAGGATTATTGTATATGTCCTTAGATTATACAATTGTGAGCATCCACATGCATGTGTTGAAATCCTTCCATATTTTCAACATAAATTTAACATAAATCTTCATATTTCTACTAGCCACAAACCATTTTAGGTGTGCTATGGTTCCCATCAATTGGCACAAATTTATGTATCTATATTCATGGAATAACACATGAATATACCTCTCATACTTTGAACGAGGTAATACAAGCAACCAATTTTGAGGAACATATCTATCAAATTCAACACCGAGTTAATGATATTTTGTAGAAAGTTTCCAACTCAAAGTACAAGTAGATACACAATCCATTGGGTTCCACATAATTCTTAAGTTGGTGACAAATTCTGGTTTGACTTGCATAAAGGGCAATTTAAAAACTCCCATAAGAAGCTCATAGCACTTTGATACGATCCTTATACCATCACCAAGGCTATGGGTGATAATTCCTTTGAGGATAATCATAGGATGATTTATATTACTTCAAAGGTATATGTAAAGATGATTTACGATTGATGGGGTGCATGTCTAGAAAGAGTTCCTTTAAGAGAACGAAAAAGATGATCGCACCATTATTGACATAAGTAATTGTGATATTCTACTTGAATGGAATCGACTAACTACACAAGAGAGTTTAAGAATGGCATTTTTAGGGTTTGTTTTATATCGAGGTATGAGAATAATTATGTTTTTTTCCAAAGAATTTACATATGGCTAAATTTTTTAATTAATGCATCAATCGAATATTATTTCTCTTACATTCTCCTAGGTTAATTCAAAGCATCATAGGTACTAAAACTCATGAATTTTTTTTTTTTTCTCTAAATAACTAAAACTCACAATTGTGCTACTCTTAATATTCAAACTTGCACTATTGTTAAGACAAATAGTCATATTGTTTCTCCATTAGCTAACTACTAGGTGGTCTTGAACCATTATTAACAAGCTACTGTGGTGTTACCTAATTGTATTTAAGAAGCATAAGGGGCGGGGTTGGTACAATGCCAACTTTGTTATTGTCTGGTGCCATGTTGACACTAGGTTCTCGTCCTTCCTTAATTGTTGGGACAGATCTGTTGGCCTTAGTATATGGTTTCCAATTAGTTCATTTTATTCTTTCTCATCCATAATATAACTCTACATTGCATCAACCTGTCACTTTGTAATCACATACCTCTTGTAAACCCACTCTAGTGTTTTCATCATACCTCATTGAGGTGCCTTAACTAATAATCCTTATTGAGCTATATTTTATTATAAACCGTTTGTTTCACAAACATTCTCTGGTCAACTCACCTTTCCCATTCAAATTCTCCAACTCTCTCACCCTCACTTCACTACTCCCTTCCTCGCTAATCTCTTTTTTCAAACCCTCATTTCCTTCTTCATTTTCTCACATCTAGTTCAACCACCATTGGTTATTTATCTCTACTTCCTGAAAGATTGTTCAACTTTCTCTTTAGATTTTGTGTCCTCCTTGGTCTTTTGGTTCTTTGAGCTCTCATATTTTCCAACCCCATTGTAATCCATTCCTTAATGCAATATTTTACACCACCATGCTCATTGAGTTAGTAGAAAACTACTTTTCCTTCACTAACAACATTTCTATCCTTGTAAGGTTTGTGTTCACCAATATTGAATCAATAAATCTTAATTAACACAATAAATTGAATAATTATTAATTATTAAATCAATAAATAATAGTAAATAGGTTATATTAAGATTATATAATCATTATTACTTATTGGGAGAGTCATTTTCCCACAATGATGGTGCACTTTTCAAATTTAAAAGGCTTCTCAAACAATTTTGCGGGAACTTTTTCAAATTTCAAGCACTTTTCAAAATTTTTTGTCTTGAAGCATTTTAGAACAGACTAATATCGAGTCAATAGAGGCGCACAATATTCGAGGCGGTGCTACACAGGTCTTCAACTTTAAGCATAACCAAGTGAAGGCTAACTCCCAGGCTCTGGCTCCCGATATCATGCCATATTTGGGATTCGATCGCTGAAATTCAGCTTTGAATAGATCCATGCATTCCCCATCGACGAGATCGCTGAATCTTGAAAAACGGTAGGGTATTGACATGCCTTTATTTTGAAGTTTTTGGAGAATATTAGTGTTAGGGTTTGAGATATACCAAAAAAATATTTGACAAGAGTTAGCCCTAGATATTGAAAAAAAAATGGTATTTCCATGTATTTATTTTGAATTTTCCGAAGAAGATTAGTGTTAGGGTTTGAGATATACCAAACCGTTCTTTGAAGAGAGTTAGCCCCTGCAGAAATTTATAGATATATTATTAACTCCACTACCTTCGAGGAGTAAGGTGGAGCCCTCTCTTCCTCTACATCGCATCACATCAGCATATCGTTGGGTTCTGTTCGAATCAACAGATCAATCATATCCCTTTGGATGACATGGCTTCAAATTTTGTTCAACTACAGAACAAGGAAACTGTGGCTTCATAGTTTGTAGCAAAGCATGGTAGTACCTATTACAAGAAACTGTTGGAGCAGAACAAGAAATATATCCAAGAACTGGCTACTATGGAGAAATGAAATGAGCTTTCAAAGCATTCATGGCCGATATGAATCATTTTGGAAGAAAGCGGACCTTCTGAAGTAGAAATAGAAAAATACGCAAGAGTTGAAAGTAGAGGGTGTTGGAGTAGGAGTTCTATTTTCACTGGAATGTTATGCATGGGGTTGTGTTGGTGAGATTGTGGGGCGAGGCTTCACACTTAGATATGAAAATGGTTACATATTATAAAATGGGTTCTTCGTGAGCTTCTTAGACACCAACTGCATCGTTTAGCAATGAAGGATTGTTTGCAATTTTCATTTCATCATGCAGGTTGGATAAACCTTACTATATGTTTATACATGGTCATAATATATGTGTGAACTTCTATTGTATTTTTTTTTCATAATTGGAGAGAATATGGAATAGGATTAAGTATGATGGAAGTTTGGTCTCTGCCCAGAAAATTGTTTCTATGCTTGAGTTTTTCATGTATACTTGTTACACTAAGAGTAGCACAGTGCATTATATTACCTAGATGAACGTGAGGGTTGTTGATCAATTCTTCATGTAACATTCCATAGAATAGGAACACTAGATCAACCCATCCAAACCTGAATATGATATGCACAAGCTATAGGATACATATATCAACCTTAATATATTCAAACTTGAGGCACATATCAGATCCAAGTTGTTATGAGTTTGGGCTAATTTGTATGTTACAATTACATTTCTACTTCTGTGTGTACCATTTTTGTAAAATGGAAAAAAAAAAGATGAAGGATTATATTGGATCAATAGGAAACTAATATTACACTTGGGATCTCATTATGAGCTAGTTATGTAAGTGACTGGTTTAGAACAAAAATTGCTGAACTTTTGGAAAAACGAATCTTCAAGTGCTCAACTCTAGGTTTCTCATAGAAGTGGTTACACTGATACCTATATTACTGTGAGAAGAATCAAGCTAGACCCTAATTATATTGTTCTTATTATTTTACTGTTATAATTTATTATTCAATTTTCCTGAAAACATGATCTAGTTGATTCATTTTTTAAATCTAGATAGTATAAAAAATGTATGGATATGCCTCCAGTTTGACCCCCAACTCGAACTGACTAAGCTAACTAAGTCTTCGTAACTCAGTTAACTCATACAATCTATCATCTGATGTGGAATTACAATTTCCTTCTAATTTAATTAAGGTAAAATTAAATTATAATCCCTTTTGATGTCATTTTTAATATTTCTTGTTCCCATTTTCAACACTAAGTCTTTAAAAATGTTCCCAATATATCACTTGTCCTTCTTCATTAATTATGAAAGTTTATAAATTCTTATATTAACACTTTTATGATATATAGGTCACCTTATGTGTTAGGTCCCTATATTACTAGTGTAGTCCCTTATTCTTGTTAGTGTAGCCCCTTTATTGTTATTGTTGTACACCTGCAGTCCCCATATTGTTATTATTGTGCCCCATAAAAGGACACTATTGTTATTGGTGTGCCCTTAAATTGTTATTGTTAGGTTGGCTAGGATTTTATTTTGATCCCATGGACTCCTATATATAGAAATGAGGTTTTGTCATTTGTATCATCCAAGAATTTTTCATTTATTTAATGTAAAGGAGGTTGCCCCCTCAAAGAGGTTGATTTCTAAGTCATTGATCTCTCTTTTCTTCTATTTTGTGAGTTGGTTTCAAAACATTTGGAATTAGAGCACACCTCCTTATGACCACCATCCTTAGTCATCATTTATGCATATCAATATTAAGTAGGCCTTTTTCTTCGAAGAAACACAATTTTTATAAGGGTTTGAAAATGGAATTAATCAACCCTTGAAATGTAGAAGGTGCATTGGTAAGGCCAAAAGGCATGACCAAAAGTTCATAATTACCCTCATGAGTTCAAAATGTTATTTTCAGAACATCTTCAGTCTTCATTCTAATTTGATGATATCTTGAACGAAGTTCCAACTTGGTAAAATAAACTGCTCCATGTAATTCATCCAATAATTCATCAATCACAGGAATGGGAAATTTATCTTTAATAGTGAGATTATTGATATCCCTATAATATAGACACATGCATCATGATCCATCCTTCTTGTGCACCAATACTACTAGAGTAGAGAAAGAAATTTAACTAGGTTGAATTATACCAGCCTCTATCATTTTTGCAATCATACATTGAATTTCGCTCCTTTCGACATAAGGATATATGTAAGTCTTGATGTTTTAAGGAACACTTCCTGGAATAAAATTAATAGCATGATCATGATCACGAATAGGTGGGATTCCTTTGGGAGTTTCAAACACCTTGGAATGATTGTCCAAGAATTTTTGGAGATATGGAGAAATAAATCATTTTGATAGTGGAATTTCTAGAGAGCATAATTGTGAAATTATGCCTCATTTTTATTTCTTCAGAAGCTTTTTTATGAAATTAGAGATTATTAAATTTCCCGGCTTCCCTGCAATACCCTGTAATTCCTTTTCTTCTGAAAAAAATTCAAGAAAATTTCTTGAAAATTAAAAGTTACGGACCCCAAAGATTGTAACCATTGTACTCTTAGTACAACATCAACACCTCATATTGGAATGGAAAGCATTGGACTATTCAATACATATTCCCCCATGGTTAGCTTTACATTATCGCATTTTCCAAACAAATTTATACTTCCTCCATTTGCAACCATCAATTGACACTCTGGTGCTAGGTATAGGAAGCAATTCAATTCCTTGGCTACCTTATAGGATATGGTCGGAATCATTTATTCTTTCTCTAGGGTTGGTTCCTAGTGTATATCCTCTTCTTTTGAAGTTTCTTGTTTGTTTTATTCCTCCTCTTCAAAATCTATGGAAAATAATTTCTTCTTAGCACACTTATGACCTTTAGTGTATTTTCTATCACAATTGTAGCAAATCCCTTTTGCTATTTTTTCTTCCAATTGTTTTGGTGTCAATATTGTAGCTTGTGGAAGTCTAGGAGTAGCAAAACTTCCATATTTATAGATGTGAATGGTAGGCTTCCTTGTCACCATAATTTTACATTCAATTTTTCTTTCCAACCTGAATGCATTCTCCAATGAATCAGGTTCACAAAGGCGAATCTCATGTTGGATGTTATCCTTTAAAGTCCCTATGAAGACTTCAATATTGTTTTCCTCTGGAATATCAGTTACCCTTATATTCAATTTTTGGAAGTCCTCAATGTGCTCCACCACTAAACCATTTTGTTTGAGATTTATCAATATGCTAAAGAAGGTGTTGCTCTTTGTATCCTCATAATGTGTTATCATTTCCGTCGTAAAAAATTACCAAGTGTCAATTTTTTTACGGGAGAAAAGCCATCGATACCATAAAAATACATTTTGTTCTAAATATAAAGTTGCAATGTGTACCGTTTATGTGTTTTTCACATTATTGAGATCAAAATATTGATCCATCTATAGTATCCATGTTACGGGATCCTTGGCATCAAACTTCCTCATATCGATCTTTGGATTATGGTGGGTTTTCAATCCAACATTAGAGTTTATGAAATTATGATTAACATTTATTTTTTCCTCATCATGAGTTTCTCTACTATATTTTCGCCATTAGGAATAATTTCTTGTATCAACTTTATCAAACCTTCCTTCAAACCTTCCATGTCTGCTTTTATATCATTCTTCATGTCTTCCATGTTTTCTTTCACTTTTTCTTCCATGTCATCCATCCTATCTTCCATGCCATTCTTCAAAACAGCCATATTAGCTTCCAAATATTTCCTTAAACCATCCATATTAGCTTCCACGCATTTCTTCAAAACTTCCATTTCATTTTTTCTTGCTCTTTGAGAGGGCAAAAGTTGTTACACTTGGTCTTGTAATTTTGATATATCATGTTGCACTTCTTCCTCTTCATGAGTCATAGTAGAGCCTTCTGAGGACTTAATGGGTGTTCAATTATTTTTATGGGGCATTTTAGAACCCAATATTGATATCTATGCTTCAATATGCTCTAATTTTTCAAACAAGACTTACGCAATTTGAAAAAAAAATACACACTTGTTTCTTGCTTTTGAGGAGCTCGATATTTAAACTGATGTATCTCTGTAATTTCTAATCCCTAATATTTTATCTCTAGTCCTTTAGTAGCCCTCTAAATCTTCTTTCCAATGCCACAAGTGTGACCTAATTTGGATTCTTCAAGACAAAGATATTCCCAATCTCCCACAATGACCTAATTATGGACTAGTTTAGTAGAGTGAACTTGCTTGATGTTCAACATGTCATTGTTTCCTCATTCACCTCTGAAATTGATGCAAATGAAACTATAGTGTGTTTAATTTTGGCCACTTTTATAGAATTCCAATCTGATGTTCAAAGAGAGAGTTATGCCAATTTTCCCAAGGTCACCTCTTTGAGGTGAAATTTACGAGCCTGCAAAAACCCTAAATTCCACATATCATATCTCCAAAAATATTGCAAACCAATATCTGAAAGTTTGACATGAAGTTACTAAGGATTTATTTTCAAATGGGTTTTTTTTTTAGCTTCTGAACCTTCGTCGAAAATTTTTTATAGCAAAAATTCCATGATGACCTGTTTGAAGCAGCGAAACCCTAGAATCCAAAGCTCTAATACCAAATATTATGAAACTATCACCAAAAATATAAGAAAAGAGAGATAAACGCCTTATAAATCAACCAATTTCAGGGGGCTACCTCATTTACATTACGTAAATAAACAATTATTGGATGATACAAATGAAAAACCTCCTTTCTATATTTAGGAGTATGTGGGGTCACAATATAATCCTATCTGACCTAACAATAATAATGTAAGGGCACAAAAATAACAATAGTCGTTTTTATGGGGCAAAATAATAACAATATGGGGGTTACAGGGGTAAAATAATAACAATAAGGGGACTACACTAACAACAATAAGGGACTACACTATTAATATAGGGACCTAACAATACCATTAAAGTTTTACAATATTGAGCAAAGATTGTTGGGAACTTTTGATAAAAAAATTCAGATTTTGGATTGCTATAATTTCAGATATATACCCTATGGAATGTAGGGTTTTTGAATGTTCCTCAAATCAATTTAAAAATAACGATCATGAAACTTTCTCTATAACATTTTTGGGGGATTATTTCAAACCAAGAAATTCTTATAAGTTTAAGAAGACATTGCAAGGTATATTTGGTGAAAAAATTGTATTTTATTCCTCTATAATTTTTGATATATACCTTGTGGAATTTACGATTTATGAATGTGTTGAAGCCCCGAAAATCGGGTCTACAACAAGGGGGATACCCACCCGGTCCGGACCTTGGTTGGCAGCTCCTTTTCTATTTGGTATAGTGGGTCCGACTGGGGATAATGGGACCAGTTTCCCAATATGTGTATGTGTGTGTTAAGAATTGATATTTCCTTTCTAAAAGTTCCTACGTGAAATGATTTTATTCTAATTCTAATCTATAACATGCAATTGTATTCTAATTAAACATAAATAATATAATTCTAAACTTAATCCAGGATGTAATCTTTTCTTTGTGCGATCTAAAATGATTTCAAATAGTAATTGGTAATAAAGATCATTCAACTGTTATAAGAAAAGAATTCAATAAAGATAAACCACTTCGTATAAAAAGTTATACGAAATAGTTGTGAAAAACATATCGCATAATAAGCTATCCATATATTAAGCATAAACAAATGGCTATCACCGTACAAAAGTGCCAAATGATAACTCAAGCATTCAAGCATTAATACATAAAAAACTAAACATAAATATCACTTTAACACAAAGGCAGAAATAGTTAAGAGATAAAAGTACCATTTATAACTAATTCTACTCATGAGCTTCAAGCAACAATGACTTATCTCTTTTGAATCCAACATCCACTAAGAGTACAAAAGTGCAACATCAGTAGCAAATATTAAACATAGATATCAATAAATCATGTTCCATTCATTCATCAAAACCTCCTCGGAGGGTGCAAAAGTGCATGTTATGAGGACACGTTTTTGACAAATTTCAGGACCCTTCTCTAAATGCATGAGAAGGGTTTAAATACTACTAACTAAATCTAAAAATAATTTATTACAAAAATATAGGATACGGTTTTAAATTACCGTCCTCTTTTTAGGAAAAAAATAAAGCAAAACTAATACTAAATCTAAAATTAAAACTTAACAACTAACTACTTGTGAATTTTTTCTTTGAAATTACAAGTATTCAGCATTGATTTGAGAAGAGTAGGCTGTCCGAATTCAGATTTCAACTGTCCTGTGAAAACAGAATTGGCAAGAGCTGGCACTATCTTCTCTGCAAAATTGATGATACATTTGAGAGTCATGTATTGGATGTGTGGTTTTACCAAACATGCCCAGTAAAAATCCCAGTTTAACTTTGTTAATCTTTTAATCCATTATGCCTTTTCTTGAGCCTTCTGTCTCCAGTCTGTTTGTAGTTAATGTTCTTTCGGTAGGTATCTTGGAGTAGTTTCAGAGATCATATTTGCCTCATGCAAATTTTCATTTATGCAATCAATAATGTTGCTTGTTGTTGTGGCTACTTCTTCCGCTGCTTTCTTGATTTGTGCATCCCAATTATTAAAGAGCATTACTTTGTGATTGTCATTGATTATTGGTGCACCTGCTCTTTTCCCCTCCTCCGTTTCTTTCGAGGCTAAATAGTCAGTAACTCTTTTATCAGTTAAATCATAATCATGTCGTAAGTCTACGACATGATTAGTGATTTTATCACTTTCTTCACAATAAGAGTTCCATTGTAATATTCTTTGGCATAATATTTCCTGTTGCTGCAGTAGTTGTTCATTTAAAGAAATAGACTCTGTGATAAATTATGTAAGCTTGGGATCATCTTTGTGGATCTCTTGCACATCCTGTAGCTGTTTCTCTTTTTCAGCCAAGCTATTCTGATATCCTATCTGCATTTGTTGGAAGTCTTGCTGTAATTTTTAAAGTTGTTTCCGTGCTTCATTGTTGGCATTGGCTTGTTGCAGTTGTTGTTGCAGAACCTGTACTTGATCTTCTTTTTCATTCAATAATTGTCATACCTCATATGCTTTATCAATGGCTGCAGAGGCATATGCTCCTGTGATCTGAGATAATTTGGTAAGATTTTCAGTTGGATCAGTAGTAGGATCTTTCCATAAGACATCTAATTGTTCTGCATCATGAGAGAGCACATTTTACAATTTTCTTTTCTTTCTTTGTCTTCTTACCACTGCCTTGTGTTGTGGACTATCGAATACATCAAGAGGAGAAATTTCCTCTATTTTGAGCATGAGTTCAGAGGATGGGGTAATGAGAATATGTTCTGTTTCCGATACATTGCTAGTTATTCCTGTGACTATATTTTTTGTTGTCTATATATTACTCACAGGTGTCTATGTGTTCTGTCGTTCAATATTAATCAAATCATTGAATGCCTCCCATTCCTTGTCTAACTCAGTTCCGACTGATGGTTGCTGTATAATGAGAGGGGGAAGATTTAACTGTGGAGAGGTTGAAACCTGTTGCTGTGAAAGCTCCTTTGACTGGGAAGCATCCCTTACTGACACTTCACTTTTATCATGATCATTGTCAGACCTCTTAGAGTGTTTAGAGGTTTCTTTCCCGGACTTAGACTTAGACCTATCTGTACCTAAACTTCCACTGAGACTGATACTGGGAGTTGGTTCCCTTACGGGTTCCAAACGTAATTTATCCAAAGGAATAGTAGTCAACCTCCTTTCTCTGTATATTTTGAATTCTTGAAATTCTGCTAGAGGAAACCATATTTGAGCCGAATGTAGAACCTCTCTAAGTGTGCTTTTTTCTTGGAACATGTCATCAAAAAGATCATATTCTTTAGAAAATACTCTTATTTTGACTGCAGTAGTGAAATTTTTAACAATATCATAGGGGTCAAATGGTCTTATTGGAAATTTGAACAAATGTAAACATGTAATATTGTTTACTTCTTTGAATGCATGACCAATATCAAATAATGAAAAGGCCCCACAGGCCACAGGAAATTGTGGCTAGATAGCCTTCTTTTTGTCCTTCAAATCTTTAGTCAAACCTCCTTCTCCGCAGGTTTGATAAGAAATTTCTCGCACCATGAGTTTGTCAGGGACATACAAAGGTAAAACATGAGGGGAAGCAAAACTTCCAAATACCATAACATATGTAAATAATTCTTCTCCAAACCATCTCACAACAGGAAGTATGTCTACCTCTGCTTCTGGAGAAAACCTTGGAGCCTCTTTATCATATAACATTCTGTACAGGGGCAACATGATTCCATGGCAAATCTTGTAAAAATAGGGAATGAACTTTGAATCCCACAATTATTTGTGATAAACATGAATGGGTAGGGGATCTTGAGTTGTCCATTTCCAACCCATTAAAGGAAACTTATAAACATAACAGATTGAATCCATTACATAAGCAGATAAGTAAAAAGGGGGATAAATTCTCTGAGAAACAATTCTTTTGGACCGATAATTCAAAATAGCTGTGGCTAAGTTGTCAGATAATATCTTAGCCCAATCCACAATAGTAGCATTAACAGCAACATTCAATAATGGTAGCCATTCAGATGAAAATTTATTAATGTCTGGCTTTCCAAAAAGCCTACAGAGCATAGCAACAGCAAAGCAATATGGAGAAGTGAGAGAACCAGTACTATACATACAGTGTTTATCCTTTTTTAGTGGTTCATCTCTCCTTGACCAATCCTTGGTGCATTCTGCCAGGTTTTCATTTTCTTTGGCAAATTTCTCCATGAACTATTTGTTATAAGTCGCCTGTGGCTCCAGCAAATGATACATGAGTCTCAAATCCTGTGGAGTAAAAGAACCAATGAGTTCTTGATCCTTAGTCTTAAACTGTCTATTTGTAACATCCGTGCTTTCTAGTATCCATTTAACCATGTCCGTGTATGGAAGTATTTTAGGCCTTGCTACTATCTGGTACAAAAATGAGTAGGCTAGCTCTGTAATAGACGCTTTCGATGACCGATGTGAGCCTATAGTGGCTGTAACCTCCATTAATCTGGGGTTCTCTTCCTCAAGTAGATTATACATGCCCTCCCAAGTAGTAATACCAGCGTCTTTGTTACAAGCGGTGTCTATATACAAGGGAGTCATTTCTTTCTCTTCAGAACTCAGAGCCTTGTCTTTCTTTCCCATTATACTCTGAATATTTCTTTGTATAGTTCTCTATTCTTCGCTCCTGTAGTTTACGAATTAAGTG